>JAQQZR010000009.1:1993078-2021372 GCA_030068235.1 Notoglanidium macrostoma | reverse complement strand
AGTGGTGATCAGTGATTGGTTGTTGAGAACACTGGTGATCAGTGATTGGTTGTTGAGAACACTGGTGATCAGTGATTAGTTGATAGGAATAATGGTGATCAGTGATTGGTTGTTGGGTTTGATAATGATCAGTGATTGTTGAGATCATTGTTGATCTCATTACTGGTCATTGGGAACATTGAATTTGAGGCTTTAAAAAGTCCAGTGAAGCTGCTCCCTCAACTCATAAAACCAGCAACTCTGATGTGAGCTGGAGAGACATAGTATGAAGTGCAGGACAGTAACTAATGACACTGCAAACTATTTATGTACTTACAAAATGGAGTCAAACTAAATCTTTACAAGACAATTTCTAACATCTGCTCAAAAAATTGGTAGCTTTTTATTTTACATTAAAATTGCAAAAGGGGTCTAAAAAGTTGCCTTTGTGATAATGTCACTAAGTTGGCAAAACTGGCACTAAGATAATGAAAAAAACAACATGCCACTTTGATTCGCTAAAAGTCGATTCTTGTTAGGGCCAAGCTGGATCCTGATGTGGAATTTAAGTGTGGACTTCACTGCAGGCAGCTGTGTTACTATCACTACACACACCACAGGCGACTAAAACAATGTGCATGTTTTGTTCTGTTGTGCTGTCAGTTAACCGCTAATTGGGCTTTATAGTTCCCAAGTGCATCAGATTGCCTCAGTTAGCACTTAAAGGTCACAGCGATAGTCCTGTCTGCCTGCTGGAGACGGCCTTAATCAGGTGTCTAAAATGTGCCCTGTAGATCTTCACCTCCCTCAGCCACTTGTTGGAAGCACTTGGGTTTGAGGTCATTGGTTAAATAGCAGTTCACACTATCCCAAAGGATAAAACTAGGGGCTACAAGTGGGTTCTCCATGTTTCAGCTCAGAAGCCAAGTCAATAATTACAGGACTTCTATACAGTAAAACACCTTTCAGAGCTCAATATTGTGCCATGAGATATTGAAAAATTAAACAGAATACATCACACACCTCTTTGCCAGGAGTCTAGTGTAAATGTTATTCACATCAAAATGTTTTGCTTTTCCGACGCTTGTCTGAGCCATGATGGGTAGCTACGCTGATCGTTGGACGGCTGGATGTGCCGTTTGCCCTTTCAATTAGCTCGGAAAAGCTGAAAGAATCTCATGCAGGATGTGCAGCCGACGCGTTCAAATCATCACATGGTGATGCATAGAGAAGGACGCTAATGCCAGTGCTTCTCTGGCACATGCTAATGAGCCCACTGACTCTCTAAAAGCCGCCTGTTGCCGCTAATGATAACTTGGATTCATCACCACCATAGCAGTAATGCCGAACCATAACAAAGCTGGACAGGGCCAAACGCCTCCTCCCTGATAATTATCTTTTAAAGGAATGTTTGTTTGTGTGTGTTTTATTTTCCCTTTCAAGAGGAAAATGGAGCAAGCCCGAAGAATCACACGATACCAAAAGCTAGTGGGTGAACGCTTTAGGTCTTCAAGTGCCCAGGGTTGGTATTTTTGGCAACGATAATCCAAGTATCCAAGAATCACCTCAGAACTAATAACATCCTGGGCTTTCAAGCTTATGAACAGTCACCAAATTCCCATTTATATTTTAATAGGTATATTATTAAAATGTGCTGTATGACATGGAAGTGGACTGGACGATTCCATTCTTGCTGCGCCATTTCTAGGTGACTCATGCATGCAATGTTTAAATGTTTGTCCCAACACACGTTTCATTAAAATATTCAAGGTAATAATCATTACAGTTTTCAAAAATCTTACTATTTTTTGTCTTAATTTGTGAATCCATTTAACAACTTGATGGTGAAGCATCCTTTTCCACCAGTCGACCCTGTTACCTGAACACGTCCACCCCTATGAAATAGTTGGAACATTCCGGAAGTCAAACGTTCAACAGGAAGAAGAAAGGTAAGTTCTCACATTCTTGTTCTTTGTTCTTCAGTGATACTGTGATGTTCGGTGATAATGTGAAAAGTACAATCACATTAATATAATCATGTGATTTGTACCTGCACTCCTGTCAGAGTTGCCGTCTGACCAATCAGAGTTGAGAATTCACGAATGTTGAGCTTACCCCTCTGTGCAAATTGATACAATCTTCCAAATGTTGTCTGTTTTGGTAACTATTGTTCCATTGTTCAGAATAATTTGAGACACACACTGGTGTGAAAGTCTTCATTCCTTTCCGCCCGCGCTCCCTGAGTCTGGTGGTTGTAAATGCGAAAGGAGGCACATCGCCCACATTGCACTCTGCAAGCAAAAGATTGGAACCTCAAGCTAATAATCACAGCAAGAAAGGAGATATTTGGCTGAAACAGAAATATTTAATCAAGCAGCACAAATAACAATCGCTGTAAATGCTCCGTCTAATAAAGCGATTCAGACAGAAGAGGTAATAAAGCCTGTGCCTTCTTGGAAGAAGGCATTCGAGTCATTTGCAATCAAAATCGTCCGACTAAAATCCCCTTCACAAACACATCCACACATACCGATCCATAAAGGCCTTTAGGATGCAATCGGATGTGTCTGTTTGTGGGAGATAAAGGCTCGCTCGCCACATCTCACGAGCTGAAAAGTTGCCGGCGTCTAATCTGGCACTCGGCACTGACAAGAAATGTCATTGACTGTGAAAACAGAGCGAAGGAGAAAGATTTCTGTGTAGCATTCGTCATTTTCTTCCTTTCACAGAAAATTTGCAAATTGGGGTAAATAACGACTTGTGGCTCTTATCGCTGCTCGAGGGAAACAAGAAACAAAACACCCAAATGCTGCATTTTGAAACTCAGACCGAGGATGCATTGCATCAACGCTGAGACACGTCAAGCTTCAAACAGGACACGAGCGCATTTATACAGCACGCTCTGTGAGAGCACTTTGAAGAGTTGCTCTTATTGTTAGATCACAGCCCTGCTCAGTTCCCGAATCTGATTGGCCAAAAGCTGGTGATTAATTTTCTCTCGCCATATATTAATACATTAAAGTAGAGCTCTTACCATTAATGCATTAGCGTCCCTTATTTTACTTAGTTATTGCAAATTATTCCTTTTTTTGCATACTACAATATTTGCCTAAAAATATCGAATGCATAAGTTGACGATGTTTTTTGGTTCTTGTTTACGTCCTTGCCCACCTGTTGATTTGTTGTCCTACTGTGCTCACCTATTCTGTGTTTAGTCCTTGATTAGTTTGCCAATTTATACCCTGTTGCGTCATGGTATCTTACCAATTTTCTAGCATTATGTATGCTCTAATTGTACTTCCTGGTTTTGACCTTTGCCTGCTTTGGGATACGGATTGTCGTAGTTTATTGATGTCCGTCTGTGTGTTAAAGCTCGGAATGTGGTCTGACAACAAATCATAGATTGTTCTAAGTAAATGTCATGAACGTCACAAATACAAATTTTTATCTTTATGAACTAGAATCATACCGTATATGCTAAACTGACAGAGTAATTAGATTAGAGAATAATGGGTTAGGGCCTCAGTCAAGAAAAAGATTTTGACGCACCTCCGCTAAATGATCTGGCATTGACTTATAATGTTAATTGCAAAATAATGATTAGTGCTGTTTTGCTCGCGAATGCTGAATGGGTTTTCCTCTTTCAAGCTGGCATTACAGAGACGATGTCATTCCTATGTGGGTCTGTAATTCCATAACGCTAATGACCCAGCCGCGATCTGTCCTCTGGTTATTATTTGACTTTGCACGATGAGCCCTGAGGCTACCGACTTGAGTCTACTGCCCCAGTGTGAGCGTAAATTGTTCATTTCAGCAGTGTCAGCTTGCTGTGGTACTCACACAGGCTTATTAGTCTGCAGCATCAAAAGCTTGATAATGGCTGTCCTGAAAATTAGCCTGCACATGGCAGCACATTACTCCTGAACAGACTGCAGGAGCCAAAATAGATTCCGGCACCAGACTGTGGCTTTGGTGCGGTGGTAAACCCCAGAATCTATCTTTATTTCCAACTAAGCTGCCATCGATCTGTTTTAATAGCCGTGTCGAGATTAGAAACATTCGTAAAACGTATAAGTGAAGGGTGTTATGAACTGATTTGTTTTTATTATAGTACTTTCTCTTTCCTGATTGGCTGCTATATTCTGCCAGTCACTGTGTAGTCTGACTTCTTCCGTACCTAAAACTGGAACGTGATTATGTGTACAGTATCTGAGCCGACACGCGTCGTATCCGTACACTGGATGCATCTCTGAGTGTGAGGCACTACGACAGGATTGTCAGGGCGACTGCGGTGGTGTGGTGCCATTGCTGTTAAAGCTCTACTGCTTGTCAGATTCAGTGTTAGGAAGCGAAGAAGCCAGAATAAGGCATCATGAATCATAACAAGGCCAGTCATGGGAACTTAATTACAAGCTCCTTAGTCCGTGGCTGCTCACGCTCTAGTGATGAGGTGTTAGACTTCATTAACGCTGCTTGGATCTCCGCCTTTCAGATTTCTGTAAATAAACAGTGACTTAACTTGTAGTCCTTCAGCATGTATCAGCCTGACTTGGCTGTGGATGGGGTCATGTTTGATGTTATTAGCACCGTGAGCGCTTTCACCCATCAGTTTAATCTCAGAGGAACGTGCTTTGAAGTAGAAACGATCCCTTCGGCCTCAGTTCATAAGGACACGCTAATCACCTGAGGGATTCGTTTATCAGGATTCAAGTCATGGTACGAGACATGTTTAAGCTGCGCTGCTCATCAGGCAAGAGATTCAGATGCACGTCAGGTTCATAGTCATTATCAGGTCCTGCTGGTGAACAGGTTAAGTTCGTATTCAGCTTCGGCTCCAAATCAGTACCGGATGAAAGCATAGGTTTTTGAGTGACTGGAAAGACAGAACTGAACACACACACACACACACACACACACACAGACACGTACACAGCACTAGGGTTTACTGTAGTCAAAAGCACCATTATCAAGTCCAAGACCGGGCCTAGCTGAGATCGAGTCTTAAGGAGTCGAGGCCAAGTCGTGCTCGAGTCCAAATGAAAGCGAGACAGAATCAAGAATATGATCATAAACGCCAAAGGCCAAAATGTCTTTCTAAAACAAATTAACCACAAATCAACGTCACATTTGAAACGTCTAAGCAAGCTAACAGCACTTACGTCTTCTTCAATGACGTATTTTGAATTTTCAACTTATATTTTTCTTTTTAATATGGGTCATCGTCCGCATACTCTCTAGTTGCGCCCTTGGCTGAGCATATTCATGCGTAAATACCTCCAGGCCATATTTTTAACTTCTTGGGCATAAACAAGCACATGAAACAACATGGTATTCAAATATTCCGTTATTTCTTAAGTAAAGAGTTTGCATCATATGTCCTGTAGGCAGAATCAAACACTTCAGGATGTGCTGTTATAGGAAAATTATTCATGTTAATGTGTTGATGGTAATATCGCTTCTTCACAGCACTCTATCGCTGGTTATTTTTCTTCAGCATCACAGTACAGGGTGATTCATTCCTTACGCATCATTCATAGCAATCTACTGGTCATTAGTGGAAAAATGGCTTACTCCATAACAATATGTTTGATGTTTCTATGCTAGCTAGCTAGCGCACTGATTAACATTTCGTGTTAGATTCATCGTAAATGCTAATTACGTGATCACCACCCTGGATATATTAATATATTATAATCTAAGTGGTGTGTTTGGTTCACGTTTTTCATCTGTAAACAACTACAGGCGTATAGAGAGTAAATATTTCCCCGCTGAGATATATTTACATGTTGACTTTTGTGGGTTTAGCGTTTTAATAACTACACTAAACTTCCTTTAAAGCCGAGCGCTTTCAAATGCCCGACTCATGTTTTGACAGAGAGAAACAGACTCTAACGGCGTATTTTTCTCGCCTCGCCGCGTAATTTCTCTCCCTGTCATGTTTTATGAAAGCTGCTTTATACGTTTAATATCCCTGTTGCTCCTTGTGTCATTTTGCTGAGCCTCGCAGTCCCAGTGTGTTACCTGATGAATGGAATGGCAGAGATGGAAAGGGAAAAGGGAAAAAAAAAAATTGATGTATTTGCAGTAATAAAGATGTCAGGCCCTACGGCAGGTTAAGAAATGAGAGGAATGTAGAAGAATATGTACACCACATTGTTCAGGTTGTTCTTCTCCGAGCATCTGCCAGCTAGAGGCTGTACCACGCGAGAGGCTCGCCGGTGAGGAAAACGGTGTAAGTCCAAATCCCAGAATGGTGTTATAAAGAAACGAGGAAAGCCGTAATGACTCAGTTTCATGTCTTGAAGATTCACTATGTAGGATTTTGTAGGTATATTCCATATATAATATAATATACTTTTGGAATTCCTTTGTGAATAATTATCTGTAACTACGAATCGTCGTGTTTTCGTAAGCTCAGAATGAGCCTTTTATATCTACACGGGGAGCGGGTCCACCTCTACGGAGCCGCCATGTTGCGCCGCTACAACAGGCCAGAAAGGACAAACCTCTAGAGAGCGTGAATCAGAAAGGAAGACAAAGAAAAAGAAAGGAAGACAAGACAGAAGAAAGAAGAGGAATCAGTGTTTGCTGGAGCTGGATAACAAATTTGAGAACCCAAATTTTGAGAAATGGAGGATCATGCTTATTATTTAGCATGGAAAAAGTGTGAATGTAAGTACGCTACAGTTTATTAAATAAAGTTTGGTTAATTACATAATCCAGAACTAACTAGTGAGGATGTCATACTATGGCGTCCATTAGCTTAAAGGTTTGTTTAGAAACTATTTATTTAATAAACTATTTCTAAGCAAGTAATATGTAGTTTATTCATTACTGATTGATTTATAAAGTGTATTTATAAATGTGAAATGTAGTATATTTAAACTATCAATTTATAAGCAGCAAGTATGTAGTTTATTAAATTAGGTTTGGTAGTAAACTATATAAGAATGTAATGTATTGCTTATTAACTTATAAGTGCTTATAAGCAAGTGACCTGTAGTATACTAGTTAATACTAGGTAATAAACTAGTTGTAATAGGTAGTTAGTAAAGCATTTATAAGCATGTAAATCTAATTTCATAACTAACTACATATTTATAGTCAATATTTGTTTCTTATTTAAGGTGTAATAGTGAACTCCTTGTGAACAAAAGCTATTAAGTTTATTAATTAGGGTTTGGTTTGGGACTAAACTATTAGAAAGTAGTATGTAGTTTATTAAATAATGATTGCTTCAAAATGACTTAGTTAACATTGGTTAATAAATTAATTAAGCAACATAAATTAAAAAATTTCAACAGGACCTGATCGGAGTGCTGAGCAGATTAAGAAGAAGAAATGATTTAACAATAATTTAATATCATTATTAAATTATACAAGTGAATGCCTAGGTATTACTACATTTAGTTCAATGTAGTAAAATTTTACAGTCGTTTCTCATTAATCTTCCGTCAACGAACTACTTATTATTCACTAGCCGTAATTTCAAGTGTTATTGTTGTATTGCAGGCTCTGAACGTGGCATGTCACGTTTTTAGTCGTCTATTTTAAGACACCGAAGCATTGCATGTCAGTGCAATTACACACGTCACGTTATTCAGTCACTCGAACCGCAGACGCTCATTCTTCTCCGACTGAACATCTCGCTCTGTAGGGAAGCTCGGCGAGATCGTATCCTCGGGACACTGTTCGATTTCCCATGAACACCGAGTGTGTGTCCGTCATCATCTGAAGCGCAGTGTGAGATCTATGAGGTGCCACTCAGACCTTTACACCAGAAGTTGGACGGTTTAGTGACTGAAAGAAACCCTGACCTTTTTAGGTGCTTAGTCTCAGCGGGCTGTCAATTAACTCCAGCCAGAGCGGAGCGTGTGGATAAAGCTCACCTGTAGGACTTTTGCTTTTATTAAGGCATATTTTCTGTACAGGAAAAGTGCTTCTAAAAAAAAAAACAAAAGCATTTCATTGAACAATGAAGCTCTTTATAAGGCATCAAAAGTTACAGACTTTCTAGATTTTTCCTCCTGAACTCATTTGCTGATTTAAAACCGGCTGATTTATTTGAAATAAAATAGAACCAACTACATTTTGTTCCTATAGTTGTTAGAACGTATCACAGGCAGGTTCACACACGAGTCATAATAATAGCGTGGATAATAGGAACTAGAGTGATGTGAAACAATCTTAAATTGACACGTAATTCAATTATTCGATTATTCAGACAAGTTCTACACATTCTGATCTAAAAAAGGATCTTTTTTTCAAACTTTTGTCTGTAGAAAGGACCTGAATGATCTGCTAACACTAAGCTCATTTTAAGCTTGAGTGAAAAAAATGTAAAATAACTGTATCTAGAAATAAGCTCCATTGTCTTTTATATCTTATTATAATTGCAAATATTAGCTATGGTCGTTTATTCAGGATATTTTCAGATGGAATTTCCTGCAGTGAGAGGAAAGAAACATCGGGGAAAGCGTAAAAGTTGTGCTCTATGTGCATGTCAGGTTTGATTTATGAACTCTAGCTCTTTCCCCAACATAATAGATGATCCTCACAGCTCACTGCATCACTGGTTTTTCCCACGATTCCCATAGAGGTTTATATAATTTCAGCTTTGCCACACATGCAGCTACGACAGCATGTCCATGTGAAAGAGCAGGAGAGCAGGAAGCTGGGAAACGAAACCACACAACTCTAATAGCTACATATTCCACTCTCGATATATATATATATATATATATATATATATATATATATATATATATATATGGAGTAAAACACTCAGTGTTGTACTGTTATAGAAAAATAATCAACAACAGGTGACCTGAAATTCTTGTTTTACTGCTCTTATGTCACAAGAATTAGCTAGCAGTTGCAAATTAAAAAGTTTCTTTGTTGGAGTGTCATGTAGTGAGAGTGTGTGTGTGTGTGTGTGTGTGTTGAAAATAATAATAAAAAAGATTGCCAGCACCATTTTTCACATCCTTAATTACACAGTTTATGGACTGATCCTTTTTTCTCTGCGTGTAAATCATCCAAAGCCGACTCGTAAAGTAAAAATGACGCGAGATATTAAGAATGAATTAAGCCCTATTATATCTAACCCTCATTTCCGACACAGACAGATCCGCTTAATCAATATTTGATGTATATTTATGGTGTCGAGGCATGGGTGCGTTATTCGGCTCTTTGCTCATCGACTCTCGGACACCGATGCGCTTTTTTCCTCTTGTGGTCTTCCTGAAGATGAAGGCTGTAAATCACAGTCATCAATACTGATTCGCATGCTCCGAACATCTCCAGCAGGAGCTTGTTTTTGAATTTCCGTAAAATGGTTAGATGAGATAAATTGGAAAAAGAAGCAGAAGGAAAAAGCAATTCTCTTCTAGCCAATACATGAAAATGCTCAGCATCTCAAAACGTTCTTTCGTTTCTTTTTCATTCCGACCTGTTGATTACTGACTGACAGAAAACTGGACAATCTGCCAAAATGTCATATGTTTTGGCTTATCATTTATTATATAGCATAGCTGTCAGATACAAGGAGTAAGGGTGTTTTTTTTTTTTAATGTAATTACGTTCTCTCCATATCATCAAAAACAGCAGAACATTCGGACAAGTTTCTGCTTTGGATTTGCTTGTATATTATTTATTTATTCATTCCTTTTTATATAATTTTTTTTTTTATAAATGAAAAGGCATGTTTCCAGCTGTAATTTTAGACCAACTCATTTTGACCAACGCAACACATTCACTCGGGCTATATACTTTCCAGAGAAGTAAAAATTATTTAGTTATTTATGTATTGTATAAGCAATATGGAATGCTTGCTTTATTGCCACACGCTGTATCTTGTAAATTGTTGCTTTCTATTTTTGCAGCTCAATCAAGCGATATTTTTTTCAGTCACATCACATTTTCTTGACGGAAGGTGCAGTTTTCACGACACATTTCATCCCACCGCTCTCCATGTCCTCATCCTGGCAGGTGAAATTGAGGAACGCCGTCTTTCTCTGCAGCTCATTAGCCTCTGTTCTGGATGTTTGGCTGAGGTCCAAGCTGGCCTCGCGGTTCAGTGCCGTCTTCTCTTATCTCCGGCCCGGTAGCTCTGTCTTCCACGGCTGAAGAGCAGAAACCTGTCAAATAGACTGTGGATCATTTCAATTGGAGATTTTTTCTGGGTAGACTCCACTTCCAAAACAGTTAACAGTAAAATTATGGTACAAAGTTCAGGACTATTTTAAGGAAAAAACAGATAAAGCATATTATGTTCAAAGCTTCTACGTATGACACTTCTACATTTGAAGGCATCACTAACAGTGAATTTGTGGAGGTTTTGCTGCACAGAGAGCTAGCAGGTAGCTCGTGCTTTCGAAACAAAACAACAACAACGCACTGGATTCTGGGACGCGTGTGCCGGCCCAATTCAATACCATCTTGTAGCGATTGACGCCTAATATTTAGACGGCACTGTGGATGGCCTCCTTGGCATGGGCTCGTTCCTGTTGTGCTATTCATAAAGGGTAAACTAAAACTGATTATTTGTAGTAAGAAACACTTACTGTCTCTCAGGGACACTTGAATCCACCCCGATGATTTTCTTTCAGTTCATTTGCAAACTATTAGAGAAAGTAGAATTCACAGCAAGGGCTCCTCACCTTGCTTTGCTTTTCAAGGAATCAAATAAGTACTTGCACTGGTGTGATTTTGCCTTTGCGTCACAGGCACGGACATTTCATACCCTGTTACCATTTTGAGCACAATTTTTTAATCCTTACTCAACAAAATAATGCTGTTTCGCCATGTTTTGTCCTCATCTGGCTTTCATTTTACCCCAGCCTTGATTTCTGACTCAATTTGGACAAACAGACCAATCTTAAAAAACTAATAATGTAGGAGTACCTCAAGGCTGTATGCTTTTGCCGCTTGTCTTCACTCTTTATACAAGTGAATACATAATGCATAATGAGATACGAAGCATCAGTAGACTTAAACTTTTGATCTCTGCTTCTTGAACCTTCTTGGGGAAACTTGTCTTTGGGGAAACCTCAGCTCAGTTATTTTTGGGCCTGAACTCTATGTCTAAAGTTTACTTGTCCTTGTTGTTGACAAAGAAACTAGCAGGAGGCAGTGGCAAAAAAAGGCGGCTGCTAATGAAAACGCACCGAAGCGACTTAAAGGAATGAGAACACCGTCCAAGTCTCTATGGGCACCATACCCGAGTGTGTGTGTGTGTGTGTTCGAGTTCTTCTCATTTGCATCTAGTGTACAGAAAAAGAAGTCTCTTATTGCAATGCAGATTGCCACACAGACGGCGAGAAATGACTATTTTTGTTGGCCCTGCTGAGCGTCTAACCCTGTGCGCCTTCTCCAAGCATTCTCTCAATCGCTCAGAAAGTTTAAAGCATGTTAAATATACTTTTCCTTGACAAGATTTAGACAGAATGAGCATAATAATTGCTAAAAAGTTATCTTCATGTAAAAAGCAGTGTGCAGGTTGAAGCGTGTGGTGAAACCAAGGAAACTTGTGTGAAGGAGGTGTCGCATTCTCTTTTAGAACATTTTAAATAAAAGTTATAATTATAGTAATAATAATATTAATAACAATATATGTAGTTGCAAGCAGCGATTAAGGGGCCAAGCACTTCCTGGCCCCACCCCCAAAAGCAACAGAGGAAGACTGATAAAAGTTTAAGGGCATAATTCATCCCTTTAGTGCATAAATTATTTTAAAACATTCATATCATTTAGATGTTTTTTTTTTAAATTATTATTATACTTAGATTTATTTTACGGAAATCGCAGGTCTTATAAATGTTCACCATTTTAAACGATTGAATATCATGCCTGATGTTTCAAAACAACAAAAACATTTAATTTGTTTAGTAATAAAAACCTGCTAACATTCAGGCAAAAAAAAAAATTGAAGGTTTATGACCAAAATGATAGATATGATCATTTATTTTACATAATAATTTTAATTCTAGCAATACTCATGACATGTAAAAATCGAAACAGGACTGCAGGTGATTTCTCAGGTGAAACGATCTATCTTCAATTTAAAACGTTTTAAATAATTAAGTTAATAAAGTTCACTGGCGACAAAATAATGTTTTTTTTTTTTATTAATTATTTGTTTATTTGTTTGAAGGATTTTTCCATGTAGGCTTTAAATCTATTCACACACTAGCATGTGTTTTGGGATGATATGAGCACTTGTACACCTTCATGCCATGCGATTATCCAATCAGCGTATAATCCTGCAACCATGTGGCAGCAGCGGGATTCGTACATAATCGTGCAGATACAGGTCAGGAGCTTCAGTTAATTTTGATCAGACCTCAAAATGAGGTAAAAACGTGTAATTGTGACTGTGGCATGTTTGTTGTCGAGTATGCCACAAACTGCTGATCTCCTGGGATTTTCAAGCGCAACAGTCTCCAGAGATTACTTCAAATGGTGCAGAAAAAAACTGAATAAAAAAAAACATCCAGTGAATGGCAGTTCTGCAGATGACAATTAATCAAATAACCACTCTTTACAACGTGGTGAGCAGAAAAGCATGACAGAATACCCAATATGTCAAACCTTGAGATGGATGGGCTACAAGAGCGAAAGACCAGATCGGCATCCAACACGGGCACAGGATCACCAAAACCAGACGATTTGACAAACATCACCAGGTCTGTCAACCCTGATTGGTTTGCTACATTTATTTTTCTTTTCAAATGCTGCTTTTAACCCACTGAAACACTTTTGGGATTTTAGCATATGCTTTGGAAACAGACTCTTCGTATGGTCATATAACCACAGACTTTGTTACTACTAAGAAGCTCTTTTCCTGGCTTCAGTTTTTGACAGGAAATGAAGGGCATCTCTTGTGACATAACGAGCTGCCAATGTATTCCTGGATGAGGCTGTCAAGAAGTTCAAACAGCTCTGATGTGACCAGAGTTGATGTGTCCACATCCTGGCGCCACCACAACCCGATGGCCGATCCTTGCCAAGCCTGCTTTCTACCTGCAACTGAGCAGAGTCAGGCTCTGGAGAGACAGCAGATGGAACTAATCACAGACTCTGATCTCCAGTGTCAGAGCTGTCATGATCCAACGTATTAGGATTTGGGGCTGTGTAAAGATCACCTGCTCTTACTGTTTATCCCTCTCAGGGTTTTAAAAAATGCTTGTAAAAAGTTCTCTTCAAGCAGAGATGGTCACCTTTCCTCTCATTTATACTTGGAAGAAACCCACATCTCCCAGCCAACAGACCATGTGGCCAGCACACAGATATTGACTTAAATGTCATTTTGTCTAACAATTAACTAGAAAAGAGCAGTTTCATCTTCCTCTACCGGTGACACCGCTATCTGATAGGAGATGCAGACTATCTATCCTACCATCATGCTCTTGTGTCTAGTTTTGTTCACTGGTTTTGTGTACGTTTCTCTGCGTTGTTTCCCTATTTATGATTTCTGTCTTTCTGTTGTTCTTCTAGTTGGGTTTTTTTTTTCCTCAGGGTGTGCTATTGAACCTTTAGTAATGTGGTCTGGCTTGTCAGCTGTACTGAATGGTGACACGTTGTACAGCACTGGGCTGTACTATTTGTTATAAAAATATATCCTCTTATTATCCTGGAGAAGTGGTGTCACGTTGGTGCCTCACAACCTCACAGTTGGAGGATTGCCTAGGCTAAATCATTCCTAGGTGTGAATGTGAATGCGTGTGTGTGTGTGTATGTGTGTGGTGCCCTGCAATGGGCTTGCATCCCATCCAAGGGTGTGTTCCTGCCTCTCACTCAAGGTTCCTTGGACAGGCATTGGAGACCCTGAGCAAGATAAAGCACTTACTGAAGATGGATGAATCATGGAGGAGTTCTTTGCCACCATTTGGTGAGACATAATACTTGAATAGTACTTTAAAGTGTTAGTGGTAGGATAATGGGGTGGAGTAATGATCGGGGCAGTGCTGGGAAACAAAGTGCGGGTGACTTGGGGGTCATTCTGATTTTGACTTGAGTAGACCTTGATTTGCAGACGTTATTGACTTAACACTTTGTCAATCATTTGCTCCTTTCTCGGTAAGTAATTTCTTGCCCTTTTCCAGCTGGTATAATGAACCTGGGTGAAGTCGCTGAAAGCTCATTACTAAAAGCAGAGTAGACGTGAGCGTGCAGAGCTTCCTGAAAGGGCACAGACTGGGACTTGAGGGAGGAAAAGGGGGCATATTGGGGTTTTTTCCCTTCCTTTTCCACAGGCTGACGGGAATCTCTTAATTAAACAACCTAATGGCTATAATTGCACCCATTCACGGCTCCAGCTGCTGAGGTAATGCTAGGTTTTCCGCTGTTGCCAGGATTCAGCTGTCTCTAAGGTGAAAGCCTCGGGTCCAATCTCATATGGCAACAGCTGCTTCGAGACATATCGCCCACGCCGCCGTGCACCTGGAGGTCCGAGTCCGAGGAAGGGGCGAATGGCAACTTCTAATCAAGCAAGTGCAGCCAGACGAAATAACCAACATTAACAAGCATGTTGTTTTCACATATCTGTTGTGGGGTTTTTTCCCTTCCAGAACAGACATGTATGCTGTGCCAGCCATAATGACCTGTTTGCAGCTGCGGCATGCTAATCTGGCACTGCGGACCTACAACTCTGGATTCCGCTGGATTGTTCTAGTATTCAAGTGAACTCTATAACACCGCCGCTGTTATTGAAAATTAATCAGCGCCTTCTGACTGCGCTGTGGTATAATGCAGAATAACGTGTTTAACAGCACATTGCGCTTTAATTCCGGCACACACGCGCTCTGTAATGCTGCCCCCTCATATAACCTTCCTTTTTGGAGGCAGGACGTAATTTCCCACAGCGTGTGGTAGAGAGAGAGCCCAGAGCCCTGGTGTTAGACGATAATGGGCTCGGTGTTAAAGGGGAGAACAGGACCTGGACACTCAGCTGCCATGACAAGTGAGCAGAGCGCTGATAAAGCTGTCAGAAAGCACTGCCTCAAATCCAAGGTGAAAGGAGTGATGGAGGAAAGATGAAGGGAGCAGAGTTCAAACATCATTACTGTTACAAGACAGACTCTGGTGTTATCTCATCATCCTGTGAGATTCGGAGGTGGGAATCAGCGGAGGTGCTGATGAGCGGGGGCGGTCTAAGAGTGCAAGTGCTCGCTAGTGCAAGTCACTGACTTGCCATTGTTCCCTTTATTGTTACAGCTATGGTCTAAATAAGTACACAAGAAAGGAAGCGTGCACAAATCGTATTTTTCTTTGCACACTCAGAATGGACATAATGAAATGTTGCATGAATCTTCGAAGATGCTTTTACATATTTGCATGTACGATTACTCCATTTAAACGGATCCCTGCCGTGTTATGCAGTCGAAAACCCAGAAATCCATTGAAAGTCATTCAACTCGGAATCGACTCATCGACTCAGGCAGCGAATCAACAATATTGTACGATTTGTATTGCAGCATTTTCTGTAGATGTGAGCCGAAGGACAGAGCTCAACCCAAAGGATAAATTTCACTCTGATTCTGGGCTGGATTTGGTTTTTTTGTTTTCTCTTATGTTTTTTTTCCCTTAGACCTTATTTTTTTGATTGAAAATTGCATGGTACGTATAGAGTTCTTTCCAGAAGCTACAAGTGGAACTTGTACTGTATTTTAAGACCCGCATCTGCATTCAAGGTCTAAAGAGAGACACACTTTAAAGTGCGTCCGAAAGCACAACTCTCCGCTAAGTGCGAAGTTTAATACCGAGGGAGATATGAGAGTGAGTACAGAGGAGATGCTTCACCTCCAGTGAAAATAGTCTGAAGATAAGTGTGTGTCTGTTGGTGGCGCGTTACAGGATGAATAGGATCCTTTTAGTGCAGTATCGCAAATGGAGAAGGACTACATGCTTATTTGCGATTCGCTGTCTATTTGCAACATGAAGGTTATCATTTATTGAGAAGTGTGTGTGCGTGTGTACTCTACAAATTCTCCCATTCTTGTCCTGCTACAGTTCACTAAGCCTTACTTTCAGATGGTGAAAAAAACACCTAAATCTTATACGAACGTGTATAGACACGTTCTTGCTAAAAGTTCTCTTTCAGCCATTAAGGGGTCTTTAGAGAGCTCCTTTTTTGTTCTTCAGGGTTTCTTCTTCTGTAAATAGGATACAAGAACTGAAGGAATTCAAATGCTCGAATTAAATGTGCGGCACAAAGGAATGAGAAAAGAAATAAGAAATTAGAAACAGAACCGACTGGTAGTGCTTGCGGTGAAGTTTAATTGGAATGCTTGGCACCGATTATGGGTCGTGAGCAACGTTTGGTTGCCGAGCACAAATACTGTCAAAAGATACTGCCATGTGAGGATTAAACCGCTCGATGGGCACGCTGTTGTAGAAAACTAATCAGCAGTGGTGCAATATGCTGGAGTCATTGTTACTACCCTGAAGGTGTTTTATTCCTCTTGTATCACAGCAATTTGCCAAATCATGCAATTTTATGTGTTAAAGATAACACTGTTTTATTTATATTTGTTTATAGTTATATTTAATGATCCACGTCCCGGTCCCAGCTTCTCATATTACTACACATTGTAAGCATTTCTGTCCTGAAGGCGTTCCCATGTTGGAACAGCTTGAACTCTGACCGTTACAAAGCGCTGACACTGGAGTCTCCTGTCGCAAGTACTAAATAAACATCTTCTTACATAAAGCACCATCACGTAAACACATTTTCTTCAACACGTTTATGTTGCCAGATGGTAGGATTTTGCGTCAGTGAAGCTAGTGTTTTTTCCAACTTACATTTTTATTCGTCCGTTTATCCAAAAAAAAATTAAAGGAACATTTATAAATCAGCCCCTGCTATAGAAGACTAGGGAAAACATACAATGCTTTGACACTTTGGCATATTTGTCAATAGATCAGTTTCACAAATAGGTTTTTCTTCTTGCAGGCGCATCTGAGGTGTAAGGTGCTTAGCTTGAAGCAGTTTTCGATTAATCAAAGAGCTCTGGAAGCTCTACAAAATATCTTGTCTTTGTCAGTTTCCCCTGCAGGTCTTCATCCCATCAGACATTCTCAATACGCACATTCCAGCGTTGTCAGTCTAGACTTCATCCGTCTATAAAGGGCAATTACTGTTAAAAAGCTGAGAGCATTGCGGATCGGTCGAGCATGGCATGCGACCTTGCACAACACTTGATGAGTAATGGAATAGGACTCGCTGTTTGTAATCGCAGAGGCGCAAAAGCAAAGTGCAGAACGGCATAGCTGAACCTGTAGGGAGAGACCTAATGCTGACATTTTGTCTATTTCTCATTTACATGTTAATGCAAGGCAGCATGACCGCTTTAATCCAGAAAACTGCTTGGCTTCGGTAAGTGAAGGGAGTTGGGTTAAAATGTCGACTGCCAAGAGCTGCTTTTCATTCCGCCCGTAAACTAATGCAAATAAACGGAAAAACATGTATGCATCCTTCCTGCCCCGAGGCCTTTTGGCAGAAGAGCGTGCATGATTGAATGATTTCCAGCACTATATGCTGCTCCAAGTCAACAGGACTTACACAGACAACTCAAACAAAACCAGAAGGTAAAGACGATATTACTTCCTCTTTCCATGATACAGTCATCCCTGATCTACCATGAGACCAATCCTGGAAGGTTGGTCTAGCGGCCAAGTGGTCCATGTAATCTGAACAGACTTCAAAAAGGCAAAAGGGATGAGCTCTATGGGCCCACCCACACAAGATCTGTATCTGGGATTCCACGTGGTGGAAATGGAACAACCCTTGGAGGCATTGACCTTGACAGAGAAAACTTCTCAAGAAGAAGAGCGGGAGCTGGTGCATGGATTTGCGAGGTACCAATTTGGGTTCACATTTGGTAGTCATGGTGGTAACACATCTCTAGGGTCCTTGGTTCTCCCTGTATCCATAGCTGCTTTCAGACCAAACAGTGCCCATTTAGAGGAATTACCCACTGGGGGGCTCGCCCGAGATCTACACACCTTCATGGACCCTTTTTTCTGTTTGCTTTCGCACCGCCAGTAGGAACGCTGAAGTGACATTAGCCGGCCTCTGGTTGCTATAGCGACGTCACTCGTTTGTTGTTTGTTTTAATCGAAATGTGCTCTTGTCTGCCAATGGTCTGGGGTTCCCGTAACAACTAGCAGCATCAGGATTTAAACTTGTCCACTTTTATCATGTTCACAAAGAAACAGATCAGTTCCATGCCGACTGCATATCCTTTTTGCATCATGAAGAGCGAATGTATTGTTTTATAATGGTAGGACTGCGTTCTAAGAACTATAATCGTCCTCAGTTCCTTGAGTGTGAAAACACCGAAAGGCAGCATGTCCTCCAACAATTCCAAGAACTGTAAAAAACAGAAAGCGTTTCGTGTTGGTTTTCAACTTTTCAACCTCCCATGATGGATTGGTGACTCTCATTTGCCCCCAGGTGTGAATGAGTGTGTGAAGGTGTGTTTGCACGGTGTACCAGGATGGACTGACATCTAATCTGTTGTGTATTCCTGTATCACACCCAGAGTCCCTGGGATTTACTGCGACCCTGATCCAGGAAATGATGAAGAATGAATGGACTCACCTTCATACTGTACATGGTGTTGTGTAGGTGTGGGGATGCTCATGAGCCGCCAGCTCTTGATTTCCCAAATGTTCTGCATCCCAGCCTTCACCTGTGGGTTTTGACGCCTGAAAGGTAAAATCATGAACACAAGCAGCCAGAACGAGTTTGTTCTTGGGTGGCTGGGCGTGACTACGACAGGAATTTGATAAGCTGGGAAAATCCACTCTACGTTGACGAGAGGCTGGCGGAGGTTTAGGCCTCTGATATGTATGCCTATTGGGTACCTCCTGCTGGAGAGTATACTCTGGGGTCCTTCAGGATTTCTTGGAGTAATTATATCTCACAGCTGGTGTGGGAACACATAGGGAGGATCTGGAGGAAATTTCTGAGAACAGAGATATTTGGGCTTCTCTGCATTTCCTGCTACCATCGAAAACCTGAATAGTTTTTTTTTTTATATATATATATATATATATATATAGATGGCGTGAGATAAAAGTCTGACAAATTCGGACAGTTTGTTAGTCACGACGCCGTGCAACAAACGGCTATTTGCCAACATTAGGCTTGTGCATGAATAAAACTCATTTGCATGCCTGATGGGTTCTTCAAACTCTTGAGCAACATCAACCCCGATAAAATTTGATTTCTCTGCATGCACTCGGATTGCTTTCAGCGGTGCCCCCTTACCCCGTGGCACCATTAGCATAAAGACATGGCCCATTTCTCAGGCATTCTCCTATTAAACACTCCACGTTACACAACATGACTCATGTGTTGAGATGAATCGCGTAAGTGCATTCTGTTATCCGCTTGCATTTCCCAAAAGCTTGATTAAACACATGGCACTGACTTATGACTCGCCCAAACTTCGGTTTTATCTCAAATGAAATTTAAAGAGACTTTGCAAAGTTGAAAAGTCTTTAAAGTCGTGAAAAATCTCCTCGATCAAATTCATTTATATTACATGCCTTTGCTGATTTACAGCAAGCTTTTATCAATGCATACACATGGGTAGCCTACATAATGCATCCTTCCTCTGAGCACGAATGCTACTGACAGCACAGATTATAGAAACAGCAAACTGTTTAAGATATACAGCAGCAACAGTATTGCACTTAACCTGGTACACTTTCATGTCCAACTGTGAGCGCTGCAGGAGGAGGTGAAGAGCGTTGCTGCAGCACTGAGCCCAAAGCTTATAACTTTATATTTTTTCGGCTGCATTCTGCACACTCTTGAAGAAATGAACTTTGGCATGTAATTACATTTGGGGTATTGATTCGCTAAACCGAGCAAAAAAAAAAAAAACAGTCCAGTAAATATTTCACTGCAAAGTCCTCCACTTTGTAAGGAGGTCTCTGGCTGGATCCGAGTGGGCGGAATTAAAACTGGTTATCGATATGGATACGTGTGTGTGTGTTTAGGTTTGATCTGTTTTGTTTTATAACTATATTTTTTGTCAAAAAATGTTCTTTTTATTGCGGTACATATTAGATTAGATCTACAGCAACTGTCTTTCACTACATTTGCAGTATACAGTTGTTTATTATGCATTTATTTTAACTTTGTAACTCTCTGTATGCTTGTAAACCCTCCATTTCTGCGGATTGCAATTAAATATTAATTCAACCAAAATGCATGTGTTGTCATTCATGGAGTTGTCCAGTCCACAAACATAAATTTGGGTTTTTGAGATAAAAAGCAGTTTATTTCAGGTCTAATATTCTATTGTGTTGTCCAGAGTAGCAGGTTAGGACCTGCTCAAGACCACTGAACCACCAGCTTGGAACATATTGCAGGCGATTTACCCTTCACTTCACATCACATGCGCACATGTTGTGCTTATAAAGAAAAAGCGACATTTTTTAAAGTTTACTTTAGCTAAGTCACAAGCTGTGATTCTCCTGTTAAAGTGGAGTCTTTAGTCTACTTACCTACCAGCTGAGCCACTGGAAAACATCGAAATTGCTGCCTGTGAGTAACACCTATGGTGAAATCCAAAAACTTGAGGTTACAATGTGTCAATATGAAGCATAAATGTATTGACAATCAGCTTCTCGTTTATGAGACGTAATGGCATTGTTGGAAAACGCATGCCTCTTATTCCTAACATCCCAGGTTCGAATCCCATGCTTTTCTTGCACATCTGCTAGCATTCTGCATAATAGAAGAATGAAACCACTCTAGTTTGTTAACTCTTCTAGCTCAGTTGGCTTGAGCTGGTGTCTGTGGTGCTGAAGTTGGGTGTTCAAGGCCAAGGGAGTGCTCGTAAGCAGGTTTTGCACCATATTGTATAAATACTACAGCATTTTGCTATAGTGCATGCCACTATTATTGTACAACATACTATTAGTATAAGTAAAACATTATAAAGAGCATTAAACAGTTGGAAAACATAAATGTAGGCATAAGAAGTGTGTGTGTGTATAAAGAGTAAGCAAAGATTAAACTTAGCAAATTAGTACATACAGCAAAGATATACAAATAAGTAAAGAAAAAATATAGTTATATGTAAACCAGTAAATAATAAAATATATATAAAATGTAATTAGAAATGATATATAAACAATGAAAAAAAATATATAAAAATAACAATAATAAATATAAAGCTAAATAACAAATAAAAAAAAATAATAAATATATAAATATATAAATATAATAATAAAATAAATAAATATATATAATATATATAATATATATAATATATATTCGAGAAGAAATAGGCCAGAGCAGCATAACCCCCTGTTTCACCTCTCCAGGAGCCCCAGGTGGGACATACTGGCTTTCACTCTCCTTTTCTCACTTTGCCAGATTTAGTGTCCCACCTTCACCAGCACCTACTGCTCGCCTTCAGGCTGTCTCGATCCTGTGCAGCGTACACTGCAGAGGGACTCACCCTCAGACATCTGAGCCACCTGTGCCTTCAAACAACCTCCTTTCTTCTGGGGGGTTTATCTTTGAGTTTACATCACATTACACTACTAAACAGACAAATAAATGAAAATTCACCTTCGTCATGCCTCGAACCCTGATCATCAGCATCACATACCTGATCACTCCTCTTGTACCACCAACACTTTTATCTTTCAGTTGCCAAAGTTCAAAGTGAGCTTATAAAGGAAAACTTACTGGAACCCAGCCTTGAACCCAGAACATCACAGTCAGGTATTTGTTTGCTTTCCCATTGAGCCACCAGTGCTTTCATACACCCACCTACCTACCTACCTACCATATAAGAAAAACACCAATCAAGCTTATACATGAAACAGGCGAAGCCCTTGCAGCTTGACCGTCTTGTTTACATACCTGTCCGCTGAGCCACTAAAGCTGGCAGGCAGCAAGCTTCTTTTTTGAGGGTGTTATCTTTACTTTACATCACCTATACACTATGAAGTGCCTATAATAAAGGACACGCTTTGAGCCTGGAGTTGTTAACACCACACTTGGACACCAGACCACCTGCCCAGTGAGCCAGAAGAGTCTGCTTGTTCTGCTTTTGAGCGTTTATCTTGTATTTTACATTATCTTTTACTTTAGATCGCTTCCAACCAAGAGCATGCTTAAAAAGGAACGCAACAGCCAGTCTTGAACCATGCTTGCCCAAGCAAGATATCCACCTACCTGTAGAACTGTACGCAGGCGAGGTGTAAACCTCTGGCTGGCGCAGTTGTACACATCCTTCTGTCTGGTCTGATGTTACAGGTTTGACGCCTGACTTGGAGCTGCTGCGACGTTATGAAGCAACACCAGAAAACAGCATGATGATGCAGTGCTCAAGTTTCACAATGTTTCCGAAGTCATAGGAAAGCCGTGACCATGATCATCGTAACTTTCGAGACTTCAAGGAGTTCGAGTGGATTTTAGGCTGCGCCGATTTGGAAATCATATCTAACGAAAATTCCTAACAGACTCGATATATATATATATATATATATATATAAATCTGTAGCTCAGTATTTGTACAAAGAGACAAAAGATCAATGCTATCCTGCTGTGAACCTGATCCAGACCAACACTGAGCATCCATTATTAAAATCCACCAGAATACTCAAAAATACACTGCCGTCCATTTCGCCCTGTCCTGTAGTAGAAATGAAATCACTCCTTCTGTAGCATCTCAATCAAATCACCCCCGTCACTTCACGCAGATGCGACTCGACAAGACGAGAAACAAATGCCGCGTGTCCGTTTTGTGCTATACATGGAATTTGTTTTGTTGATGGATGAGCTCCATTCTTGACCTCTAAAGCATTCTCCATAATGCACACTGATATGAGTCATTTAGCATCTCTCACGGCTGTCACCTCTAGCGCTCGTCTGATGAATGACTCCTAACTTTGCAGGAGTTCTTTTTTTCTTTTAAGAAAACAGAGCGGACTGTAAACGATGTAACCTTTTTGCCTCTTACCTTTTTACTAATTTCTGAAGATGGAGCTGCAAATTGAATTCTGTTCTGATTCCAGACGTCTTTGCTGGCGTGACGTCTGAAGCAACGAGGCAAAGTTCCTCCTATCAGCTAAAAATACATGGTATTTTCTTAACAGTTCTCATGTATACTCTCTAATTGGCTACCTTAACCCTTACTAAGGTGCAGAAATGTCTCCAAATCATCATTCTTCACATCACTAACAACAACGGTAGACAACTGATTAATACACCAAACCTCAATACACCAAGCAGCAGGACAGATTCGGGTTTTTTAATCCAGATTGTTGACAGGTAAAAAAAAAAAATCTATGCTACTAAACTGCCATCCTGATTATTTGTTTCTCATTTCACATTCCTACTCATCATGCCCGAAAAAGTGCGCAGTAGTGATGAAGAGAGCCGTAACGGCGCTCGAACGACACGATGAGTCTAACATGCTGAAATAGGAGCGGCAGGACAGAAAGACATAAACTCAATGTACGTTTTATAGAACTCAATCTAACAATCCAGTCCAATAACAAGTAAAGGTCAAAACCAGGAAGTACAAAGAAACGGGATTAGGATCTCCTTAACGCCTTCTTCATAACACTTACGCAAGGCAAGTCTTTGTAATGAAACAAAGAAACAACAAGGAATAATAAAAAAAAAAATAAAAGCAGTAAAATAAACAAAAGCACACAGAGGAAAAGGAACAAGCACGTGCTGCGCCTTAAGATGAAGAATTCATTAGAGGGAGTGTAGATTTTCTGCTTTTCTCCTTTACTATAATACTTTGATGGACATCAGAGAAGATTACAATACAGTATCTGGCTTCTTCCCAAACCCATAATTCATTTAGAGAATTCTTGGGTGCAAATCTAATAATATTTCTCTGATGTTCATGTCTGCTCATACTGCCAAACCCAGGAAGAAAGACTTAGAAAGATTGAAAGGCTTAAGCTGGACACAACGCATCAAATGCTTCTTAAATCTTTAACTACTAGAGGTGACACACAAAAATGAACAACTCCCACAAAATAAATACGCACTTAAGGGGAAAAAACGTAACTAAAAGCAAAAAACAACATTTCGACATAGACAAAACACAATTTATGGGCCTAAAAGGGGTTAAAGGGTTTTAAATCCTTTTTTTTTTTTTTTTCTATAAATGTGCACAAAATGGACCATTACACCAAATTACACACCTAGTTTGTAGATTTGTGTTGTGGCCTAAAAGCTATGCATGAAAAAAATGTGTAAAGTCGTTCCAATCTTATATTATTGTGTTCATTATATAACATGGACTTCCTCATGTTTGCTTCAAAGTTCCCAAGCTCAATCATCTTATCACTGGATTATGAAAAGTTGGCTCGATTCGGCGAGAACGTGAGCTGCAGATCCGTGCGATGGCGGAGCCGCAGAGAGAGACTCTGTAATTTTCTTCACACCTCCGTATCCCTCACCGAGACAGATCTGGCGTGCGAGAATTAATAAAAAGCCAGAGCGGACGGAACCCACAGCTTTCGCAAAGCGGATCCGGATCATTTTTAACTTCTCCAGACGAGAAACGGTTGCGTTGTTCTCAGAAGGTGTCTGTCAACTAAAACACCTCCCACTGAGACAACCGCCAGATTCCTGCTTTATTACTCTAAAACCGGCTGCCAAGTGAGTGAGTAAGTAAATAAACAAACAAATGATGTGTAATTACACCAAACTACTTTTCCGGAGAGTGAAACGTTTATTTTAATCATCTCAAAACTGACCAGATACAAATGCCAAAAAAAAAAAAAAAAAAAAAAAAAACCCTTTTTTTTTCTACGCACTTGTAGAATTATAAATCTGTCAGGGGAAAAAAAAAAAAAAAAAAAAAAAAGGTAATCATGATTTAAAAGCTGTTTCAGCATGGTCATGACGCGCGCGTGGCTTTAAAAGCTGCCGGGTTTGACGGAATTAGTTGGGACGTGATTGTCGAGCAGCTAATCACCAGAACGTGTCTAATGGCGGCATTTCAGAGGCCCCGGCGGCAATCACAGCCGGAGGCTGAATGAAAGATTGAGCTGTGATTTCTCTGTCAGTGACTCGCTTTGTGCTGCGGTTCAAACCCATGTCCGGACCTGAAGAATCCGAGCTCGTATGTTCTTAGCTAATAAGACCTCGCGGACATTATGGGTCTCGGAACGGCCGTACAGCTCACGGAACACTTGTGATCTGTTGTTTGCTCATGAACACAAAAAAACAACTCACATCCTAAAGCTGTCCAGCATGACA
Source organism: Notoglanidium macrostoma (assembly GCA_030068235.1). Taxonomy (NCBI): domain Eukaryota; kingdom Metazoa; phylum Chordata; class Actinopteri; order Siluriformes; family Auchenoglanididae; genus Notoglanidium; species Notoglanidium macrostoma. Next base: position 1,996,129 of record JAQQZR010000009.1, on the reverse strand, counting down.
CTGAATTTGTCAATGTGAAGCGTGAGCAACCGGTTGTGGTGTTCGCTTCAGGACTATAATGCAAGGAAAGAAAGGTTAATTAGGAGGACAGGATCGTCTGTTCTGCAAAGAGAACTGGAGGTATAACGCAGCCATGCAAGCTCTGTTGTTCCTGGACTCTCATTGGCTGTGCCTCGTTGCTGTTCCTGGGTCGTTGGTTTTTTTTTTTTTCTCGTAGAGGTCCTCACACTTGAGCAGAATTTCAAACACATATATATAGAAAATATCGTTAGGGCTACAATGTTTCATCAGCACGCAAGTGCTATCGACACGAGTCGTTCTTGAACCCTTTAGCAAAAAAAAACCAAAAAATGAATGACAAATCACTTCTGTTTTTGCGCGATATAAGCGTTAAATCAACGCATTGGTAACGTAAATCGTGCCTAATGAAACAAGGTTGCTTTAATGACTACAGATAATCATCGTGTTTAACTGTTACTGAATTTTATTGGATCTCTTTTTTGTTATATTCAAAGTAATATTGGCTAGGTACAAAAACATATGGCAGCTATGAATCACAAACAGAAAGGAAATCTGTTGTTTTATTTTGTACCCAAAAATTAATTAAATCCTTCTGAAATAACTTCGGATGAAATCAGATTCATGTCTACAGAAGAGGAACTCAAATAATTAAAACGAAGTATTGTAATAAAAACAACCGCCACTGGACTGGAATGTGCACGTCGGCCTACACGGCGCATATGAACAAATATTACAGCGACTGAGAAATGTACTTGTTGCACCTGGTGCATGTGAAACGTGTTAGTTAGGCACTCAGTTCACACACACACACACACACACACACACACACACACAACAATGAACTCTTGCTTTACTTCTTGTACATGTAAAATATAACAAGGAAACTGAGTTTCATGTGGACAAAAATACTTCGGCGTGTATTTCTTTCTTTATTAAATATGACACGTGGGTCAATTTGATTATTTAAATTGAAACATCCTGTTCAAGTGTTCCTCCTCTCAGCTTCCTCCTCCTCCTCCTCCTCCTGCTCTGTTGGACTGCCGAGGCTCTGGAGTGAGATTTTCCGAGACGGACATGTTCGGCGTTGAGTCTGAGCAGTGGGTGTTTGCGGTTTCCTCGTGCCCTCCCACGTCGTAGCGGATTGTTTACACGGATGAAGCCGGGGGCGCTGCCGAGCACGGATCACTGCAGCTCGACCAGTGCGGTTATGACACTGCGTGTCATGCTCCTGCACTCTGTGTGCGTGTGATTCGAACTCACACGCCGACCCTGACATGTCCATTACTTGCTATGGTGTGTCTCATGGCAGGAAACTTATAGTTACAAAGCACTGACACTGGAGACTCCTTCCCTAAATGTTAAACAAACATCCAAAAACAGGGTCATTACTCTTTGATCATGTTACTATGGAAACCATTGCTGCCGTGAAAAATTAAATCAACACCAACAAGGATCAAGAATTCAAAAGCGTCCCGATACTGAAATAATTCCCAAATATTTAAGTACAATTGAATTAATATTACCTCTCTCAATTCAAGAATGGAACAATGTCCATCAGCTATTTTTTATTCATCTGACTGGAAGAGATTCGTAAAAGCCCCCCGGTACGCGTAAGGCTCATTATCAGTTAGGGAATTCTGTTGTTTTAGCGAAGGGCGAAGCTGTGAACCAACAGGAAATGACAAGGGTAACAGCTTAAGCAGAAAAAAAAAATCTCTTTTGGGAAAACACAAAACGCGTAAATGTGTCTTCTTGCCGTTTAAAAGCCCATTTAAAGCAGAGCTGTGATTTCTAACAGCCCGGTCCCAGAATTTGCGCTCGTGACCAATCAACCTTTTCTTCTGAAAGAAATTTCCAGAAAAGCTGTAATGTCTTCACTCCTTCACCCCACACCATGGTTGATTATTTTCCTGAAACAGCACTACACCGAGTGTTTGCTTCTTTATATAAGGTTCCTGAGATGTTTACGGTGCTCTTTAGTTAGACGTGAGGATAAAATTGTACACTGCATTAACGCTAAGGAATAAGGTTGTGAGAGGAAAGGAACGACGGTTCAGGCACTAATGAGCTCCGACTGCAGCATCTCCAACCTGCGGTGTGTTTTTATTACTTTCAAATCATTTTTTTTTTTACCTGGAGGAGCGAAATCTACCCCGGCGTGATGGTCATGGAGATCACTAACTGACTTCTGTCTTTCTTTCTTCCTTTTTGAAATTTGGCTCAAGAAGGAAGAAAGACGGCTTGTCTTCACCGATCAAATAATTCCCAACGGAAATGCCAACAAAGGATCTTTTGAACTCAGCAAGATTATAAAACAATAACCAGGATGTAAGGTTAGTGATTATCATTCATAAATCGGACTTATTTCCTCACCTCCTGTGCTCTTTAGTAAATTATAGGGTTGAATCCAAAATAACAGAACTCCTGGACTAATAGCAGAAATATTCCTGGCTCACTTATTGTCCCACTGTTGCTGTTGCTTCTGTAATAGACAAAAGCACACGGTTTCCCATCATCCCTTGGGACAGAGCTACTATCATCCCTTGGGAAGCAGTGCATGATGGAATTCATCATCTCCACGACACGGCCTTATCCTGTTCTCCAAATGAGACCCATGTTTCCTCGACAATCGTTTTCCTTCATCAACACGTCCATTGCGCATTAGATTTTTAAGGAAACCAGGAAGTCCTTGTCTTATAGAAGTCCTTGCGATAAGCAGATAGATGTCCTTTATTTGGACAACGGGAGTCGTTTATGAAACAGGATAGTGTTTTTATCCTGTATTTTGTTGCTAACATTGAAATATTAAAAGCCTTCCATGAATCAGCAGTAAAGATTCTGGATAAAACCAAATTCTCGAATGCTCAGTGGGTGGTTTGGATTCTGCCTCACTTCTTTTTTTTCGTTTTTTGGAAAAATATATTTATATATATACAGTTGTGGGCGGCACGGCGGTGCGGTGGTCAGCACTGTCGCCTCACAGCAAGAAGGTCCTGGGTTCGATCCCCGGGTCACCCAGGGTGCCTTTCT
>JAQQZR010000009.1:1972534-1987997 GCA_030068235.1 Notoglanidium macrostoma | reverse complement strand
CCCCAAGATGCTGGGATTGGCTCCAGCTTCCCCGCCACCCAGACGCATAAAGCGCTATAGATAATGGATGGATGGGATATACAGTTGTGGTCAGAGGTTTACATACACAGGCCTCTATTCTAAGTCGCCTCGCAACTGAGTGTCAGTGTTATTCATCAAATAGCGAAAGTGTTAATAAGAAGTCAGTTCAAGTCACGTTTGTTTATGTAGCACATTTGTAAGACGCGGCGTAAATACAGTCCTGACAACACCGGCCTTGCAGCCGAATGCGAGAGAAATGCAAAAGAGTTTTTATTCCGCGTTACAAATAGTCGCAGTTGCAATCACATGAGCATGGAATACTTCAAATTGCAGATAATGAGTTATATTAAAAAGACCTCTGATAGGGTATTCCATCGCGGATTACCTCCAGGCAAGCGAAATGAGACCTAATTATCATTATTGATCTCTGCACCTTGTTAAAACTCTGATGGATTCCAGAGGTATCAGTTCATTATTCTGGCTCGTGAGCACCAAAACTCCAGCCAAGCAATCCGAAGCTGCTCACTTAGAGGGAAGTGAAGATGTCAGTGATTCCAGGTCCATTAAAATGATTAATTATAGAGGATTTTATTCTTTACTCATTTATTTATTTATGCATTCATTTTTCACTGGTCCGTTGGCAGGAGAGACAAATCATCAGGTTCCTCTTGGGCATAGCCATTAGCCTGACATTTAATCCTGCGCAGACTTCTGAGAAGTTGCATGCAAAGCTGCGAGCCAGGTCCTCGCTGAGGTAATGAAGTTAATGTCACAATCCGGTGCAATCTGTCACGTCCGTCCTACTGAGGACAGCGAGACACTCTCTGCTCCGTTTGATTTCTGGGATCCCATGATGGTAAAACTTCAGCTTCGGCTGCGTGGAAACAAACTACCTGCCTTGCGTACTCTTGGTAGATGCACCAATCTACGCATTCATAACACGTCTAGTACGTGAGACATAGTCTGATTTATTCAGGTGATTCAATGGTGAGCCAGTAAAAAGAAGGTATCCAGCAAGCTATGGCCATCCAAGACATGAGGAAAGACGTAAACGTCCCTGAGGATGAGTTTGAGGTGAACTTGTTGGTAGCCTCAAAAGCGGTATACAAGATGCACATGGAATTCAAAGGAAAATAACATCAACTGTACTGTCAGTTATCCTGCGAAGGATTAGCATTGCATCTGGGTTGAATTCTCCCACCTTATTCCCAGTGTTCCTGGAACGGACTGCCTGAAAAACAGTCATTGTAGTGCCATCTATTAAAGCCATTTAAGGCAAAAATCAGCTTTCAATCATTTTCTAACCACAGATCTGAACTCCGGCGCACGCCGTGTCGAAGCGCTGAACGGATGTATCGAGAGAGGACAGAAATAAAGAAATCCTTATTTCAAATAAGCAAAACATAAAAAGAAATTGGTGTCTTTTACTGTTGATAAAAAAAAAATATGTTCTAACATCTAAAACACACAATGATGTTCATACATCTGGTGCCTTTAATTCATTTTTAAACAAAGGATTCCTCAATTAAAAGACTAATATTCACTATTTTGTGAATGTTAATGCTATTCAAACATCATTACTTACGAGGTCCCCATGTGTGCGTTTATGATTATCTTTCCTTTATTGTGATTACTTCTCATTCTACTCAATAGACTTGCTATAATTATTCACGACAACGATACTGATTTCCATTATTCTCTATTATTTAACTGTAAGTTGAGCATTTCTAAGCGTTGCACGCACGAGATTGAGGAAAACTGATGAAATCTTTGATTGGATTGGCATCAGATTTGACCCTTCGCAACGGTGATGAATAAGGTGATGGTAAACATTCATTTCGCATTTATCTAGTAAACGTAAAGGAGCACGAGCCAAACCCCAGAGTGACAGGTGTAGCTGCCCAGCGCGATTAACGTCTGAACCTTGAACCTCCAAGAAATAATAGAGAGCAGATGAGTGGGCTGAAGTGATAAATTAAATATGAGCTGATCCAGGTACACAATCTTGCTTGAGGTCTCGTGAGACTAATTAAAACCAAGGTAATATTACCTCGTGGTTTGACCTGCAGCGCTGCCGTGAGATGGCTAATTCAGCGGAATTGTGAGGATCCATATGCAGACGCTTATTAGTGAAACTGATTCCAAAGATCTAAGCAAATGTGCTTCAAAGCCACAAATCTAAGGTAATACACAAAGAATAATCTGCAGTCAAGTCACAAGTGCGTACAGCACAGTGGCTAGCATTAGCGTCTCACAGCTCCAGCGTCCCCGGTACTGCCCTGGCGTGATCGCATTTTGGCAAACACGCAGAAAAGCACGCTAGAAGATAAAAAAACATATTTGTTCTCATCCTCCCGTCTGTGTATCCCACTTCCTGTAGCGACAATGCCGCACCATTGGGAACATTGCAGTCTTCCTGCTGCTGTAAACAGCAATTAAACCAGAGGCAATTAATTCAGCGCACTGGCCCGCTTAAAAGAGATCTATCGACCGGCTGTGCTAATCGTCAATTTGGACCCATTACGCTGAGGCATATTTGCAAACATGGCCATAATGCTGATCGCTAAGATTATTAAAGCAATCCAAGCTTCAGTAAGGAGGAAGGTTTTAGATTATTATGGTATAGGAATGTATACAGTAGTCTACGGTTTTGAAGAAAATGGGCAATAATGGTACAAGGGAAATATCTGAACGTACTCCTTGTTTGTTTTCTGTTAAATATATGGCACTGTATCAAAAGTCTATTTCAACATTGTTAAAAAAATCCCTCATGCTGCACTGCTTGACCGTTTTCCTTTCACTCTCCAGCCTAATTCACATCAGACCATCATGTCTGCATTTTTTGTTTGAGGCCATCATATTCAACTCTACTATGTGTAATTGTAGAGTTCATGCATAAGCCTTTAGATTAAAAAAAGAAAAATAAATAAAGCACAGCTATATTTGTGAGTTCACCTCCCAGCTCTCTGCATTTCAATCACTTGGCTGAACTGAAAGTTTCTTACCCATTTTCAAAGCCGTACAATTTGTCAAGCTGCAGGGGGTGGCTTGATTTGTTCTGGCGAGGTAATTCCGGGTTATAAATCAGCCTGCATTTCCTTCACCGATAAACCGAAGCTTTAAAAAAAAGAAAAAAAGAAGCTTGACAAGATGAAGTCAGCTCAGAATAAAGTCTTCCGAATGTTTGGAGTTTCATTAAAACTCAATGGATGAGGGTAAAGCTTTTTTTTTTTCATGCTTCCCTGAGCCTTAATTTTGTGTATATATATATTTAAAAAATTTATATTTAAAAAAATTAAATGCTTGCCAAGGTCCTATCAGAAGGAATTGTGAATTGTGAGAACTTTGGCTCATAAATGAATCCAGCATCTTTGGAACTGCTTTACCTGACGAGCACTCCCTTTGGACTCCTCCGTCTTTCTTTATCCTTTTCTGATTCTTTCTATTATGCTTTTTCGGCCTCTCTCGAGTAGTCAGTCGACTGCTTGTTGCCTTTGAATTAGACTTACCTTGAATATGCTCTTTAATGAGCTGAGTGATCAATCCATAATTCAGCAAGTTGGAATGGAAACCAGGGTGATCGGAGATGTTGAAAGAGAGGATCACAATCAGTGCTATTCAGACCCTGCATATTTCCCGCCTGTACCTGTCACTTTGTAAATCATTCCGAGTAGAGAAGCATTTCTTCACTGTTGTCCTAAGGACATTTGCAGAATGCGGTCGATAATAATCCTTCCGATTTCTCCCCATGATCATTAGCGACAAGCACAAGCCACACGATTTAATTTACCATGCCGTCAACACCATGAGGTCAAGTTCACGGGCTGATGTGCGCTACCTGAAAAGCGTGACGATGTCCTGAAGTTTTCATGCTTCCAATGATCTGAAACGCTGACAATCAAAATGATTTCCTTGTAAAAGCTGTAACGCATCAGCATGGGATATCGAAGAATGTAAACATTCTTGGAAACAACTTCATACGAGCTCTTCTGGATGTACATTTGATCATCCAGCTAATGGGAGAAAATCACATGACAGAAATGTGCGCTTATAGCCTAACCTTATAGCTACATATATACTCTAAGCTAATTGCACAGTAAACCAAACAGCTGGGCTGTGGAATTCAATTTAGCTGTAATCATTTCCATATTTAACTCGTACCATTATTTGCGCATGCAAACTTGCCTTTCACTCGCACATGCAGGAAATCTTGCGCCGTCATAAGTGAGAAGCAGGTGTTGGATGAATAAATTATGCTGATATGTGGCAAGGTGTCAACCAGAGAAAGGTGACTCGAGAGAAGCCACAAAACTCCCGGTGTGCCACCATGGCATCAATATTAATGCCAGGCAGCTGCTGGATTGGTTGGTATTCTGGCTGAGCTCAACAAAATCCATCCATTATCTGTAGCACTTATCCGTTAAGGGTTGTGTGGAAGCTGGAGCCAATCCCAGCTGACTTTGCGTGACAGGCCGGGCACCTTGTGGAGGTCGCAGGGCTAACACAGAGACAAACAACCATTCACACTCGCATTCACACCTATGGGCAATTTAGAGTAGCCGGTTGACCTAATCTGCATGTCTTTGGGCTGTGGGAGGAAACTGGAGAAACCCCACGCAGACACGAGGAAAAACATGCAAACAACATGCGCTGAAAGGCCACCAAGTTTGAACCCATTACAGCACATCATTTTCTAAATCTCGTGATATTTGCCTGATTCTTGCGACTTGTCTTTGAGACAGCATACAGCAGAGTCGGTAAAGGCGTCTACAGCTTGGTGGTGCTGGGATTTGAAGTCAAGACCTAACGAGTACCCGAAAAGCCTTAACCACTAAGCCCTTACTGACACGTCACTTTTATATTTATTCATCACTGCAGGTGATCGTCCAACTGCAGCAGGTACGGGCAATGAAACAACCTTGGAATGAATATCTAGGCAAATCTGAGAGATGCTTGCATGGGGGTGGAATATACTTTAAACTAAAGCATGCTTCGGTTATTTACAATTCCGTCCTTGAACATTTGCGTACAGGATTCAAATTATAGACCGCATTAAACTATGGAACTTAGTTTAACGTTAATTACCTTATGCAAGCAATTGCATTACTGAGCTACAAGCAAGCTATCTCCGCATTGTGCAGTCGCATATACTGCATGCTTTATCAGTAATCTATAGACTACATCCAATAATCACTCCAACAGGGCTTCATTAGACCTTCCACTTTGTGGGTTTCTGCCTTGACAAGGTGAAGGATAGCGGCCTACCTCCGCGTATTGATTAGCATGGCTCGAATACCATCACTGCCACTAGTGCTCGAACCATTAAAGAATTACTAAACCTGGCCTTTGCAGAACGTATAATTGAATTCTTTTTCATGAAGATGATGAATGGAAAGCTGCAATCCGAACCACTTGGGGAGCGCTGTGAATATCTCAGGATGCCGTATGGACGTGCATGATAATGCACCGTATGCTTTTTAGTCCTCCATGGACTTTGAGTCACGCTTGTCTGACCCTTGGAGTAACACATCTGGAAATCCAGTCGGCTTGTGTCTTCCATCCGAATGTGTAGTGAGTGGACAAATGGACATATAAAAAAAAAGGCACGCCGTGTGGTTGAGCCACAGACAGGTAGAGCATTATGTTTCTTACGATTTGTTAGCATGTATCTATTCATTTTTGCTGCAACGCCAGAAAGCGGCCATGTCGTTTTCCGGCAGGCAACACGAGCTGTGAGCTGACCGAACAAAACCATACAAATGTGTGAAAACGGAGTATTTTCTTAGCTTGGTTTGTTTTTCTATTGTTATTAGATTTTCCGCTGGGGCATCAGGTGTTTTATTATTACAATTTTTTTTGTTAGTCAATTAAGGTGCAGAATTGTGATATTTGTTTTAAAAAGGTGACAGATCATCATTGTGATCGTACCGGACGCTTTCTGCCGGTCACTGATGAAAACTCCTGCCTCGTGAGCTCTATGGGAGCAAAAGCTCGCAGCTATGGAGACATGAACTGCAGGCAAAGCATTTCAGGAATGTGAATGTGCTGCCCAGAAACTCAAGCACCCTTATAAAGAATCTGAATACCTGAGAATTTTCCCTGCATAAATACTGACAGATCTTTTGATCATAAGTTGCTGACTTCTGTTGAAGCTCGTCACTTGCGCCGAAGTCGTTCAAATAACCCTGGCGGATTCCTTTTCCCTCTCAAAACACGCTTTCTAGCGTCTGAATGCTCCTTCAACAGGAAGTCTGAATGCTCAAACCTTCATTACAGATAAACTGACCTCTGCCCTGGTGGACTTGTTTCATTGCCTCCTCATCACAGGGGTGACGGCTGCGATCGATACCCAGCTCGTCCTGTCCTCTTCGACTAATTGCACTGTATAAAAGAGGATTATTAAAATGCTACTCTTCATGGGGGAATAATTAGTCAGGAAATGCAGATGCGAATCTGGCATCTAACGTGCACGTGAGTTTTCTTCGCCTCTGAGGACGCTCGGATTCTGTTTCTCTGAGGGGGAAATGACAAGAGGTGATTTATCGAGCTCACACGAGTGCAATACCCCGTTCCCCCCAGAGCTCCCGGTGCAAAAATAGCCACCTTCTTTGTGAATTCACGAGACCTTACGGTTTAACAAGGTTTGACGTTATTTATATTATTCTGCCAGATCCGGAGATAAATCCAGAACAACTTTTTTTTTTCTGGAGAAACTGGATTACTCCTGAATTCAGTCATTCTTAGTACACTTCTAGTGAACTTCTGTTTATTGGAGAGATGCTGTATAAACTCTTAAAGCAACAGAAAACCTATAAGAACTTAAAATATTGTCCAAGATTGTAAAGTCATAAATATACAATTGCCTGAAAATACAAATATGACTGTAAAAACAGTCACAAATACGTGAAGACAAAAAGTCACAAATTTACAAGAAGCAAAAACAAAATTTTTTTTTGTCAAGACTTTTTGACATTTTTCCTCACACACGTATAACTTTTCTGGATATTTCTTAATATGCCATTTTTTTCTTCTCAGGAATTTCACGACTTCAATTTCGGAAGTTCCCTCAGGATATCACCCCCGCTGTCGCACTTCTACTATTAGAAGTTAGAATTAAAGTTAGCTAAAGAAATAGTTCTATAAATAACAAACATTTTGACATTTCTGTTTTTCATTGTTGGCTGTTCTGTCATCCAAATTTCCTGACGATCGTGGGAAGAAGTAGTTTTTAAACATTATTGTCAATGATTTTGTTATATCGACTGATGTCACTTTGAAAGTAGAACCCTACCAAGTTTATCTAAATCACGAGCTCATTTACAAGATTGAAATGAACTTATGATTAGAAAAGGAAATAAATCATTACATCATTGTTACGCGGTCAGCACGGATGCCAGTTCACTACGTTATTGTGTGTTTGACGACTGTCAGGAAAAGAAAACGATCCTGTTACTTATTTATGAGAGATAAAACTTTTCTTAGAATACTGTATAAACATGTTTGCTAAGACTGTCCGGTGTACATTTCCTCACGTTGTGACGTTTTCATCCTCTGTTTCCAGTCATGCCAAAAGAAACGTTCCTATCAGACCGGTTTGAAGCTGACAAACGGAGATGATTCTGCTGCTGATTGTAATTGTGGTTCTGATTTGTACAGCTGGGCCTCGTCGCAAAAAAAAAAAATGAAATAAATAAATGGGGAAAATAAAAATAATTCCCTGCAGGTGGATTCGAACGGGATGTTGCGCGGCTGTAGCTGAAGCACCTGCCACTCATGTGCCATCCATTTACTCGTTCACTACCGTGTGTGTGTGTGTGTGTGTGTGTGTGTGTAAGTGCCTTTGATGACCACTTGATAGCATGGCATGCTACTCTAATCAGACAGATATTACATGTAGCACATGTTTGTTTGTTTTTTAATATCACTGCATATGTTCATTTGTTGGAACGTCTCGAGAGCAGTGACTACAGCAGCCACCTTCTGCCTTGCAAACAGATGCTGGTGTTCAATTCTCAATTCTGAGAAATCCCATGTTTTTATGAACGCGCTCGTTCTAATACAAAATCGCACTGTCGCTGTTATTACATTTATATCGTATTGTATGCGGGATGCTTCGCATAAAAAGCTTAAAAAAAAAAAAAAAGAACGAAGATGTTTCTTTAGCATGTCCAGCGTCAGCGCTTTGTAAGTGCAAGAGGTAAAGCTGCGACTTTGTTCCCTGAAAGAATTTGACACTTTCCAGTTTCGACAATTTTCTTTTTCAATCTTATTACCGTCAAGAGGCGAGAGAACATTTCGTTTTATAACTTCTGTTCGAAGGACAACGTTTTTTTATACATTGGCGACCGAGAACACTTCCACACTACTTATTTTTCTGAAAACATATTTTCTGACACAAATAATGGAATCACTTTGATGCATGGCAGGAGTGCGGGGAAGGAGTTGTGTGTGAGTAAGATCCTCTCAGACCCTTTAGGAATGAACATGTAGCAGATCTTCAAAAATAGTCTTACAATTGATTGACAAAAAAATGATGCGTTATGTATGTATCACATGAAAAGCCCCCGTTTGTCTGTATGATATGGAACTTTTCTTTTTAACACAGCTCGAACTTCACATGATTAAAAGCCTTTAACAGAGTACAGCCTCTTCACGTACTTTCGCTCCTTTACAGTCGCATTCCTTTACAGTTCAGCCCACACAGAGCACAGTGCTTTCATCATTCATCACTGAAGCTAAACCTGCGTTCATCAACAATGCTGGATTTCACTTGCTGAGGACGAGCGCAGTTGGATAGGACTTGGTCTGGCCTGGGTACAGGTGCTTATTCTCTTTGCACAAAGTGATGAGACTCCTGTCGGTGTTGCTGCTAAAGCTCTATTTTTCAGGACTAATGACTACTGAAAGCCTTTAGATGCACTTACTTCATTATGGTTCTTACGGTTCAACTCACTTCACGGATGCGAGTGTCGTAGACGACTGTGATCGGCTAGACGTTAATGAGTTTGACCCCTCTGAAAGTGTCTACTTTTCCCTGGGGATCTTAAATACGTCACCTTTGTTGTAACAATTTAACGTCAGAAACTTGTATTCATACTTGTACTCCTCAAACTGGCCATGATCCCAGCCGCTTTCAACAGCTTTCAGAAGTGCGCGAGGAGCTCGGCCAAACCCTGAACTTCCTGCTACATCATTGCTTGGGGGTAGCGAAGCAGCGGTGGTACTGCTATGCCAATAAAGTTCGCAGAGAATGCAGGGAACTCCAATAAGACAATAACCTGTGGTGAAACTGAAGACCCTGGAGCTGAGAGATGACACTGCTAGCCATTGCACCACCACTCCTTTCTATGTCACTGACATAGAAGGGCATTATTATAAATGCTAAAAAATGTGACAGATTCATTCCTCACAATTCCTTACCTTCATAGTAATATAATATAAACTAAAATGCTCTTACTGGGTTTCTCTCCAGCGCCACACACACACTAGGTGGCAGTAAAATTCCAAGATGTAGACGAGTGACGTTTCTTCTCGCATAAGTCAAACACGGCTGCGCTTTATTTGCCTGATAAGATCTGACCACGAAAAGATAAATGATAAAAAAAAAAAAAAAAAAGTGACGTAATAACGTTATGAGCACGTCGGGCTGAGAGCGCGTCTCCTCCAGCCGTATCCTCAGTCGATATATTCTCATCTTCGGTGGTTCCTGGAACGATGATGAAAAGGGAAAGTTTGGAAAACAAGTTCTCTGTAACACTGCTGCTTTCGGTGTCTGTAGGCTTGTTTTATGGCATCCCATCAACAGCTTCTGTTTCTGTGGCAGCCTAATTTCCCCAGTGACGTCTAATCATCTGCAGGTGATTAGATTTATGAGTCCTGTTACGACGCTGGATTGTTCTTGTTCTTGAGATGGGGTAATGTTTTGCAATATTTCAAAAGCTTTTCATCAAATGAGCGCCTTTTTATATATGTCTAAAAAAAAAGAAAGAAAGAAAGAAATATGCCAAGGAAATGCTAATAACGTTCTCTAGAAATAATTGGCCATCGTGACACCGGGCCCGTTGAGTCCGCTTTTTTTATTCCAATATCTTTAATGAAGAGGTAGAGATACACACGCAGAGTACAGATCAAACGGCTGACGGCTATAATAGCGGAACAGGTTGAATCTTTTTTTTTTCTTTATTATTATTCAGAGGGTTCTGTTGAAGGTGATGTTTTGAACCGCGTCTCATAAACACAACCCGTCGCAGTGCCTTGCAAAAGTATTCAACCCCCCTTGGTGTTCTTTTTCCTGTTTTGCTGCAGTACAAGCTGAAATCAAAATGGACATTTATTTGGATTTTATGTAATAAAACAGTCCAAAATAGTTGTTGAAGTTGAATGAAAAAAAAAAGCAAAAAAAAAAAAACATGTTTATATATGTACTGTATATATAAACCTAACCCTATATACATACGACAAAAAGACATAAAAATCTGGTTCGACCAATTAATTCAGATAATTAGTTGATTAAGGTCCACCTGTATGTAATCAAAGTGTCACATGACTTGTCACATGATGTCAGTATAAATACACCTTATCTGAACGTCCCCCGAGTCTGTAACACCGCTAAACGAGCAACATGAACACCAAGCAGCTCTCCAAACAGGTCAGAAAGATCAGGATCGGGTTATAAACTTTGAACATCCCACAGAGCACCATTAAATTCATTATAACAAAATAGAAAGAGCATGGCATCACTACAAATCCGACAAGAGAAGGCCACCCACCAAAACTCACAGACCAGTCAAGGAGGGCATCAATCACGGATGAAACAAAGACACCAAAGATAACGCTGTAGGAGCTGCAAAGATCCACAGCGGAAGTAAGAGTAGCTGCCCATATGATGTACACTCCACACAGTGGGGCTTTACGGAAGAATGGTCAGAAAAAAGAAGAAAACCTGCTTGTGGCTCACCAGACAGCATGTGGCAGACTTTCCACATGGAAAAGAAGGTTCTTTGGTCAGATGAGACTAAAATTGAACATTTTGGCCATCACGGGAAACGCTTTATGTCATGCAAACCCAGCACGTCCCGTCACCCCGGGAACACCATTTCCAACAGTGGGGCATGGCGGTGGCAACATCATGCTGTGGAGATGCTTTCCACTGGCAGGGACTGGAAAACTGGTTAGGACTGAAAGAAAGATGGATGGCACTAATTACAGGGCGATTCTCGAGGAAAACCTGATTGCCAGAGATTTGAGACTGGGATTGGAGGTTCACCATCCTGCAGCACAATGGCTCTAAACATACTGGAGTGTTTGAAAGGGAAACATGTCTCGGAATGATCTAGTCATAGCCCAGGCCTCAGTCCAATTGAGAATCTGTGGCATGGCTTGGAGACTGCTGTACACTAACACGGTCCGTTGAATTTGAAGGCGGTGGAGCAGTTTTGGGCACAAATCCCAGATGTGCTAAGCTAATAGAGACATAGCCCAAGAGACCTGCGACTGTAATTGGACCAAATGGTGGCTCAACAAAGCATTAACTTTGAGTGGGAATGCACACTCAAGATTTTTTTCTGTCTTAATTGTTTGTGTCACAATGAAAAACAGGTACCTTCAAAGTGGTAGACGTGTCGTGTAAATCAAATAGTATAAACCCACGAAAATCAATTTTAATTCCAGATTGTAATGCAACAAAGGAGGGAAAACACCAAGGGGGGGTGAATACTTTTGCAAGGCAATGTAGCTCCTTGGAGAAATGTTGCTACTGAGCTTTCACTTCACTTTTCTTTGTGGTAATGGTTGTGTAACAATGTCCTGAAACATGGTGTTAGGAAATAAAAACTCTCCCAATTTCTGGACGAAGAAGCAGATATGAAGTTACGTTTTCAGTTACTGCGTTCTTGGCGAGAGCAGTAATGGCGCTCCTGGCAGCGGCGTCCTTTTATTGGCACTAACCTCTGGCATGGAGACTCCGGAATGAGACTCTGACGAGCGTTAGTGTAATTTGGACTGTCAGTGCTTCCAGTAGGATTCCAGCTGTATTTCTGGATTCTGGATCTCACATGGATGCTCCCAGGTCCAGTGCCAAGACGTAAAACACTTGGGCATGTGCGCTGATTGGAGTATAAGCGATAATTTTACTGTTACATGATAGCAGCTATAAACGGTGCTTCCCTCACCGTCCTGAGTTTTTTCTGTCTTTTGAAGATAGTCGAATAAGACAAAAAAAAGTTCTCCATCTTCTCCTAACGGAAAACTTCACCATGTCGACAATTATACTTTTTGCTTAAGTGGCACATCCATGTCCTCTACAAACGGTAATGTATTATAACGAGTGCATTTCTATAAACCTGCGATTTTGGGAAATAATGAGGTAGATATTCTCGAGTGGTCAGTTGCACCAGCAGAGTGTTAATTCCGTCGTAAATCCATCTTAACCTTACGTTCGGAGAAGCCAGTTTCAAACTAGCACCACCCTGAATTTCGGTTGCACCATGACCATTTAAGACACAACTTAACTAGTAGCGTGTAAAGCCATCTCATTCAATGACATTTCTATTGTTTCAGCGGCACCATACAGTGTAAACAGGAAATACCGCATTGTCGCATTGACAAACCACCTGGAATCGCAAACCATGACATTAAAACTACACAACGACGAAAACACACACACACACACACACACACACACGTACGCTATTCAGGTTCACAGGTCTCCTCTCTGCTTTATTCAGCGTGAGACGCATGTGTTTAATCACTCATGGATGGCATTTATATCACATCACGAAGGTGGCTTAACCTGCACTCCCCTCTGTAGTAAATAACAGTCACGATCCTTTTTTTCCTCTTTCTCTCTCTCTCTCTCGGATTTTATTTTATTCTTCTTGTACACCTCGTCTGAAACGCTCTGCTTATTTAATGACGCAATTAATATATATTAACGCGCTTCTACATGGTTTCTATAGTAACAGGTCATTCACATAGACTTGTACTGCAGACGCTCTACATAATCTAAGTCAAATAACGAACATGTTTATGAAAACGTGTTCAGGAGGAGTTTCTGCTCTCTGGTTTCTTGTTTCTCCTTCTTTTTTGTGTGCGCATATGAGAGAGAGAGAGAGAGAGAGAGAGAGAGAGAGAGAACAATGAGGGAATGACTGTTTATTGCGGTTATTTACGTGAGAACATTTCGAAATGAATTGAGGCATGAATTGATGAGATATGGTACAAGTTTGATTTTTAAGGCTGTGACAATACCACTGAATCTACTTTAGTACAATTTTGATTCAAAAGCTAACATTTGATATGTAGTAATACCAAAGTTGGTTACATATTGATCAGAGGCTTACGTAGCTATTAAGGAGGCGACTAAGAAATCGTACTTTATCATATATCACAACATAGCAGATCCGGTGATCTCGCCAACCATCGAATCATTGCCTTGTAAATCAGAACCGTACCGATTCGGAGGCGAATATCGAATCGTTGCCTAAATCTAAATGGTATCATATCATATGGAAGCTCGATGTTTACACGGCTAATATTCGCACACCTGGCAAGTCAAAAGCCATGGAAGCGAAACATGTACACTACAGCAATTCATCAAGTTAATAGGTTGCGTTTGAATAATTGCATGGAAATAAAAGCAAGCGACAATTCCGCATCATTAGGCACTTTGATGAGAACGTTGAAGAGTTACAACCGTCATTACGGCAGAGCTAAACCTTTCACGATGCCTCCAAACGCGACGTCTGTACAAAGCGAGGCGAGGAATGCTTCTGTTAGCGACGTGATCGAAGTCACCACAGACCTAAAACAAAAATGCATCCTGTTTTTTTCTTCAATGCTGCTTCACTAAAGACAATTAAAAAAAAAAAATTTTTTTTAAAAAAGAAACATCTTATGCCGGTCCTTTCAAAAGTGAGAAATGAAAAGAACCGAGCTTCAGTGGCCACGCATACAGAAATCCCACAATCCGGTGTCCTTGTTATTTTGTAGCAGTGTAATGGTTTTAATAGGCTAAGCTTCTAAAAGCCTTTTCTGTGTTTGAACACGGTTAATGCACGAGTCCTGTGTGTGTTCTTACCTCTTAACTCAGGTAAGGAGCAGAAAGTAAATGGCGCCGTTGTGTAGTCTCAGCATGAATACCTGGGCTTTTGGGCGAAAAAGTGTTTTTGAAGCTGCGCAACACACTCACACACTCACTCACTTTACTCATGTCTCAATTTTGCACTTTGCTTTCGGCATCTTGATGCAAATCGCGCTTCCTCCGTTCCTTTTCCATAATTCACCTTAATGTTCTCCAACACCTACATTGTAGCACAATAGCAAATTCATAATATATTTATCCTCCTTCCTAAGAATTACTGGATTGAAGACTACTTGAATCGAGACTGGGCTATAATGTTTCTTTTTTTAACAAGATGACACATTTACATTTAAGTGCACCCATGACAGAAGGAGAAACGTTGTCGTAATAGCGATTCAGTTGTATTTGCGTAGCGTGTTTAACAAATGGACCTCGTTACAGAACTATAGAAATCCATATACATTTGAAATGTATACATTTCTCTGATGTTTAAATTCAATGTTACTGTTCAACCATTTTCGGAACCTGTTAAAGAATGTATATACGCTACATGACCAAAAGTATGTGCACCCCCGACCAGTTTTTCACTTTTAATTCTCCGCTAAGCTCCGGTGACCTCAGGGAGGGCCTGAAGTGTTCAATATGCACTCCATCCATTAGGAGCCGAGCTCTGCCTCGCCGCCAACGGTGACGGGATTCAATTTCCACGGAGGTGAGGAGAATGTCGAGTGCTCTGAACGAACGCAATGGCACCTTCGCAATTTGAAATGAATAATTAAAGACGGGAGGAGGCTACTGGGAGCCGATGCAAAGGAGATCCTCGTTTCCGATATGTATTAAAGCTGACAGCGACAACGAAAACCGTATACGTTTTTAAAAGTCGTGCAAACACACACAGCTTTGCGCAGAAATATCTAATATTCACCTGTTTGGATGATGGGCTTTGATTCTCACCCTCTTTGTGACAGAAATCCGGCACAATTGGGTAATTTTGGTCGACTGTCAGTGAAATGCATTGATCGTGATGAGAGACGTTTTTATCCTTCACCTCTTGCAGAAAGAGTGAGTGGGGTTTTTTTTTTTTTTTTTTTCTTAACTTAAAGGAAATTACAGCGAGGAAAAAAGTGAGCGGAGTTCGAGAAGACGACGACGGAGAAACATTGTGCTGACAGTCTCGCTACAAAGCGTGTTGTCTCGCTGTCTGTTCTCTAACGCACAGGAACTCTCTTCAAACAGGAAAAGGGCTTGTTATTGAGACAAAACCAGCATTGAGGGTGTCTAACCCACACCCACACACACACACACCCACACACACACACACACACACACACACACACACACACACACACACACACACACACA
>JAQQZR010000009.1:1956572-1968827 GCA_030068235.1 Notoglanidium macrostoma | reverse complement strand
TCAGTGATTGAATCAATGAATCATTTCAGTCATGACTGAGATTCACTCTTACAGGTCAGTGTTCAAATCAGTGAATCGTTTTGGTCATGACTGAGCTTGGCTCCTCTTTCGTTCAGCCAGTCAATTACTGAATCGGTGAATCGTTTTGATCATGACCGAGACTCGGTCCTCTCTCGTGCAGCAGGTCAGTGATTGAATCAATGAATCATTTCAGTCATGACTGAGATTCACTCCTACAGGTCAGTGTGCAAATCGGTGAATCGTTTTGGTCATGACCGAGACTCGGTCCTCTCTCATGCAGCAGGTCAGTGATTGAATCAATGAATCATTTCAGTCATGACTGAGATTCACTCTTACAGGTCAGTGTTCAAATCAGTGAATCATTTTGATCATGACCGAGACTCGGCCCACTCTCATGCAGCAGGTCAGTGACTGAATCAATGAATCATTTCAGTTTTGACTGAGATTTGTTCCTCTCTTCACGTAGCAGGTCGATGATCGAATCGGAAGCAGTTCAGCATCTCTACTTTCCTGATTGACAGGTTCATTTATAATCGTGGTCGCAAACAGACGAGCCTTTTTGATGTGGACGTTTGTTTGCCCGAGCCGATTCATTTTAAAATGTATCTTCTTCCTGTCAGAGAAATTGGCGTAACTTTAATAGCGCCCCCTGCAGTACCGGAGCAGATGAATACACGCTTCGTAGATATCGTCTCTGCGTCGAGTATGCTGAGACTTTTGAACACAAGCAGCGGGACAGTGTGCACGTCCAGTGGCAAGTTAAATAAGTGCAGAGCTAACGGTGATAATACCTCCGTTTTATATACCCTTAACCTTCATCTGCTGAGCAGCGTGCTTGGATTACATACTGGATCACTTGTAAGTTCATCTGAATAAGAGAATCCGCCTGAAGAACGAATGCAAATGACACTTGAGGAATAAATGTAAAGTAATTATGGATCTGTGAAATCTCTTCAGTTGTTTAAGTGTAATATGGAGCTGTAATATTAATCTGCGCATACGTGATCATCAGTTACACAGTGCAGTGCCATGTGCTGCATCTGAGAGCAGGCTTTTGAGGTAAGCAGCATTTCATGTCCAAATAATAAACAAACAAACAAACAAACAAATAAATAAATGTAGTAAAACGTGCTTTTGACATTGAACAAAGTAAATTCAAATTGTAAATTTGAAAAAAATTATACTAATTCAAATAAATGTACATTTTGTTTTGAAAGACGAAGCCTGGCAATTTTCACTAATCAATATTTTGTTCCAGATCTTTGGTACAAACAAAGATCTGCTCTAATTTCGTTCATCAGATAGCATCTCTAAAAGCCTTCAGAGCTAAAGAGCAAAGTAGTACGCTTTTTTTTTTGTTTGTTTTTTTTCTTTAAAACAATAACATGATAAAAGGTTTCGCAATTATGATGATATGTAAATGTATTATTCCAGCGTGACTAGTACGAGCGTGTCATCCAGCTCGCTGCATGTAGGCCATTTTCCAAATGCCAATAAGCACACAGTAAATTATCTTTGGCTCCCGCTGCGAGGCCTGTGTCGATACTAGCCGCTGATTAATTGTGTGGTTTGGCGCGCACTCCTTCGCCTATAATTTATGCAGCTATGACCTCAAAGGTATTCCGAGTGCAAGCTGCAAGTATAATTAACGACGAGAAGAAAAAAATGGATCTTGTTTATAGATTTTCTTTTTCTCCTCCTCCTCATATTCGATCGCCTGATGTTTGATTCGCTCAGGTCTTGAATTCGTTCTGTCATGACATGACACGTGCACTAACCTAAGTCAGGCTAATTAGCCGTGATGGTGCTGTTCTTAACGTGTGTGTGTGTGAAGTTGCAACCGGCGCTGTTTACATTTCTTTAGGAATCCCGGCGCCATCTTGAAACATTGTTCCGATACGCGGCTCTTTGTATCTGTCTAAATTTGCTTGCGTTTCTTAGCTAGCCGCCATTTTGTTCTGCTAGCTGGGTAGCAAAGTAACGTGCGCTATATTTTCCGGCCCGTCTGCCAGGCTGATTATTTGTTTTGCCCGCCCGACTTTCAGTCTCATCCAGATCGGAAGTGTTTTGTTTAGTTTTTTGTTTTCTTGCGGCGAAGATGTGTTTGTCCACTACAACTAGCTGTATTTAGTCTACTACAATTTGTATTATAGAAGTCACTTTATAAATGGCTACTAAAAGCACTTTAGTTCACGTGACGTAAGAGACACATTAAACATGACATTGAAACACACTCGACGCGTGCCTTCAGAGCCGGTATGATTTATTAGAAATCCGAAAAAGCTAACCGCTGTATATATTTACGCAGCTTTGCTGGACAAGTCATAAATCCCGTGCTGTTCTTCCGGAACGCTGATTCATTGCAGGGTCATGACCAGGACAGATGGATTGCCTTCCTACATCCGTAATTATTACCGTTATATATTATTTGTCCGGGACATGAGAACAAGCTGGTTGCTGGGACGAGAGCACCGATAAGCTCGCTGATCATCCCGGCCTACTTCACGCCAACATCGTTAATCACAAAGCACATTCGTCACTCTAGACGTTTAGAGAGAATATCCGTTCTCTGGATTCGACTCGGACTCCAGACAAAAGCAACAGCTGTACGTAATATAGATCAGACAGACCCAATAAACACTGTACGTCCTAGATGCTGTGAGGTGTAGAAAATATGACGTTTTTTTTTTTGTTTGTTTGTTTTCAGGTCTTCGAAAATGCCGACACTCATGATTAGCATTGTGGTTTCGTAAAACGACCGCCGTATCGGAACGGCGGCCGTTTTGAATCGCATTCAGAAATGAAGTTACTTATTCCGAGTAATCCCGAGGCTAATCCTACGTTCACGTATTCACGCTTGCAGGAGAAATTGACGTAGGAGAACGTATATAAGCGCGCTTTCATCTTATCCTCTTTTAAATTTGTAAACAGACATTTACGACGTAAAGCCTGAAAGGAAAGAACCAACGATTCCTCTCGTTCGCCGAGCATCAGGGTTCGGTATTTCTTCCCTTCCGGGTTCAGGCGCGTCATTACGCTTGTCCGCTGACACGGTTTTAGTTTCTCCGCTCACATCATGATCATCCTACAGATATAATTCTGCCCGAGTATCGTGTAGCATCTCCGATTGATATCCACGCCGTGTTACGCTTCGCTATTAAAGTTCTGTCTGTTCTTTATAGCATCCAGACTTCAAACTTCAATGCCTTTTAATGCCGCGCTATTAAATCTACAAGAAAAGACGCCGATCACGCTTTGCACCCATTATAACATACACGCCGCTGAATCCGAGTCAGCCGGCTGTGAAACAAAGTTCATTTTCTCCCTCTATTTTTTTACCCCCTTTTCTCATTAGCTCTTTTTTTTTTTTTATGTACACAGCAGGAAGCAAGAAAACAAGGAAGACAACATGTTTGTAATTGAGCGATGGTGTATCGTTTAGAGCGGCGGAGCGGAACCGTTCGTTAAATAGCACATTTACGTTCGTATGGTAATAAGTTCATTATACTGTACCTGATAGGAAAAACAAAAGCGGAGGCAGAGACAATAAGGAAGCTAGATATATTTGCCGCGTACTTCATTTGCCTGTGAATCCGGAACGCTGTTTAGTCCTGGAAGACGGAAAACAAAACAAACCGCCCACACGACTTGTCGTTCGTGTCATGAAAGAATTAAAGACGAGGCTTGCTGCCTGAACGCAGCCTCGCGATGTTCATTCGGTCTTCCTGTGTTTTCTTTTCGTTGTACATTTAAGGATTCGGAACGCCGACTCCTGTTCGGCAAGAACGTATGGCTTTGTACAGGACGCGCCGCGTATCAGGATCCGATCCGGAGCACGCCAGACGTCGGCTCGGGGCTGTTTTGATATTATCGGGACGCTCCTGGTCCGGGACAGCACAGATTAGATTAGATTTATTATTCTCGGTAATGCAGACGAATTAAAGATTGCTGTAACTCTGGTCATGAGGAAAGAAAATGCGTCAGACAGACTTTTTGTTTTGGCGCGAGTTCAACATGTCGTAAATCTCCTTTATTTGCTCTACTAAAAACAGACACATTTTCCACTGGCGCTTTTGCCCTCCATGTTTGTTTTCCTCTCATTTTTTCATGTTTTCCTTGCACAAAGGAACTACACGTCCAAAAGATTCTGAAGCTTGTGGCCAGAAAAGTGTCAAAATGATATCAGACTGTCCTTTCCGTATGGCGCAGCGTCCGAACTGAGATGTCGGTATTGTATTAACAATTAAAGGGGGGGGGGGGGGGGGGGGGGAGTGTTTTATTCCTTCCTTAATGTCGAGGCTCGGTACGTTTTGATGACTGGTGTTTGTCATTGCACCGTAGAACAGTAAAGAATGACAAACTCTTGAACTCACGCCAACTGACAAAATAAAATTTGCTCTTGATCAAGGAGCAGTCAGGAGCGTCGGCGTGACGCGGTCCGCTCTGAGGACCGCAGCTGGATCTCGAGTGTCCGCTTAAACGTCTCTGAAATCCTGCGGACTGGAGCGAATGAAATCGTTTACTTTGCATCGCTATTGCTCTCTCGCCAAATCAATAGAAAGCAGAGTTTGGCTGTAGTCGTCATTTAGTGCTCGCAACGCGGCCCGGCGCACAACCTCAGAAGCTTCCAGAGAGCGGAGGCGAGTCAAAGAATGTGCTGATTAAGAGTTTCCCCCCAACAGCGGCGTTCGTGACCCGACTTTCAATTAAGCAGGCAGAGCAAGAAGAGCTGCCCTTTTGAAGAGCCGCAGCGGCTGCGCGAATACAGCGGCGCGCTCGCCGTCCAGACGATGCATCATCTCCTGCAATCCATTTAGTTTCGTGATGGATCCGGTACGCTTGAGCCAACCTTTAAAAGCCAAGATGATGGATTAAAACCACGCCGTGATAACTAATTCATGCGAGGATGTTATGAAGGTTTATAAAATCTCCCTAATGCCTTCATGGAGGTTTAATATATGGAAACAGAGAGACATAAAAGCCTGAACAAAAGGGATTGATTGAAAGCGGGACTCTGTCCAGGTTGACATCTTAATGAAATAATGTCTTCGAGCATGAATATTCAGCAGTGAGGATATATATATATATATATATACACAATTCGAGACGGGTGTGCATTTAGTGTTTTTATGATGTATTAGAACAAAGTCCATGAACTATTCATGGCAAGGCATCAATAAGACATGAGGAGAGTAGGCGGAGTTGCCCTTTGACCTCCGTACACACAGCTCGGATGTCTATTTACAGAAAAATGATCGACATGGCTTTAAGGATTTTGTAACATTTTCCATACGTTTGTTTCACATTTTATTGACCGCTCAGTTTTCACCCACGATTATCCCATTCCCTCGATTGCGATCGTTTTCATTAACACTGCCGTTTCATACGAACATCCGCGCAGAGCTGCCAAAAGGAGGCAGCCGAATGGCGTAACGTGGTGGGCTCGCTTAAAACAGCGGCCCGAAACATCCACCCATCTCACGTCCCATGTAGATATAAAAAAAAAACAAAAAAACTGAAGCAGAAGAAGAAGAAGAAGAAGAAAATCCCATCAATCCATCAAGCTGACAACATTACAGTAGACTCGCACGGAAAGGCGGGATTTACAAGCTCGAGTGTAAAACAACACAACGTAAGCTGAAATAGAAAAACAGTGTACACACTTGGATTAAGCGCTTGAGGTCAGTTAAGAGAGTTCACATTGAGTAGGCGGCTTCAGACACCGTTCCGCGCCCCCTCCCCCCTCCCCCTCCCCCTCCCCCCCGGATATGTAAACATCACGTGATCTGCGTCTGCCATGCACTGCAACATCTTTAGAGTTTTAAACACACATAGAAAGTGTCACGTTGAGGAACTTAAAGAGGGAAGAGAATTTACAACGTCGAAATAATTTCAGGTACGATTTCGTTTCGCTTCCCTGGGCCCCGCGGGAATCCCAGCGACCGCCATCCGGTTACTCCAACAACGTCTGGGGAACATGAAAAGAGTGCGGGGGTTGCGAGTTTGAATCCCGACGACGTCACGGCCGGCCACGGAGTCCGGGAGCCAAATGAGCCGTGCCGCTTGGACACGCGCGTTCTCTCCCCTGTCGATCGCAGCGCCACCGGCCGATCCCTGGCATGTGATTCCCGCGTGACAGGGATGATGGTGAGAGCGGCAAATGAATAAAAATTGGGAGAAAATAGTGTACAAATCCAAAAAAAAAAAAAAAAAAAGGATGAAAAACACGACGCTGATTGTCATGATTGACATTTCAAGAGAAATGTTCCCAGAAAAGCGCCCGGAAAAACCGACCGAGGATGGAATCCCGATTGTCATGGAACAACAATGAGAACCGTCTGTACAGCGTGAAACGTCACTGCGAGACGGTGAAACGTACAAAACACGTCGCTCGGTACAAAATACCGATCCGTGTAAAGGACGAGGAATATCTCGAAGGTGGAACGTGTGGTTTTATCCTCAGAGTTTTATCCTCAGACATGGGTGAGCATGCGCTTCTGCAGCGGCCGCGTCAGGTCCGAGTTCTGTGACGACGACTGCGAGTTATGCGTCGAGGACGAAGCCGAAGCCTTGCTCGCTTTGTCGAAGTAACTGCTTGCGCTGCTGTCGCACGGGGCGTCCTGGAAGGATCCGGAATCGCTGAGCTCGCGCTCACACAGCTCGATGGAGCTGGAGCCCATGGCCAGCACGAAGCGGCCTCCGTAGTCGTACAGCCGGTGGTTGGGCGCGGCTCCCAGCGTGGAGTAGATGTTGGTGAAGGACATGCCTGTGGGTACACGCTGTTTACCCAGCGTCGCTGCTCCAGACGGGTTGCGAACTTCAGCAGACGTACTGGGGTTGTGCTCCTTGAAGGTGTTCACGCTGTAGTAGCCGTTAGTCGGATCCTGGGAACACACGTTATTATTATTATTATTATTATTATTAGAGAAAATAACATCAACCATGCAATTATAATTGAACACATTTTAACATTTAATATAAAAGACGCGACAGTAAATTCTGTGATTAAATGTTAACATTTTATTGTAAAAGCTCTTTCCAATTACATCCGAAACTGTGACAAATGAATTACAATCTTTTCTTAGAAGACGGTCAAAGCAACTGTTTGTTAATATTTCAAAGGATTTATTTAAAAGTGTAAATCACAATCAATTTGCTAAGTGTTTTAAATAACTCTTGATAATTTTTACGATTTTATTTTTAATGCCGTCATTGAACCGTGACATCATTTATCACAATATCAATATAACATCGTGATAGCGTGACACCGAATACTACCTTCTACCAAAAGTTTCATTCCTGCTTTCATTTCCCATCCTGAGATTAGAGTCTAATTGTTCGCGCCGACACCCTCTGAGTCAGCGAGGAACACTGTACGCGTCCCACAGCCGGAGACTCCAACAGGTTTTTCTGTCTTTTTCAGCCCAAAATAAGCGGCATGAAATTATTTATACATGCTAGAAGCCAAGGTCAAGTTCGAGCGGCGCTAATTATACTCAGCGTGACATGAAAATTAGGGGAACAGACTGAGAAGTGCCTCGTGTTAAAAAGATTACATGGTTGAGGCGTGTGAAATAGTCGTCTCGCGCATAAACACTCAAATCTGGTTAGCGGCTAATTAAACGGGCCTTGATGACCCGGGTTGGAATTAGCGCTTCTGGAAACAAATCTTCCGGTTCCATAAATAACGTAAATGACTATTTCGTAAATGTGGGATATTCTGGGAAATTGGAACATTTACCTGTAGAAAGATCTGTTTTGCTCGTAATGCACGCACGCAGCAGTGACTTCGTTACGTTACATACACACGCGCGTGGCCAAAGAAAATTTTTAAATGACGGGAATTTACAGGAATTGTCCAGACTTGTGTTAAAAAAAGAAAAACAAAACAATGCCGAAGGTATTGAAATATTTCCGAACTGTCGCTCATGCTGCGTCACAGTGCAGCGTAACACGCTCGGAAGAAAGCGCTGTCCGCCCGCTTCCACATAAGCCGCTCTGTGATTGGCTGGTGCCGCTGTGAGTGACAGGGCAGACAGAGTATGCCCCTCCCACTCCAGACAGCATGGGTATGTTTGTGCACTTTCTTTTGAACAGTCTGAAGCTAGCTGCGGCCTATTTTTTACCAAGCGCTAAAATCTCGCACGCCGTCTTAAAACAACGCTGCTGACGGTTATTGTTAGATGTTTATTTATCTCCAGCAAGGTGCGGGTGAATCCTATTGCCCGATGTAATGAACTAGTAATCAGATTTCTCCTCGTGTACATGCTGACATTTTGAAAAAACTGTCCTTTCCAGCGAGCCACACGAGTCTGTTTTTAGCGCGTGAAGGTTCGTTATTACTGAATCGCCGTGCTTAATAAAGTCAGAGCTAATAAACTCAGGCTTATTTGAGATGCAACACAAGTAGAAGTAAAAGCTCTTGAGGGCGAAGTTCACTCCGTTCATAATTTTTTTTTTTTTAATTATTATTATTACTACATTCGAGTGCAAAAAGCTGAAGCCAGTCGACTGGAGCCTGAAGCAAATATTAATTGGCTTTTGGTTAAATGGACAGCGCAGGCATGGGAGCAGCGTGACCCCTATTACCTCCCAATTTAACCAAAAATGGATCAAAAAAAATAATCTGACTTCAGCACTTCATCGTTGCGCGACACGAGCACTCTGATTTAAAGGTTCTTTTGAATCCATAACAAATCTCGCTGAAGACAAATGAGCGAGGGTTTGCTTTAAAATAAGGAAAAGGGCAGAACTGAGTAATGCATCATTTTCTCTACAAGACCCGCTGACACGTTTACCGCTGAAGGGGCGAAAAATAAATACATGAATACTTTAGGTGTTTTATTGAAATAATATGCTTCATATTCAATATTTCTTTCTTTATTTGTTTGTTTATTTGATAACTATTTATGAGCTGTGTTAATTATAATACTTGTAATTAATAATTGTAGCATGTAGTTGTAGCTGTAGCATGTAGCTGTAGCCTGTAGAGTGTACGGAGTGCAGCTGTAGAGTGTACGGAGTGCAGCTGTAGCCTGTAGAGTGTACGGAGTGCAGCTGTAGCGTGTAGCTGTAGAGTAGTGAGAGAGTCAGAGGTGTTCACTCCTGACTCACAGCGTAACCTCTCGTGCTATCTTAACTGTCTGCTCAGATAAGCGCCTGAGAGACGACTCTGCCAGACAAGAGTGCTTAATGAAGACGGACGAGTGAGAGCAGCTCATCAGCTTCACCTTAATGTGCTGGAACTCCTCCTCCTCTTCCTGTAGAACCTCCAGCTGCTTCAACACAGACTCCTGCTGGAACTCCCCACGCTCCATCTGCAGCACAGAGACGGGGGGGGGTGAGAGAGAGAGAGCGAGAGTGTAAAGTCAGGGACGACAGCACTAAGCACACTGTGTTTCAGTATTTTGCTTATTGAAACCGCACCGTGAGCATTTTGCTCCAATCGAGCAGATTTTCGCAGCAGGAAGTGAACGCTGAGGGAAACAGGGAACTGGCAGGACTCACCATCATCTGCTTCACGCCCGCATTCTCCTCCGTCTCCCTCGCCGCGTTATGATCCTTGTGAACGATCTCCACCCGGATGTCATTTTTTGCTGAGACGACCCCTTTGAGACCTGAGAGACAGCGCAGTGATTAGTCAGAGCCTCCATCTCAGAGCCACCGAGCTTCAAAAGCACCCGCCTCCCAAATCCCCGCTGAACGTCTAGCACTGCATCACAGCGCTCTACTTAGCCCATTACAGCAGCGTGCACTCAATTGTTTGCTAAATGGGGGCGAAAAAAAAGGAAAAAAAAAAAAAAAAAGTGAGAAGTGAGAAAGGAGCATGCAACTGGATCTTACTTTCAGCCTTAATTGTGCTCGAGAGTTCTCTCTGGCGAGCAGAGAGCGAGACGGGCAGTGAGGACATTACCAGGTGCATGTCTTCTGTGGCACAACAACAAACATGCAAACAAATAAGATAGATAGGGTCAAAAACATCCACCAGGCCTTTATTATTTAGCTTCATGCAAGACCGGGGCTGCGTCTCAAACAGATACGACCTTGTACGTAAAGGAATACACTGTATAGTGAGAGTTGTTTTACTTTAAAAAATTTATATTGAAGGAAAACTTAAAAGGAAAATAAGCTTCTTAAACCAACAGGAGGCGCCAATCAGACCTAAACAATATTTAACGAACAAAGATATTTGATATGGTGAAGGTTTTTTTTTTATATATCAGTAGAAAGGAGTCAGCAAAGGCAGCTTACGCAGGTGGCAACAGTGTCTCTGCTTCATCACACCACCATACTGTTGATTAGTTTCCTATAACAGTACGACACACGCTGTTCTGTTCCTTACGTTTTTCGTTAACTCTGCTAAACTCTGTGCTGTCGGTAATTTCTTATCTTCTGTTCGAATCTTGATTTGCTTATTGAGACATGAGACGAAGTAGGGAAAAAAGCATCCCATGTTGTTTCTCGCTACAGTCCTGACAGATCGTAAGGGGTTAATATTTTGGCCTACAGCCTGATTCAAATCAAGCGGAACAGCAAAAAACCCAGCGCCTCTCTAAGGACGTGTTCCAAACTGGAGGTGAGGACTAGCTCTGCTTGCTGCTCTCGTTCTTCAGCCATTTATCAGCCCGAGGGAGGGAGAGAGGGAGGAAGGACGGGAGCTGGAGCACTTACTCCTCTGCAGGCGAGCGCAGCAGAAAGCCCCCAGGGTCCCCATGAGGACGATGAGCGCCAGGAAAGCTCCCACCGCGACCCCGATGATGACGGCCAAGCGCAGGGACCCTACGGAGAACACACACAGCCCGGGGGAGTAATCAGCGGACGGAAAAGAAAAATGAAGCAAATACTAAATCCGAAGTCCATTTGTCACGTGAGACAGAATAGAGGCGAGGTTTTCTTAACATCCGAAGCAATCCTACCGGGAGAGTCACTCGCGCCTTCGCGAGACGGCGCTAATAAATGAAAATGGGGCAGCGTTTGAATGAGAAAGCGGCGTCTAATCCCGCATAAATATTTCAAAGGGCTCATAAATGTGAACAAAAAGCGATTTAGGGCAATTGAAATTAGATTACAAATGAAAGATCGGAAAGTCATTATGGAATTTCGCAGACTTAAATTGTTGACATTTACCCAAGTAAAGGAGCTTACCAGGGACTCGGTGCCCTCGTACTCGGAATAATCAAGGCAGTGTGCTTAATCACTCCGGGACAGGGGTACAGGAATAAATTAAACTCTCTCTCTCTAGACACACGCACACACACACGCACACACACACACACAAACACCTTGTTCCTTGAGGCGAATGATCTCGGTGTCGGAGCCGAAGCTGTTCCAGGCCGTGCAGTTGTAGATGGTCTGGAAGTCGGCAGGGACGATGTTGCTCATGGTCAGAGTGGAGATGACGCCTTCCTCCGTGCTCACCGTCTCCACCGTGTACCTCCCCGACGTTCCCGACTCCAGGACCGTCTCCTTCCAAGACCAGGCCTGGAACAAATATAGAACTTTAGCGGTTCTCCAAGCTAGCCATGGACTCTGCTTTCATATTCTGTGGATAAAGTGCCTTTAGCTATTGGTGTCAGACCTAATAGACTCTATATGAGGCATACACAGGAGCTATGAGACATTATAGCACTATATGAGGCATACATGTGATCTATTAGATGCTATAGGTATCATATGAGATATACATACACATGCATAGACCCTATATGAGACAAAAAGTAAGCATGATATATTATAGACTCTATATGAGATGTACGCAGTAGGTACGAGACATTACTGACACTATATGAGGCCTATAAAGGAGGTATAATAAATTATAGACACTATGATGCAGAGATACTATATATTAGACATTATAGATGCTATATAACACCTATACAATAGCGATTTGTAGACACTATACGAGGCATATGCTTTAGGTATAAGACATTAGACACTATGTGAGCCATAAACACTAGATATGAGACATTATAGACACTATATGAGACATAACCTGTACATATGAGACATTATAGACACTATATGAGACATAACCTGGACATATGAGACATTATAGACACTATAAGAGACATAACCTGTACATATGAGACATTATAGACACTATATGAGACATAACCTGTACATGAGACATTATAGACACTATAAGAGACATAACCTTTACATATGAGACATTATAGACACTATAAGAGACATAACCTGTACATGAGACATTATAGACACTATAAGAGACATAAC
>JAQQZR010000009.1:1912464-1945955 GCA_030068235.1 Notoglanidium macrostoma | reverse complement strand
TCCACCATCCATTCATCTATCCATCCACCATCCATTCATCTATCCATCCTACAATCCATCCATCCATCCACCATCCACCATTCATTCATTTATCCATCCACCATCCATCATCTATCCATCCACCATCCATCATCTATCCATCCACCATCCATTGACCATACACCCACCATCCATCCATTCATCTATCTATCCACCATCCATCCATCCATCCACCATCCATTCATCTATCCATCCACCATCTATCCATCCACCATCCATTGACCATCCAGTCATCCATCCACCCACCATCCATCCATCCATCCATCCAAATTATGTTCAGGTTACTTTGGCCACTGGTTTTAGTTTCATTCATTCATTCATTTATTCATTTCCTTATCTGTCAGCATTTATTTGATTCATAAGCTCGGCCATCATTGTCCTTCATTCATTTCCTTTTTTATTGACATCTATCTGATTTATATGCTTAGCCATCGCTATCGTTTGTTTATTCTTTCCTTCATTCATTTCCTTTTTTTTCTGGGTATTTGTTTGATTTATAAACTTGACCATTGTTGCCATTTATTCATCCATTCACTTATTTGTTGGTTTGTTTGTTTCCTTTATTCTTGACGTTTATTCATTTCTAAACGTGGGCATTATTCTTTAAGTACTTACTTATTTTCTTCTTTGGGTGCTTCGAATGTGCACGTTGTGGTTAGTTATCTTCCTGGTCATTTCCTCATCATGTAGAAAATGCTTCGGTAATGCCGACTGGATGGGAGAGTAGTGGCCTTTCAACTAGCGCTTAAAACTAGTGAGCAATTAGCTGATATTCTCAAGTATGCTTCAAAAGAGAAAAAGTAGTGCTCCAATAAATCTGAGTACATCTTTCTTTCCACCATTATTAGAGAGAGAGAGAGAGAGAGAGAGAGAGAAAGAGAGAGAGAGAGCGTCCATTTTCCACTCAGAGCATATAAAATCGAGCAAACTGCCCAGAAACCCATCTATAATTGAGAACCGTGGAACATCTTCCCTTTTTGTTGTGTTTAAATCAAGACACGGAAGCTTCATCCGGCCGCCAGGATTAAATAAAAAAAATCGACACGGCTAACCTTTCTGAGGACACGAAGAGACGGCGGCTTCATGAAATAATGATGCTTCACTGCAATGCGAGGAGATCCGGCTTGTGAAGGAATAAAAGGAATAAAACACTCTGTCATGCAGTTATAGAAAAATAAACAAGGATGAAAATGACGTGATGAAGCGGTGTCACTGTTCCCATCCTGAAGTTGATTATTTTCCTATAACAGCATGTCCTGAAGTGCTTTAATCCTCTTACACCAAGTGTTGATTTATTAAACGGCATTGTCCTTTTTTTTTATCCATTTAATCCATTTTTTTATCCAAATACTCCTACAGCTTTACCTACAGCGTTACAAAGCGCTGACACGGCAGACTCCTTCCATAACTGTTAAATAAACGTTTGTGTACAACCGTTAGTTAAAAGTTCATCTTGTTAAAGATTACGCAGCCTTGGAATGTCGCAACGCTCAGTAATCGGCGCCGTCTGCGTCCCGCGCCTCTCTGAACTCTAACACGCTGACTGAAATGCAGAGTGAAGGCGGGTGGTACCTTGGAGTACATGGCACCGTTGAGCACCTCTCCGTTACGGATCCAGATGATGGAGGCTGCCGGCTTGGCGTTGTCGGCGTGACACGTCAGGTTGAGCGGGTCACCGGCTCTTAGACTCACCACGGGCGCTCCGATGATCACGGGGTCGTCAGGGGGAACTGGAGGATCAAATGAATAATGCATGAGATCACGGTTCGTGCGGAGAACACGGCCTGGACGGCGAAAGAGGATGGACAGAGAGCCATCGTCTCATCATACAATCATCATCATCATCATCATCATCATGGCTCAATTATGAAAACGACAGATCCTCTGCTATAATTGATCTCTGATCGTCTTGTATCAGAGCTTTTTCAGTCATCTGCATTTTATATATGCAAATGAAGCTTCGCTTATTTAATTTGCACACTTGCATATTCGCATATACTTAATACAACAAAAAATGGAAAGAAAAAAAAGGTACAAAACCGTTTGCCGGAATTAAATTTTATTGTCTTTAAAATTAACATTTCTTTAATGACGAAATACCTATAATACTAAAATAAGCAAATACCTAAATAGAAATAATGAAACATAAACTATGAAATATCTATAAATAAATAAATACAAAAAACAACACAGCGACAAATAGGCCAGTACGCAGATAGACAGATAAAGAGACTGATGGATGTTATCATTTTAGTAAAACAAAGGAAATGAACGCTTATATCAGAAATTTATACTTATAGCAGGAAATGTGTTTTTGTTTTTTATGGATATATGACATGACGTGATTTTTCCTGCCGTTCTCCAGAGCTTCAGATAACGTGACAAAAAAAAAAAACAGTGCATGTTTTTGTTGAGGTTTTGCTTTTTTATTAATACAGTTGAAGAGAAGACATGTAATAGATGTAATAGCCCAATGAAAAAAATAAAACCCAAAAGGTAATATATTCTGCTCCCACACCAAAAATGGAGGCAAATCATCATTTCTACCTGTAGTGTCTGGCCTTAAAAAATAAAAGCCAAACGTCAGCTAAAAACAGAGAAAAGCAGATGGAGGGATGAGCAGTAAGAGGTGGTCCTGAATAGCACTGATTGCGACCCTCTCTTAAACACCTCTGATCACTCTGCTCTCCATTCCCACTCAGCTGAATTATTGATTGAGCACGCTGCTCATTAGAGAGCATATCTGGGGCAAGTCGAAATCAAAGGCAGCAAGCAGGTGGCACATCCTGACTACTCCAGAGAGACGGGAAACAGCGAGAGAGAAGGAATCGCTAACTTCGTTAGGAACACACACCTCTGACTTCTAATTATCAGTCTTAACTTCTTACACGTTTCTATGGGAAAAAAAAACCAAAACAAAAAAAAACGAGTGCGGTGAAGACAGAGTCGTTCATGTCGGCTGCCATTCTGAGAACTTCACTTCTCATTCATATCTCACAGCTTCGGCCTTGACACGTCTGTGAGGAACGCTCGGCGTGATATATTACCCAGAATTACCTCACCAGAACCAATCGAGTCGCTCCTCCAGCTTGGGAAGCCGCGCACTTCTGAAAGTGAGCGAGCATCTCTCGGGTCGGGACGTCGTAAATATCGCGTTCGCACCAGCCATCTTTCTTGTTGGGGAGGAAAAATGATTGCGCCTGGAGAGCCGCGAGATGAATACACAAGTCGCTCTCTTGACTGTTAAGTAAGAACTGAAGCACTTGTGGGTGTGCGGTTACAGGAAAACAATCAACACCAGGGCAGGGAGATGAAGCAGAGTCACTGAAAGCATGTTACACCACAGCGAAAAGCCAAAGATTACACTCTAGTTATTAAAGAATGTCACGTTGTCATTTTTATCTGTTTATAGTTACTTTTAACGTTCCAGATCTGGCATGGCAACTATAAACCGGTAAACTTCTTTTCTCCTTCTTGAAGTTCAAAGGAAAATGAATCAACACCTCCTGACCAATCAGGATGAAGAATTCATCAGCGCTGCGCTATAAACAAAAGCAAAACAACAACTCTGTGGCGTATCGACCCGTCGCTCCTGCGCAGTTGCTCTTCAGGGTGACGGAACATCTAGGACATTGTTTGGAACGATTAGTCAGGACAACTCACTTCATTTCAAAAATAAATAAATAAATAAATAAATAAATAAATAAACGAATAAACAAAA
This sequence comes from Notoglanidium macrostoma, assembly GCA_030068235.1. Classification (NCBI taxonomy): domain Eukaryota; kingdom Metazoa; phylum Chordata; class Actinopteri; order Siluriformes; family Auchenoglanididae; genus Notoglanidium; species Notoglanidium macrostoma. Next base: position 1,942,195 of record JAQQZR010000009.1, on the reverse strand, counting down.
GCCCTGCTAAGTGTTGCGTAAAGGCGTCTTCCTCCTCTCAGACATCATTATTATGGTCATGTTTGCAAATATTCCTTGGCGTAATGGTTCTAAATTGACGGTTTAACACGGCCGGTCGATAGATTTCTCTCGAGTGGGCGAGTGGACTGAATGAATCGGCCCTGTTTAATTGGCGCTCACAGCAGCAGAAACACTCGAGTGATACCCGACACACGCTCGGCTCCTTGGCACCAAATTACTTTTCTCGCTGCCCTCATGATACATGCGGCCCTTGGGACGTTTTCCCGGACTTGATCGGCCTGCGGAGGTGAGGCGAAAGAGCGAAGAGAAGGAAAAGAAAGATGGAGTAATTTCACGTCTTAAAAAAAAGGAAGAAACCCAGATGAGGCGGCGCTGGGGGGAAATGTGACCCATTTTCTAACGTATCTGCAGCTGCTTTGTGATCAGGGGATGCGCTTTCTAACAGGAGGAGGCGGCAGAGAGGGATTAATCACATTCATGCTGCGTTTCGGATGTACATAAGCGTCAGTAATTAGCCTTCTCTTCAAGCTAAATGAACTGCAAGCAGTCACGAGAGCTCTCGTAACGAGACCGGATCACGCCATCTTCGAGGAAGTCTCCGTCATATAACTACATCTGCAAGGGTGTACGTACGTGCAGGGTTTTCTTTTTTTTCTTTCCTTTGGGCTCATGTATTACTTAAATGCTGTCGTTGAAGAATGCAATAGGCTTAATGTGGCAAAACAAATTCATTAAGAATGTTGGAAAAATACAGTAATCACCTACTGGAACATGGCTTATATGATTGCAGATTAATATGCTTAATAAATAAACACCACCTGACGATGCGAGACTGGAAATGATGGAAAGAGATATTGCCGGATGAAAATAAAACCATTAACAAGGTACGATAGATAAAGCACGGTATGTACTGCTTCCGGTTTTCATTCCAGTTCCAATGACAGCACGTCCCGTTACAGTTTATTCCTTTTTCACCACAGCAATTTGCCAGTCATGACTAACTGTTCATTCGCTCAAGTATGACATCCTTTTTTTTTTTAATAGTTACATTTTGAAGCATCCACACAGTTCCTGTTCTCGCTTACATTATAGCAGCTACAAACGTCACTCCCTCAACAGCCTCTCTTGTTTTCTGGAGATTAATAATACGGAAAAAATAAATCTTCGGCTGTTATAGATGAATCGACACCTTCTGACCAATCAGAATCCAGAATCAAACAGCGCTGTGATATTAAAGACTTTATAAACATTTCGACTTTCTGTGTCGGTGAGTAAAACAACAGATTGCGATTGATGTTTATATATATATATATATATATATATATAATGTTTTTCTAATAAGAGAGATTTTCTAATTTACAATAATTGACCGCTGACAGCTGTATGGTTTCCTGAACTGACACAAAGATGCAATATGTAAAGGGTTAATTATATAACATGTGCCTGCACTTGCTGTTTAGGATATCAGATGATACGTGAAATGACTGTCGAATGTAGAGCGTCTCGGAATAATTCCGTACAAACTCGGGTCGGCGATGTTTAACGTCGAACAGGACAGTCTGGGCATAAAGACGTGCGTCGGGTTCATATGGATATTGTACGGGTGGTAAACATCGTCCTTCACGTCCTATTCACTCACCAGCTCGCAGGACCTTTATAAACCAACACAATGCACACACGGCCTTGCTGTGCTGATTTGGAAGACGCTACGTAACCCATGGTCTGCCATCCTATTCCAGATTATTTGCTTGTGATGAAAAGCACTGTGTACCGTTCCTCCTGTCACACACCTCAATTGAGAGGCTCAATACCAGAGCTGAGAGGTGTCCTTGTGTATGAATGCGTGTGTGTGTGTGTGTGTGTGAGGCTTCACAGTGTGCTGTGTGCGCTATGCGACTTAAAGACATTATCTAAACTAAACGCCTGTGAACGGAGAATATTATGCTGTTGGTATAGTCTGGCGAGTAAACGTCAGTTCCACTGAACAATCATCATGTTTAAAAAGCACATGAATTTGATGTCAGTTTAATGCCCAATGAGTAAATATTCCAGACACTCGTGCATTTATCCAGTCAGTCGGTCACATAGCAACATAAAATCATGCAGATACAGGAGCTTCAGTTCATATTCACATCAAACAGACTTATGCAGGAAAAAAACCCATCCAGCGAGCGCCTTGTTGATAAGAGAAACTCAAAGGAGGATGAGAACGGAGGAGGACGCCGCTGACGCAAATAAGCAACTCTTTACAAGCGTGGTGAGCAGAAAGGCATCACAGAATGCACAACATGACAATGCTTGAGGCTTTGTAGCCTACATTCAGAGAAATAAAGCTTCTTAAAGTCCTAAAGGTTCTTTGGTTTGTAGCTCTAGGGGAACTTTTAAAGGTTCCTTGTGCTTCTCTATAGAAAACTAAGAAACGTTTTTTTCAAACATTGTGAAAACATCACTGTACATCTATGTACATTGCTAGCCTATACACTAAATCTATATACTAGGAAAAATATTATATTATATTATATTAGTGGTAATCAGCGTGTGCTAACGTTGGGTTAAAGTTCATCCACCTGGGAACTGGAGTTAGACTACAAAGGATTCTGAGTTTACAGTATATATGAAAAACTGAGCTTTTTATAAGCAGTTCAGATTAAAAATCAGGAACATACATCCGAGTATGAGGCTGATAATGCTTGTTTTGTTTATAAGGTCTGAGGTTTCCAGGCAACAAACAGAAATGAGGGTTAAAATAGAAAAACAAGTAGCTAACACACAGGATACGCAGGTTGTTTTTTTCATTTCCCAAATAGCTAAAAATATGTATATGATAAAATGTCAATCAATAAATAATTAAAAAAGAAAGAGTAACGGATTCGGAGACTTGAACGCCGTCGTAGGCGTGATTCTACCGCCGAGTTGTTTAGAAGCCTAACTCATATAAGAAGCAGAAATCACCCACTGGAGAAGAACAAAAACGACCAAAGCAAGGCTCTGTGCTTTCAGCTCTGAGTCTACATTCTTCAGTTCTCACCCAGTTCCTACCTGCTCTCAACTCACAGTGACAGTGTCACAACAGGAATAGCAGAGGAGAGTGGATGACAGTGGATGACAGCTCACCCTCCCCTCTTCGCCTTCCTACAGCTCCCGCTCAACCGCAAATGCCATAACGCCATTATACACTGAGACTTTATGATCTCAAAGCAGACACATAAAACCAAATGTGGTGATTCCGAGACTGGGATTCAATGACGTTGGCGCTTAAGAAGTTTCAAAAAGCACGAAACAAAGTGCATCCTAGAGGATAGCTGCCACCATGATGGGGCAATCTACAAGCTTGAAGCTGTCGGTGGGAATGAGCGGTGCTGCAGATGTGCCCGCTCCATCGCCGCCCGGCCAACAAAGTGTGACATTTGAGAAATGAGGAACAGCTGTTCCAAACTCTGTGGCGATTTATGGAAATTAAAGTTTAATGGTGTTTGCAAATGGGTAGTTAGATCACCTCGAGCTCGCATTTACATCACAAAAGGCTCTTTAACAAAAGAAAAATGGGGGAAGCAGTACAATATCCAGCCCTCAGGTTTGAACTACTCCAATTTTCTTTTCAGCCTGTCGTTGTTTGCTTTTTATCTAGACCAATCTACCACAGAGGAGGCAGTGTTCAATCTGACATTAACAGAAGGCAGACAGGAGGCGAGGAGTGAGAGGATTGTTTGGCGAGGGCTGCAAATATTGGCTTGCTGCTCGCCTAAAAATGGAAAAAAAAAAAAAAAAAAAAAAAACTTTGCCTGCTGACAGTCTTTCCCAAAGCTGGTGTTCCAGCTCAACTCGGTGATTATCTCAGGAAGACAAGGAAGAGAAGCAAGTAAGCAAATCACTCATTTGCTATAAAAAGCCAAAAAGAGTTTACATTTCCTATCATTACGACCGACTCGAACGGAGTACCGTATCTTGTTAAACGAGACCCTAAGACAAATTTTTGCCTTTAAGAACATTTTGGACAGAGATTGAGCTCTAGGTAGCTTCCACACAGAGAAGTCTGTTTGTCAAGTCGGAATCAGGATGAAATTAAGCATCACACAATCAAAAACTCCACCACCATTCTGATGCCCCAAGAGACCTTTGGCTTCCTCTGCAAGGTTTGTATGGAAGCTAAAAGGTATTCCTTGGGATCTAATTCCCTCAGGCGCCCCTCATTAGAGTCAGCTACCTGTGTTGGCTTTAACTTATTCAGCAGCCAAGCTTACATGATTCCTCAAGTCAGGTCTTACTTGAAGGTATAGGAGTCATATCACAATCAAGTTGGAAGATAAACCTCGCTTGGAGTTACAAGACAGCATTAAACACTCCGAGATCAGCCGTGGTTTTAAATTAGCTTGCCAAATCTCAAGCTGCTAATAACACATAAACAAATCAAAAACAGTATTCCTAGGATTGGAGTATGCACAATCCCTGGTGGCGACAAGGTAGAGGGGATACCTTGTCTTGATACTCTTCCCCTGCAAGAATCCAATCAAGGACTATACATTCTGAGCTTTGCCTTTCAGCGGGAAGAAAGATAAACCTCTAGCTGTGGTCATGCTTTGCTGTCCACTGTGGGAATTAAGTGACAGACTGCACTGGATCATGACACCACCCATACTTTAACTTCATTACCTCAGTGAGGACCTGGCTCTCAGCTTTGTATGAAACTTCGCCGAGGTCTGTGCTGGATTAAATGTCAGGCTAATGGCTATGCCCAGGGGGAACCTGATGTTTTGTCTCTCCTGCCAACGGACCGGTAAAAAATAAATAAAACATAAGAAAGTTAAGAATAAAAACAAATGTTTGCCCCCTCATCTATAATTAATCATTTTAATGGACCTGGAATCACTGACATCTTCACTTCCCTCTAAGTGAGCGGCTTCGGATTGTTTGGCTGGAGTTTTGGTGCTCATGAGCCAGAATAATGAACTGATACCTCTGGAATCCATCATGGCTTTAACAAGCATGAGAGATCAATAATGATAATTAGGCCTCGTTTTGCTTGCCTGGAGGTGGACATTTACATCGGAATCTTATTGATTGATAATCACAGGAGATGGAAAACATATCTGAGGTCTTTTACTACAGCTGATTAGCCCTGATTTGAGAGGGTTCTAAGCTTATCTGATTCCAATGATTACTTAGCACCTGATTTGCAATTAGGAGCAAAAACATTCGGTCCTTAAGATCATTTACTTTTCTCAGTTTTAGTTGCTGGAAGACATAATTACCAGGTAATTTTAATGCAAATTGTGACCTTTTCTACAAGATCAAGCCAAAATGATCTTCTCTCACTACAAGTTGAACACTACAAAAATCCAGGAAGTCAGAAGACTTTCCCATGTGAGGAAACTTAACAGGACAGCTTTAACTCGGAGTGCTGCAAAGCACTGCCACTGCAGACTCCTTCCACGAATGTTAAACCCAAACGTCCTTACAGAAAACTTCACCATATCAGTGATCATACTGACCTAGAACAGTGAGGCGAGCGGGTCGTGACCTGATGCCAGCCTGGATGCCCTGACACTCGAAGCTTCCATCATCAGTGAGCTCTGTCCTCTGGATCAGAAGGTGGTACTCGCCTTTGCTGTGATCACCCACTACGTCGTAGCGTGGATAGCCTGGAAAGCAAGGAGATTTTTCATGAAGCATAGCCTGCTCATTAACTCACATAAAACTTCATTAAAAAGACAAGTGGATGCAAATGTATAACCAGGTCATACATTTCCCTTCCGCTATTCCTGGTGTGGGGTCACCGTGGAAAGAGGCTTAGATGGTCATCCCTGACTTCTCTATATCTGGCTACAGATTAAAGGTCCTCCTGACATTGAGAAAACCTTATGCGGTGACGTTTCTCGAGGTGTAACCGGAGTAAAGGTACAAAAACATACAGAGTGAAAAGGAAATATGGTGTACCGTACGATCTGCTACTTGATTGAAGTCAATCTTGAAAATAATGATCATTAGGAAAATCATGGACTGCCCTGACGGTGACCACAATTGGACCCGGCATGTGCATGTAACAAAGAATAATGGAGGAATTTTACTAAACGTTTGTTAATGTATTTATAAACCACTTAGTCTACCATCAGGCATTTTTGATTACGTCAGAGGTGTTGGTTGTGGGTGGTGTCTACCATTACTAGTAAAGGTGCTATTTCAAAGATCGTTGGTTAATATTTGTCAAGCTAACAGCTCGTGACGGAGCAATCCAATGCAACACACGGCTGACATCGCCCTCCATTAAGAGGTAAACCTCCACTACTACAGTCATCCAATCACCTATTAATGCAGACGTTTTCTTTGCCGAGTACCTCGAAGGCAAACGGAGCTAAAGAAGGTGGACTGCAGTATGGCGGTGATAGCCCATTGATTCATGCTAATTCGGTGGAAATGAGCAGTGAGCACTCCTACATCCCATTAGCTTTACTGTTTCGCTGATGGTCTCATCTAGAATCAATGTAGTTAACTTTTATCATTTGCTGTCCTGGGGCTCCATTTTGCTTAAAATCCTCTCATGCAGAACACCACCCTCTTAGAGCAGGAACCTATTATAGTCATTTTTCACTTTGGTTTTTAGTAACAGTCAGAGGTAAAGTGGACCGATAAAGCTACAAAAAGTGGTTCAGGTTAAGTGTAAGATCAGCCATGATTTTAGTAAGAGTGGGTTCAGGAAACTGGGAGGAAGGATGATCAAAGCACTAACAGATGAAGAAGAGGGTTAAAAGAATAAGGGTGACATAAAAAGAGAAAGACGCCTGACTGGCCCCGTAATCAGTTCAGCCCGTCTTCATTTCCAGGTGCTTTATGAGTGGTGCTCACAGGAGCTTGAGGAAAAAGCTCTATTTTAGCATATCGCTCAAATAAAAATGAAATTAGAGAGAACACAAATGCTGAAGACAGACTAACATAGCATATCTTTTTTTTTTCTTTTTCCATTTGTAGGATAAAGATTCTACTCCTTACTTGGTCATTCCATGCCAAATCAACAGCCAGTGCAGAACCATTCTGCATGAAGCTCGTGCTCAGGTATCGCCTGAAAGCCACGCGGCTCTCAACCACAATACATTTCGAAAATACTTGAACAGATCATGATATTTGGCAAAAATAAACTATATTCCAAGTAGTTCAAAATGAAACCTTTAAAATGGTCGATATTTTATGCCAACGCTGAGATCCGGCTCCCTGAATAGCCCACTCAAATCACCTTTTTGCAATTTGGACGGACTGTAGTTCAACAAGTCTGTTTAATTGGCAATAAGCAAAGCCACCAGGGTGGAGTTTCAGCAGCAAAATAATTTTATTGCGTACTTGTAGTTAATTTAAGCACCATTTCCGAGCTTGGCCGTGTTGAAGGGTGGACCCAAGCCTCTTCACACTTTGTAATATCAGGATTTACGCACCGTATAGGAATCATATTGTTCTGTACTTTGCGATCACCTGTTAGTCTAGAGCCATAGAAAAGTTCAGGTTTCTGGATTTATTATTGAATTCAATATTAAACTCTCAACATGCTGTTAAGTTTCACGGGGCCCCATCCCTCTCTGAAAATGAAGACAAAGTAATGCGCCAGATATCATGCACGTCGCTAGCATACAGAGTTATCACAATGGGGATGTTTTAAAGCAGACTCTGCCTACAGTCTGCACAGTGGTAAAGATTTAGAAACCCCTCCAGCTCGATATTGACTGCCCAGAGAACTGAAGAAGTGTTTATCCCGCGTTGCAGCTGCACAGGAGCGGTTATTGAGCAGCTCACGGTGTTTGGCTAAGCGTCGGATTTCAGCCCTCAGCACCTTTATACTGCAATCCAATGAAACACCCACCTCAGGGGGATGCCTGCATGGCTTAGAGTGAGGCAGAGTGTGTGGAACGGTACAGCCGAGCCCTTAGAGGCTCAATTAAAGAGCTCGGGCCGTGACTAAACGCCGCCCAAGGTCGCAGCTAAAAAAGACAAATTTGCAGCGAAGCTAACGCGGCAGCGTTACTTATTCCATCATCGGGAGTACGCTTTAAATCAATAACGCGCACAGCCCGGACAAGTTTCTCCCAGCCAGCAGATCATCAACATGTGGTTCCGCTAACAAAATTATGACTGAATTTTCATGAATAGATTACGCTCTGGAATTTTTTTGTTTGTTTGTTTGATTAATCTTTCAAGCAGAGTTTCAGGGAATCTAAATAAAGTGCTTTTGAAATAAATCTAACTGTTAAAACTGCATGCAGATGTTCTAAATGAGTATGGAAATAAAAATCTGTGATCTGTTAACTACTTTATTGCTGATCATATCAATGACAAAATGATTACTTTATACCATTAATCAATAATCTGCGAGGCCACCAGGGTCGACCATGACCATTTTTAAAGAAAAGATCTTTCCGAGTGCTGTAAGTGTATCAGTGGCTTTGCAGTTGGTTAAAGGAGTCACACGACGTTGGAGAATTCACCCCCACCCTTTATTTCCTTCCTAAATCTTGTGGGTAAAAAAGGAAAACATGCTGTTGTTTACTCGTTCTGCTTGTCACAATTAAAAATGGGTTTCATTGACCTGGATCGTGCGTCACAGGTGCAGAAGCGATGCTCGGGACACACGTGCAAGCTCTTCGGGTCTTTATTTGGGTTAGCGCATAAATTAACAACGAGGAAATAGGGGGAAATCAAATTCCTCTGCATTCTCAGGAAAAAAAAAAAAAGGTACTAAACCGGGTCTGGTTCCTCGCCTCCACTGTGGTACCCTTTGCCTTCGCACCTTTGCGTGTCCTTCATCTGGAAACGTGGATACGCTGGACTTTCACCATCATCACTGGACCATCATTCTCGTTTGGAAAAAGATCAATTCTTCATACAGGTGGGCGTGGCCTCTTCCAGGATGACCCCGCCTCCGTCCGCAGGACATGACAGCTCACTGAATGAGTTATTGAGGATGATAACGATCTAAATCAAATGCTACGGCCTTCACACTCACCAGCGTTATCATCATCACAACACCACAAGCTCTCTTACATTTCCGGAGACTTGGGGCTGAGAAAGCTTTTCCGCCTCATGGTGACCCAAGACCTTTTTTTTTTTTTTTTTTTTTTTTTTACTCACAAACATCCAGATAAATGCACACGACATTAATTCTCTTTCATTTCACAGTTTATAATGCACAAGATAATAACGCCGAGTCGGGCCAAATGACTTCATTAAAAACACCAAATGTGCAACCGGGTCCGTGCTGCGTTTCAGAAATTATTTTAAACTGCCCGAAAGTGTGTAAAATTGCTTTCCACACTTACAGAGTGATTTCATTTGCTTTTAATAGCAAGCGTTCTCCTTTACTACGGTACGCCGATGACATGCGATTTGCTCGGAGACAAACAATTTCATGTTCCACACCCTCTCCGAGCGAAGAGCCAAGCACAGCCGCGTCAAACACGTCGCGTTACGCCACCGACCTGACATGTCCCGATTAACTCCGAGAGCCAGGCCGTCTTTGACCCAGAGGACCATGCCGTGGTAGCCGGTGATTGCGCAGGGTAGAGTTACAGGCTGGCCTGCCACCACCACCACATCATGAGGCTGCTGAATGAACACGGCGCAGGATCCTGAAACAGAGAAGAAAGAGGATACGATCACTTCATGAGCACGTTCCCGGGGTTATAACAGGAGCTTGACGTGCTTGTAGATGTCATAAAACACACACACACACACACACACACACATATCAATTACAGAATGAGAAGGAAGCAAAAAAAAAAAAAGAAGAAGAAATCGTAGTGAAAAGATGTAGAAAATGATGTACTTCCTTTATTGGTTTTTCTACATAAAGAATAAATCAGTCAGGAATGTTGCAGGAAATGAATCAACAGCAGGGCGGTGTGATGAAGCGGCATTACTCTTCCCACCCGGAAGTTGATTGAACATGTCCTGGAGTGTGTTATTCCAATGAACCAAGGACTACAATGTTTACAGCTTGATGCTAATGCTACTTGCTATTGTCTGCTCTCTGGCTTGTTGCTAAGAGACTGCAAATCGGTCCGAAACGTCGCAGGATTATTTGACCTTCACTAGAGTAGAACAGAACCATCTGACCTGTAACTGTAAAAAAGAGCACTTAAAGTTTTCCATGCTCTGACCGAGCAAAAACAAAGGCAGCACTTCGGTTTTTTCCCCCGACGGAAGTGTGAAATGACGCTATTACAACTTGCAAATGATGTCTTTCGAGGTGGCGGCGAAACGCTGTATTGTGCTGGCGTAACACTGTCAGATCATCAGAGCCTGAGCACAGCACAGCTGAAGATGAGTTGTGAAACACTGAACCTGCTCTTTCAGGTAAACATTTTTGCAAGGTGGCAATCGTACCTGCTAATCCCCTTCCACCCCACTGTGCTCCATTTGAGCGTGAAGTGTTATCTCATTAAAGAACGGCTTCCGCGCAGGAACAGGAAGACGTTCTACAGAAACGGGCGACGAAGCTCGGCGGGAAACGTTTGCACTGTAAACACGTTCTTCGCTGTTCCTGAACATCGTATTGACATCCCGAGCGGACGCCATCTCCTGCCTGCGTGTCCTGTGTGGCTCGTCCTTTCCCCTCAGTGAAAGCGAAAGCGGATGACACAGTTTTCTTCTCCGGGGATTCTTCTGGGAGAGTTTCTCAAATTCAATAAGCTCTGGCTCTCAGATGAGGTTTTCATGGATAAAACCCCTTTGAAGGAAACAGAGCAGGCCTTCTTTCACCTCGGAGTTCTTCCGGAAAACACATGGAAATCTTAGCAAGCATCGCTTCATACATTTATACGCTCGGGTCTTCTCGGTCTTCTCCTCTACAAGCGACCTACTCTAATAAAATCTCTCTCTGATAATCTACTCCAGTAATCTTCTCTACTATACAACCAATGTAAAGATTAAAAAGCTAAGATAATGATCGTAATATTAAACATGTAAAACAGAAAACGTTGCTCTTTACGTTTCCTCTTCGACACTCCAGAGAGAAACCGCAACCTGGTCGGATTGAATTTTTCTTCCCGGCTCGTGCACGAAAAACAAAAGGGGAAAAAAAAAAAAAAAGACGTGTTTGAACAACGGCTCCGGATTTTAGCCTTGACAGGAACGTAAGCAGCGAGCAGTAACGTGGCAGTGAAAGCAGAGCGGGATTCATTATTCCTCACACAAACGCTTTTGTTTAAGATGAGCTCGGGAAAGCAAGGACGCTTCTACCGAGAGCCTGGACTGGATGGATGAGTCTGCTCATTATGTCCCGATGTTCCGTTCCGCACGCCTCTTCCCCGTGGGCCTGCATCAAATCGAAACGGATGAATTTTCTTATTGCGTTCACGGAGCCTCATTTCCCGCACCTGGAGTTAAAGTGCACGGATTTGCCGTTAGCGCAGCGGCTAACGCGGTTCCCGCTACGTGGAGCGGCCGGGAAAGTTTACTACTTCTGAAGAAACGACTGGATCTGAGGTGTGTGCTTTACACAAATGAATCAATTAGCCCAAATCGGAATACGCTGGGCGCTCGCTCCGCTCAGAACGTTTCATTTTCCCGGGATTTAGAGAGCAGGCCTGAGGAGGATCGTCAGAGCGGGCTGATCGAACGTACGAGAGTCCCTGGGTGACGACGTGATAATTCCGGTAAAGACGGACATCTGCTCTTGTCTGTCTGTTGAGGTGTCAAAGACTCGGAGTTCAACAGAAAGATGCCTCGCCGGGGAAAAGAAACTACAAGACTGTTATCGAGCTGTTACTTGGTGCCATGTTTAGACTCCATCTGCTCGCGATACACAAGTCCTTCTTGGCATGCTGACGATCAACATCACGGCAATCACGAGCACCTTGAGTATCTTTCACGGTAGTTAAGATTATGTACGTTTCTTTTTCTACTTTAAAAACAATCCCAAAAAAATAAATAAATAAATAAAATGTTTTGCAGATCGTTAATCTTCCGGACTGACCCGGAATGTTGCCCGTAGTTATTCCGGGTCGCTTTTATCGCTCTCTGAGAAGGATGGCGTGACGACACCGGTCATGAATGGACACCCAGGATGTCGAATTATCGCGAGCAGGAAAGGCACGACCGACGCATTAGATTGTCACTGGTAGGCTTCTGGGAAATTGCACCTGTTTTAGAGGAGAACAGAAAAGAGGTCCGTTTTGTCTCTCTTCACAGATGAGAGTGGGAGACTGAGAAGGCTTCACTTTGATGGATTCCTGGATGGATTCCACAAATGAAGGTAAAGTAGAGTGCGGGAGAAGGAGTGAAGTGCCGAACCATCGCGGAAAGACTTTCAAGGATCGCGAGCCATCTGAAAACGCCTTAACGCTTTGCAGACAAATCGCGGCTTTCATCATTATTATTAACCACCGAGTTCCGGAGGAGCGAGATGGCGGATTCGCCGTTAGACCTTGAAATGGAGCCAACCGTTAATCAGCCGCAGAACATTGCGGTGAAGTTAACCGTGCTGGAGAGGCTCCTTCTGTTATACGCCTTTTTTTTTTTAATTACCAAAATTACATTATTATTCTTAACTATTTTTATGTTAAGGGATAATTAATAAGCGCAGTGCGTTTTTACTTCGAAACGTTTTGCACAACAGCTCTTTTTTTTTGTGTGTGTGTGTTTGTCCTTGTTGACTTCCTGCTCATAGACCTTGTTTGTTTGTCGGCCAGAATAACACTATTTTATTGCGTTGGGATTTGAACTACTGGATTATTACTGTTGAGCTCCCGATACTTCATAGGTTTATTTCTTTCTTCCGTTTTTTTTTTAATTTTTTTTAAATCGACAGGAACTGAAGTGAAAAGAAAAAAACAAAAAACTTTACGAGGCTGGACAATGATGCGTCCTTTACAGACGAGTTCCTATTATCTGCGGAAAGTTCCAGGCAGGATGAAAAGTGACAACGTCGAGAGGAAGTGTTTTCTCAGAACAAATGTTTACCTGACCCTGAAACACTGTAACGGAAACACGACGTCCTCTTTTGTTGAGTGCTACTGAGCGCAAGGTTTTGGTTCGAAATCGAACGGACAAACAAACCCATTTTGTATTCATTAACGTCATCAGTCTGATGAAAAAGAAAAAAAAAAAGGAAAAGAAATCTGTAAGAGAAGACGTGCGGCTAACTGAATCGCCTGCCATGTTTGAGGGAGGAGTAAAAAAAAAAATCACTCGAGGTATAGGAAAATAATCAACCTGAGATCTGTAGCTCCTGTCAGTGCCGTTACAGCCACGCCTTCTGACCAATCAGAATCCAGAATTCGACAGCGCTGCAGCATGAGGTATTCCAGTCACAGTTTCACGGGCGGTGCAGGACTTCCTGAGAGACAGAAAGACAGTCAGTCCTGCACGGATCCAGAATCACGATGCCAGACTCCCACGTGTGCGTCGTTACTGACTGTGGCAGGACTCGGAGTCTTCGGTTAGACGAGAGGAAGGAAAGGGAAAAAATCTCGACACTGCATAAACAATTCAGCAGCAAACAAAGAGCGAGGAAGCCGAGAGGTTCTGAGAGGAAAGAAACGATGGCTAAGGCGCTAATGATCTCCGAATACAGGATCTCCAAGCTGCTGCTGGGTTTCTTTTTTTTGTTTGTTTGTTTGTTTGTTAAACTTGGATGGAGTGGGAAGTCATGGAGATCGCGGACCGGGGGCTTTTTAAGCGGTTTGCTGAAGACGGTTTGTCTTCTGGGGACGACTCGTTTATAAAGTCTTGAAAAATGAATAAATGAGCAAACAGATAAAGAAATAACTGATTGATTGAAAATAATTGATTAATGTGGAGACAAACAGAGGCCACGTTTGAACGGGGGATCAGATGATTAAAACGTGGCCACGACATATACCCTTCTTCCTATTCGTCTCAGCAAGGCTTCGTAGATCAACCGTCTGACTCGTTTTCTTCGCGTCTGTGCTCTTGGCTTTGGAAGAAGTGGTTTGGAAATAAAAAAGGAAAAAAAAAAGGCTGGGAACTGTTGCGCTTTCCCAGTGATAAAAAAAAAAACCGGATTGGGGTGCCATTAATTTTGCCATTAACACCTTTTCCATGCACCTCTTTTATATAAAACAGTCAGAGAGGATCCAGATGTGTGCACACGCTAATATTCATGGTCAAGCTTCTTCATTCCTCCTTCAGAATCAGTGTGTAGCTGCAGCAGAAGTCGTGGTTTTTTTTCTCTTCTCTAAGCCCCTGCAGCAGAGTTACTGTCAAGGGAGCATAATGTTGCACGTTATCTCCAGGCCGCCTGCTTTCTCTCGTCTTTCCTCGCTTCTCTCTCGGCTGCCCAGGGCTACACCGGTGCTTCTTGGGTAGTCCCAAGATTCTCGACATGTCTACAACAACTTACCGCTTATATAATCCGAATTTGTTAACGGAGACGAATAGACTCTTTACAGAGACGATACACGCTTAAAGGAGGCTAAAACGGGATGATAAACGTGTCCTGAGTTGCAAATTACTTCTTTAAACCAAATGAGAACGGCAACTGTTACATACCTGCATGACATGTGATAATTGCAGCTATGGCTGTAAAAAAAAAAAAAAAAGGCTGAACAACAACATTCCAAACTCATTAACACTGGTGTACAGGCGTCGGTCCCACACATGCGGCGCGCAACACACTCCAGCTCGGCTAATTAGAAAAGGGATCTGGGAGCACGCGTTGCGGCGCAGGAACCCGATTCAGCGGCTCTCGTTTTTTCCCCCCGCTTGCGTTACGGTTCGGTATAAACTCATAACAAAGCGCCGCATTACTTAACGAGGCGTTTCTCACGGCGACAGGCAGCCCGGAATCCCTCGCTCGCCCTCAGCGTCATGATGCTCCGGAGGTTTAGATCGGGCAGCAGGAAGAACCAAAGACAGGGACGATGTGTAAAGATGTATTTTTACTGACACGTCGACTATCATGTTTATTATCAATCGGTTTTGCTGAGGCGGAAAAAACACCACGGCGTAGCAGATTCGTTGGTCATGCGGTCACAATGTGACATGCTGAGGTTATGGGATCCACAGCTGAGGGATCCACAGTCACCCTGACCAGGAACCGGTGTTTAGAGAAGAGGAATGAATGTATTTCCTGGTATCAGAAACATTATATACGTTTTGATGCTGATACGTCCATACTTTTTATATTCCCTCTAAGTCCTGCTGGAAATATCTATTTGATTTGTTTGAATTTGATATATCTGGCTGGTGTGCACTTCACACCTCCACCACATGCTCAGCTTGGCTCAGCTCGACATGTGGGCTTCACCTGTGGGCTGGTAAGCGATGAGGAACGAGTCAGAGTGAATCACTCATGCTTGGGGAAGCCGCTGCCTAAAGGGTCCTGGAGATGATTTCCCCTGTACGGGCGAGCGACCTCGCTGACAGCTCGCTCACGGCCGAGGCTCTCCTGGCTGAACTAATGGACCTAATATGTGGTGGAAAGGTCAAGTCAGGGAGGATTACGGCGTACTCCTGAACTGACAGGCTGACCTTATCATGAATAATGTCCTGGCAAAGCACTCCCCTATCATCATCGGGCTCTCTGTAGCAGCGGAGTGCCGGGAGAAAGCTTTGCTACACAGAACAAATGTTTTTGATGGTAAGCGCTCCCTCGCGTCCGTCGTTCTCGTGCTTCGTCTTGAAGAGTGCGTCTTCATCCTGAGCAAAAACTTCTCCATAAAATGAGTGTTTCCCGGCTTCTCCGTATTCACAGAAGATATTCCTAGTTCCTAGCATTCCAGCTTTAGCTCCTAAAAACAAAAAAGCAAGAGCTTCTTTTCACTCACCTCTTTTCAATCAAAGAGAATTCCAGCATAGGATTAGTTGCCACATTGGAGCCAGTGCTGGAGCCGCAGAATGCAATTTACGGTTGCGATAAGGAGCATCAGAGGCTAGTTAGCACTCTACCATATTAGCATGAGCTCTGGAAGCTGATCTATGCTGATCTGGAGGTGAGACAGCTGGAAAGACGGACGGAATAAAGCCCCGCTGCATCGCCCTGCACCTCTCCCTGCAGGTCTCCGACAGGAACGGCATTGTGCGTGAAGCATTAATCAAAGTGAAATGAAATCGACATGTCGATGAAACCAAAACACGCAACCGATAACTTAATTACAAAATAAATCTCGGCTGACACTGAAGATTAATATGCAGACAGCTTCTTAGGTTTCCTCCTCCGCGAACACGTTCACGGAAGGATTCATAATTGGTGCAGTGTTTAAAACCTGCAGTGTTCTCCTCCTGGAGCGACAAAGCAAAATGTCAGCGCGGATACAGGGGCAGGTTAAGTCACCTGTACCCTGCTAGCTATTATCTGACTCGGACAGCGGCGCGGGAGCGCAGGTAACGGAAATGTCAATCGGTGTGGAGGTTCGAGTCACATACAAAGGCACACAGAGTGCAGGAGCATGACACGTAGTGTCATAACCGCACTGGTCGAGCCGCAGTGAACCGTGCTCGGCAGCGCCCCCGGCTTCATCCGTGTAAACAATCCGCTGCGACGTGGGAGGGCACGGGGAAACCGCAAACACCCACTGCCGAACATGTCCGTCTGGGAAAACCGCACTCCAGAGCCTCGGAAGTCCGACAGAGCAGGAGGTGTGAGAGAGATGCAGATAATGAGGCAAGAAACGAAAGTGCTGAGGATGAGGAAGTGTCAGGTTAAACAAGTGATTCCGATTGGTCAGAAAGTGCAGTTCAGCTGCGAGTCGCAGGTCTGCATACGTTACTAATACCTCATTGTTTCCATAGTAACAGTTCATTCACAGCGAACTCTACGGCAGACGATATACACCACCAACCTGCTGTTTTCCTATAACAGCGTGCTTGATCCTTCCAAGTGGCGAGTCAGACAGCTGTTTGTTTGTTTTTTTTTTACTCCCTAGTTGTTCCGATAGTCTTCACGCCTAAAGAAACTTCAGTGACAGACAGAAATCACAGCTCAATCCTTTTCCTTCAGCTGCAGCCTTGTGATTGTCATCAGGGCCTCTGAAAGTCAGCAATTAGACACACACATTTCGGTGATTAGCTCGGGCTCAACAGCCTGGCAATCACGTCATAATGAATTCTGTCAAACTCGGCAGCTTCCTCCGCCTTCTCCCACGCTAAAGAGATTCCGCCGTCCCAGTTCCGACGCACTCAGCCAGCTGCCGCAACTATACATCCAGAAAATCCGACACACGCTTGTTTTAAATATGTCAAGCTGTTTTCATCCCTTGGTGTTAATTATGCCGGATAGCTGTGGGTTCTGTAAAAGGCAGCATTAATGTGAACGTCCCAAATCATCATCTCGCCGAGTTAATAACTGACTTGAGATCATTTCCGAAGACAAGCGCCGTGACTGAATCCTTGGGATTTTTCTTTGTCATGTCGACTAATTTTAGAGCAATAAAGCCGGAATGTGGAGGTTCGGGCTCGCCGGCTGCGAGACGTTTTAGTTGACAGACACCTTCGGTTGATAACGGAACTATTTCAAGTTCTCATCTGGAGAAGGTAGAACGATCAGAATCTGCGCGGTGTTTTCTCTGCTCCGGCTTTCATTAATTCTCACATGCCAGATCTGTCTCGGCGAGGGATACGGAGGTGTGAAGGAAATTATAGAGCCTCGGCTGGGCTCCGCCATCGCGCGGATCTGCGGCTCACTTCCAATGGACGTGGTCCAATTTCTGAGAAACAAAAGCAAACCGACGGACACAAGAAACCCATAACTCATCTGAGAAATGCTTAAGATTTACGGTTAAGATGAATATTAAAATAATGAACCGTTTATTTTTTTTAATGGAAGAACGACAGCCGGGTTCGTTCAATTTATTATTATTATTATTATTATTTATTATCGTATAAATTATTCAATTTGCAGCCGTTAGTGCTTCAAATGGATTACTGATACGCTGTAATCTCCTCCATTTACAACATTCCTGACATACTTAAGGGGGAAAAGAAGTTCAGAAAACCCAGCCAGTAATGAATGGACACTGGAAACCGTAACGTTTAACGGGTAACGTTTTAGCATGACTGTATGTACGCTGGATCGTTAATAGTTAACATTGATAATGGCTTTACTGAGACTGAGTCTCAGTGTTGAGACGGAGCTATTGCTCTTTTCGGACGGTATGCAATCAGGACTCGAGCCGCAGTGTGCGTTTTCGCGTTGCTGGAATGTGCATAAGCTTTTTTACTAGTCCGACCTCGTGTAGCTTCCTCCAAAGCGAAGTCATGTGTCCAATGCAACCAGAAATAATCTAGCAGAACAAGCAGGGGTCCGTTCTTCGTCCGTGGCTGGTCAGACAGTATGTTCTGGATTTTCTGTGTGTTTTGTTACCACGACGGCACATCTGCGCCCCGCTCGAGGGCGGCTTACTGAAAGTGAACAAGATTAAATTTACACCTTTAGAAGCACTATATATCTACTAAATCAAGGGTGTTATTGCGAAGGCTTCAAATGAATTCAATTTGCGCTCTTGGTTAAGCTCAAAGTAATTTGAACAAGGTAACGCCGCACTATGGATTTATATCTATAGACATTTTTAATTAAAGCGTTAGCACCGGGATGTCAGATATATTGCCATTGCCGTCCACGGTGTAATTATACGAGGACTACTGTAGATATATTTTAAAGGTGCAAAAAAAAACGACAGCGACGTACAAATGACGTGAGTAAATGAAAAGCAAGTGAGTAATAGTAGAAAGCCGAAACACAGAGTCTGGGGCTGATGATAAACCTGGATATGAGTTTGGTACATGTGTATGTATCAATAGTACTCCTTGAGAGGTGCTGTGGGACCTGGTTCACAGAAATCTGCACTAATCATTAATACCAAGCACTTTTATGAATGTCTGAAAATAAGTTTTTGGGAAAAAAACAAGCAAAAAAAAAAAAAAAAAAACAGTGGATAAATAAAAGTAAATCGAGTGAGACTAATGAGGAAAGACTTGAGTAAATAGAAAGCAAATGAGCAATGTGGAAAGCCAAAACAGGCGAGGAGGCAGGTGTGTCGAGTTCCAGAGATCAAAGGGGGTAAGAAGGAAACGTGATCGTGCAAAATGGATTCCGACGCCACTGCCCGAGCGTCACGGTGAGACAAAACGACCTGACGCGGTCGATCGATAAACGTCACAGAGACGCACAGAACACTCGCTGTCCTACTTTCCATCTCCGGAATTGCGTCCCAAACTCTGGAATTCTCTCCGTGGCTGCTCTTCGTTCTCTACTTCCGAGTCGGAATGAAAGACTTTTCACTTCCATGATCCCTCCCTGCGTAACTGTACAGGCTGCTTCACTTTTTCTTTTCTTTGTTTCTCTTTGCAATGTAAACTGACCTTGAGGTTGTCGCTATATACATGTAATAAAGGTATTACTGAAACAGACGCAGAGTCCTAACAACCATGAGTTAAAATAACAAATGCCTGTTAGATTCTACCAGGAACAGCGGACAGAACGGATACCAAAGTAGTAATGAGACCGGGAACGGTAGCGACTTTTGGTGCAAAATATGTATCGTCACCGTGGCACAGAATTGAAGAAGAAAATTGCTAGAAAATGCATAAAAAAAAGAGGCATAGAAAAGTACTAAAATGTGAGTATGTTCACACAGGAAAAGCTAGGAGCGCTAATAATCAGGCGCAAACAGAAACCCGCCAACCTTCACACGTTTTGCGTAAGAGCCTCGGCGTATTAACGTCATCGCGCACTACAATGACGTATCAAAACAGCAGGTGAGCGAATTAACACGTGAACCTGGAATGATCGACAGCCGTGTCGGTGTTTTGAACCGGCTGATATTAACTGACCTACCGAAGCCCCGCCCCTTTCTCGCGACGTTCCAGCTGGGGTTCGTATCTCGCCCTCGTTCCCCCCCCCCAGAATCCGAATCGGAAAAAGCGTTTAAAGTAAAAGAGCCGCGCGGCAGCTTTCTCCTCCGCGCACGTGGCGGTTAGAACCTCGTATATACAGTATGAGCGCGGAAGTGATTTGTAAAAGGACAATCTTGAGATATATAGCTAGTCTCGGCCCATCAGGAACGTTCAGGTGCTGCGAAAACACCTTCTTTTATTTCTGCCACGTGGCAGGAGAGATGGTGGATGAAATGAGTACAAGGACAAGTTCAGTATTTAAGATGGATTTTATTATTAATGGATGCTCACCGTTATTCTGGATCGCACTCAGCAGGGAAGCATTGATTTTGAGGTTTTTACAAGTATTGAGCTACATATCTTTGTATAATTCATAGCAAAGTTACACGCCGACTCAGCATGTTAGCTCGTCTAATCTTTCATTACCGGGTCCACAGTGACCGCCGGGTCGAGTCAGTGGGGAAAGTGGTTTTTTGGAGTTGATCTTGAAGATCTTGACTATTTTTCTACAACAGCATGCCAGAAACTCTTATACACTGATTTATTTTTGTTTAAGAACATCATTCTATCCATATATATATATATAT
Organism: Notoglanidium macrostoma; assembly: GCA_030068235.1. Lineage (NCBI taxonomy): Eukaryota > Metazoa > Chordata > Actinopteri > Siluriformes > Auchenoglanididae > Notoglanidium > Notoglanidium macrostoma. The sequence continues at coordinate 1,921,754 of JAQQZR010000009.1, read as the reverse complement.
ATATATATATTCTTGTAAAGTTATTATTTTTCTCTTTGTGTTTTTTTCTCATGTTTTGTTACTTTTTTGCGTCATTTTCTTCTTTTTTTCCTTGTAAGTTTGTGACTTTTTTTTTTTTTTTTTTTTGCAAATTTGTGTGTTGTTTTCTGGTAAATTCGTGACTTTTTCTCATACATCTGTCACTTTTTTCAAGAAATTAGTTTTTTTCTTGTAACTTTATTTTAGTCTTCTAAATTTGCGCGTCTCTTTCTCATACACTTGTCGCCTTTTTCTCGTAATTTTTTTTTTTTCTTTTAAATTTGTGACTTTTTTCTTGGAAATTTGCAACTTTTTTTAAATTCTTTAACAATTTGTGACTTTTTTTTTTTGGTTGCAAATTTGTGCATTTTTCTCATAAACTTGTTACTTTTTCTCATAGATGTTTTATTTATTTATTTTTGGGGGAAATTTGTGATTTTTTTTTCTGAAATTTGTAACTTTTTTTTAAATTCTTGAAAATTTGCGACTTTTCTTCTCATAGATGTTTTTTTTTCTTGAAATTTGTAACTTTTTTTTCATTCTTGGAAATGTGTGACTTTTTTTTTGCACGTTTGTGCATTCGTTCTCATAAACTTGTTACTTTTTCTCATAGATGTTTTTTTTTGGGGGGGGGAAATTTGTGACTTTTTTTCTCATAAATTCACATTTGAGCTTCTATAGTTACATTTCATGATGTGGAATGGCCACAAAACAAGTTAGTGCCTATAACGTTTACAGACAAGTGTCCTTTGTTCTGCAGTTTCCTAGCAGCTGTAAACTCTTGGCAGGTAAACGCTGGGCGATTTTGGGCTGTCCCAGATGAAAGATGACCAACGTGAGCGATATCTTTGGTTGAGACTCCAAACGCTGGTCCTACGTCACACTGTGAGAGCGGTCCAGAGATGGCCGTCGTCAAACCTCCCATGCGTGATCCTATGTCAAAGTACGTCCTGTCATTTTTCCTCTGATTATCTATCACTCCGTTTGTATGCACTCTTTATGCAGCAAGATTTGCCCCACTCGTGGTGATTATACCCTAGTTATGCACAATAGCAGTGATTATTGGATTGACCCAAATAAAGAGACGGCACTCACACGATTCAAGGTTTTGCCTTTACTCTGCGGCCCAGACGTCTCGGAAACTTCAAAGCGAGAAAAATACGGTAACCTTGGAGACATGAACGTCGCACAGGTGGGTTTTATAACCTGAACGAGGCACGGAGAAAATCGACTAAAGAGGCTGCGTAAGCTGAATCCGAATACAAACAACTTCTGTTCGTCCATCGTCTGTACCGCTTATCCGTCCGGGTCCGGGAACGCTGGAGCCAATCCCGGGCGAGAGGCGGGCTACACCCTGCACACGTCTCTATGAGATACAGGCAAAATATGACAGCCATCTTTATCTCTATCTCTAATCCATAACCTGAAATAAATCCTAGTGCCTAAGTCTCTTCCGTTAAATTGAACCGATTCTCTGTGCGTGATCCAGCGTGAACATAAAAGCCTTAAGAAACAAAGGAAACGTCATTCATGACAGAATATAAGGTGAGCGAGAAGAAAGAAAAGGAGTGAAAGGGTTTTTTTTCCCCCCTCCCGTATAATCTCTTATCTAATTTACACGTTACCAACCGGCGATGTGTCGCATAAACACTTATTGCAAAATAACACCTCTGTGCAGCTGGCACGTCACGTGAGGAGAATGTGAATAAAGGTTGAAAATATAAAAATATGTGCTCGGGAAATGAACTGGTAAATGATTTTATAACTCTTAAAGGAATTATAATACCCTAATGTAAGACCTAATGAAGCACATTTAGCATGAACGAACGATTCACGAACGAATCGGACATGTCAGGACATTATCGCGGTGCTGGGTGGGGGGGAAAAAAAGAAAAAAGTGACAGTTGATTTCTCTAAAACTGTTCGGGCGGCAGTTAGATCTTCTTATCGTGTGGCGTGCCAAACTTGACAAAATAACTTGTTGAATTCCTTCAATAATTGTCAGTGAAATCGTCAAAAAAGGAAAGACATTCTCTCGACTGAACGCATTCGTATGGATTTACAGATACGGCAGGTGAGCTAGTGTTAAAGTGTGTGTGTGAGACAGTAGAAGGTGTGTGAACCTGTCACGAGTGGGTTCAGGCTCACCGGTGTGGATGTGGGAAGGAGCAGGTTTCACTGTGAGCGTGTCGCGGAGTGATGGATGAGTTTGGACAGACGAGTGCCAGGGCTGACACATGGCATTAGGATCAGGGCGGCGGCACACCGGAGCCACGGCTATAATACACTCTCTCTCGGCACAGAGGGGCAGCGCGGGGAGGTCAGAGAGAAGAGCCAGAGGGATGAGGTGTCAGGATGAATAATCATATCGAGCATACGCAGAGGACGTCGGACCGACGCGCACTCTGTCTCGACTGGAGGCCGAAGAAACTGTACAGCTTATAGATTTTTATATAGAGAGAGACAGATGAAGTCGGGACTCAGTATTAAGAATTTATGTCAAATTATTATTATGTCTTAGATGCGCGCTAATTAGACCCACGTAAAAAGAAATAGTGTAAAGTTGGTCTAGTCTAGAAGCTGCTGAAGAACCCCGTTACAGTTTCTTCTACTCTACTCTAAAACAAATTAATCATCCATCCGTCCATCGTGTATAGCGTTTATCCGTCAGGGTCGCGGGGAAGCTGGAGCCAATCCCAGCTGAATCTTGGTTGTCGTAAATTTGTGTTTTCTTGTACATTCGTCCCTTTTTCCGGGAAATGAGTTTTTCTTCTTGTAAATTTCTTCTTTTTTTCTTGGAAATTTGTGAGTTCTTTTCTCATACATCTGTTATATTCTTTTTTCTTGGAAATGTCTAACTTATTTTTGAAATTTTGTTTTTCGCCTTCTATAAATTTGGGACTTTTCCGAATTTGTGTTTTTTCTCGTAGATTTGTGACTTTTTCCTCGTAAATTTCAAATTTTTCTGTAAATTTATGACTTTTTTTTTGGACATCTGTGATTTGCTTTCTGAAATTTGCAACTTATTTTGGTTAAAAAAAAAAAAAGAAATGTGGGACTTTGTGCAAATCTGTGTTTTTTTCTCATGCTTCATTTTTTCATTTGCATTATTTTACATTTGCTTTTGTAAATTTGTGACGTTCTTCTGCCTCTTGGCTTGTTCATTAGGGATCTGAATCTAAACACGGTATATTCTACAACTTGTGCTTTCTGTTGCGTTTGTGCTCTCGGGAAAGATGCTTCACGCACTTATGTGTGCGTGTTGATATAATACTCCTGCGTGGGCGACTATGACTGATTTAGATCGATCTAATGAAAGAAACAGTTTTACTTTTCACAGTTTTAAAACTCTTTAAAGTGTTTGAGGTAAATCATGATGCATTAATAAGTAAGTAAGATATACAGATTCATCACAAGCCGTGAGTTATCCTGCGTAATGTGGGATGGTTAATAGGAGGACGCCGGAGAAATGGGCCGTGTCTTTATGCTAATGCTGCCACGGGGTAAAGGGGCACGGCTCGAAGCGATCCGAGCGCGAGCTGAGAAATAAAATTTTATTGGGGTTGATGTTGCTCAAGAGCTCAAACTAGCCGTCATGCATGCAGATGAGTTTTAGAAACGCGCGAGCATCGTATCAGCAAATAGCCATTTGGTCCGTGGCAGAATTCATTATTATTTTGCTTCCCTGCCAAAAAGTCAAACGCCCCACTGACGAGCTTTTGTTTGGGAAAAGCAGAGAATTGTTGCGCCGTGTCTCTGAGGAGTCTGAGAAATAAAAGCGGAAGGAATGAACGCCGGATCACAAATGGTTCAATTTTGTCAGGCTGATTTGTTTTCTTGTTCACTTCCAATGAAACAAATGTTATGAAAAAAAGAATAATAATACAAAAAAAATCAGAGCAGAGTTCGCAGTGCTGTCTCTCTGTCAGGTCTTTTATAGTCAGTCCTGTGTCCACACACACACACACACACACACACACACACGCAGACTCGTGTTCTCATAGCAGCAGTGAGATGTGATGCAGCGGAGCTTTAATCTTTTTCACCCCAAGGTCTCGGACTCCATTACGGTGTGACTCCTCTTAGCTCGCGAATGTGACAAGGCCTAGCGTGTGTCACATCTCACCTCATCATGGACTTAAATGAGCGCACAGCGTATCGTCTATCATCGCATCACGACGTTCCACTCTATAAAGCCCGGCATCGCAAAATCTGAAAATCTGACCCGGCTGCGTAAGCTGATGTAAATCGAAACGTACTATTTTGCAATTTTATTACCTTGGACAGATGGCAGGTTGGTGTTGGCAGCCGGAATCGAAATTAACATGCACTGTATAAAATAAAGCTTTCTTTAACTAGTCCTTCCTCATTTTTCTTCATTCTTTAGCTTTTTTTTTTCGCCTCTCCGCAAAGAGGAATCCTGTTTCCGACGCCAATCACGACCAACCCTGGAGTTAACTTCATACATCACCTGCACACCAGGATTTATAATGCGTTATCGTTTCATTCTTCCTTAATTGGCCGTATTGGCGATTTCATTGCTGTCCGAGTGTGATTGGGCCGATTCGTTTTCAGTAATAGCAGCTCCGACAGCTGATTTATCTCAGCATTAAAACCAGAGAAAAAGTCATGAAGCAAGAAATCCAGAAGAAGATTTAACCCTGACAACCATCCATCCATCCATCCATCCATCCATCCATCGTCTACACAGCTTATCCCTCAGGGTCGCGGGGAAGCTGGAGCCGATCCCAGCTGACTTCAGACAGGAGGCGGGGATGTAGTTCCTTTGACAAAAAAAATGACAGGTCTTTTAATCGCAGCTCAAAAGCTCGTTCGAGTCTCTGTATACGAGCTGGTGCTATAAAAACAATACCATATTAAAAGGAGCGCATAAATATAAACCTGCTGTTCAGCTTAACGACTGTCCTGATTGGTCAGGAGGCTGAAAAATCCTGACCAATCAGCGTGGAGTGTATAAATGCTGCGATTATAAAACTGACGCTAAAACCACGCTTTCTTTAACGGCGCAGTGAAGAATGAAGAACTCCTGGTTATTTTCACATAAGACTTCCGGAGCCTGCCGTACGAGCTGATCCGCTTTCACTCAGGACCGCACGAGGAAAAACAGGAGCGTCACGGCACGTGGTTATATATGTAAATGAGAAACGATACAAAATGGCGCAACGGTTTCTTCCTGCAACAGTCGCACTTGCAGGACACGTCCTTATGGCAACTTGAAAGTTGTTCCCTTCTTCACCATTCGGTTTTGTCGTGATACCAAAAGACAGAACGTAATTAAAACGAAACCAGTCTGGGCTGATGAATTTGGCGAATATCGTAATTTTTGGCCTGAAGCCTGGCAGTAAAGTTAGATCTTTGAGATATCTCCTGCCACGTGGCCTTTCCGTCTCCTGCGTCCCACAGAAATAAACCAGTGGAAAAGCCAAACTGATTCTGGTGCAATTAAATCAAACAGACAAAAGTATTCATTCTACTGCCCTCGAGCGTATTTATTGCTTTTATTGCCTTCCCGTTTTCCCTGAAAGTCATCCAAGTTTGGCAGCGAATGTGCTTCTTGTTGTCAGGACCGGCTCTTAGCAATTAAAACTAACACTTAAGGCGGAAAAAAAACGCAACGCAAATAAAGTCTAATTGAAACTGCCAAACGCTTCAATAAGTGCCGGGCTTTTCATTTCCATAAATACCTCGTCAGATATAACGTCGTCTCAGAGGAGCTCGGAAAAAGGCAAAAAAGCAAGTGAGGGAAAGCGCGGAATGAGGCGCTCCAGTCAGGAACGAGGGAGGAATCTGCGGCGAGGATAAGGCGATGTATAAGAACAAACAAACAAATAAAAGGAATACATCAGAAGGAAGCGTTCCCATATAGAAAAAGATTTTCCAATGCAGGTTCACATAACAGATGTGTTTCTGCCTGTCCATGAAAAAGTCCTTCTGCTTCTTCTTCAGAATTTTTCTTTTACTGATCTCAATTATTATGTTTCAAGGTAAAGTGTGGCTCTGGTGAGCTGGAGTGGGCAAAAATGCAGTTTTTTAAGTGTTTTAGGTGTCGAGGTTTAACCGTGCTAAAAACAACTTAAACTGTAAACGGTAACAAACGATATCTGAGTATTGCGACATAATTTATAATGATATTCATATTATATCGCCAAAATGTCCAGCACTTGTTTAAAATCCCAATTTGTTTTCATTCCGTATGTAGACAACTAAATTGTAGGGTTTAACAAGAGCTCTCAGATGGAGGATTTCTCACTCAGGATGGCCAGTTTAATAAGGGCTAAATACAAGACGATGAAATCTGGTGTGGTTTCGGAGTTGCGCCTCGATATATCGCTGAGCTGAGGTTATGGTAACCGAGAGCCGTCAGTGTTCGGTCTGAGGTAGCGACGTTCCGGCATCGGGCAACCCCGAGGTGGTAAAACGACTCTCCGGAAAATCTCCAACACAAACTCCAACCTCTTTGAAACTTCAATCATTTACGCCTGCACGCAGGAAGTTGCACGTAACATGTCAGACGATCCAGAGTGAAATGTTTAACACTCGAACGGAAAGTGCTAGAAAGCACCGGGAACGCTTCTGTGACGAGAGTGCGAGACGTCATTAAAAAGAAAAAGCAGTGCATAAACAGTTTGTAAAGCCGCAACAGCAGCATTAATCAACCAAAAATATTCCTAATTAGATCAGGTCCTCCCACGCCGACACGCCGAGCGGCGATCGAAGTTTTCCGAGCAGACGCCTTCCTATTTAATTTGCTCGTTTTAATGATCAGCGCAAATGTGCTAATTATTTCAGATGAGCAAAAGTGCGAAACGGAAGGACAATAGAAAATCGTTATTCTGCGGGAATTAAAATGATCTAATGAGTAAATGTTGTAGCTGGAGGCAGGCAGCCTTGCGAGGCAGAGCCATAAACAATCGATGTGTTTTAGCAGGGCTAAGCAATTGCTGCCGAACGCGAGACCATCAGACTTGAGAGGAATCAATACTCATATGTGGGTTTGTGCGGCTACAAAAGGAAACACAGTAATTTAATGAAACAAACCTCTTATTATATTCTGTCAGGAGCGCACGGCTCTGCCTGCATTATCGACCCGGGCGCCACTTGTTGCAGCTCGGATCCTATTAAACCTCTGTGTAACGCCATAATCTCAATATTATTTTCAGGCCATGAGGACACTACACACGTGCTGATCATCGATTTGAGGAAATACTGTGATATCCGATGCATATGATATTGTGAAAATATTGCTCATATCACCCCTGGGCTCCATTGAGCGGCTCTTGGGATACACGGCTTTATCGGGTGGCGTTTGCGTGACGATGTGTATAATTCAGAAGGTCACAAGTCTCTGATACAGGAAAAGAATCGACGACGTAGAGTGGATTTCCTCTCACCGCCCTGAAGCTGAGTACTTTCCTGTTTCTCTTTAAGCTATTTATGTGCAGCATACACAGTATGAGTCCCTGTGAATGAAATGTTCTAGAACGAGCACGCTGATATAAACCTGCGATTTGTGTTGTGGACGCATTCAGCAATCAGAGTCCATAATCCAAGCTCGACCCCAAGCACGAAGAAGTCTCTGTGGCCGTGTCAGGACGCCGTCGTGGAACGGCAGGATATCGTGTCAGCTACATATTGTGGAGATTTAAAAGCGTTTAGCAGCTTGTGGTTTGGGGATTGTTTGGAACGCAGCGGAAATTTTTAAACGGCTAATTTACGTAGGTCAAAAGACAATTTGGATCGTGATGTCGGGACACAGGGATTTATTGCTCACAGAAAAACCCAATCCAAAACCATGGGTATTAACACTGAGGAAAATTGAAATGCTACAGCAAACAGAGGTATTCGATACAACTGTGGGGCAGACACAGCCAGTGGGCATAATTCATGATGCAAAATTATGATGATTTTAATTGACAGAAGAAATAAATGAACCGCGATTCATCTCTTAGTTTTTCTTGGTAATTGCGTTATTCAGACAGCAGAGGGCGCAATAGCGGGGATACATGACGTCACCGAAGGCGGAATAACACGGCGCCAATGACGTAAAAACAAACAAAAAGCAGATCCAAACTGGAAAAGATTCAGGAGCTATCTTTTTACAGACTCAAAGAAAGAGAAGCAAATGGAGGGAGTTGTTTTATGTGTAAGCTTTTATAATGTTTAAGAAAAGGTTTTTAAAATTCTTAATAAAAGGAATTTTTTAGTTAATAGGTCATTATATTTTACTCTAACCTTTGCAAATCTTGGTAAGTAATTATTGTAGGTTATTAAGAAAATGAATATTTAAGTTATTAAAATGTTACTTTTAATTTTCTTTTTTTCTTCAAAAATGCTGTGAACAAAATCGAAACAGGAACCTAATACTGTGAATCGAATCGAATTGCGAAGTGGGTGAATGGTTACATGCCTGCAGGGCAGCGAAACAAACGCAGACGCCTGTGATCGACACGTGTCGTTGTGATTGACAGGGGAGCGCGCGTATGCCCCTCCCACCCAGACAGCATGGCTAGTTCTGCTCTCTTGTACTCTCGGCCACTGAGAGCGCGTTACGGGATTTGACCTTGCGGTCTCTGTGACTTTATGACTTCTTCTACATAATTTCCTAAAGTGGCTCATGATTAGATACAGTTGGAATTGTTCTACTTGATATAAACAGACAATGTGGAAATGTTATGTAAAAAAGCCACTTTTTCAGCATGCTTTGGAAGCTTTCTCGACCAAAAAGAAATCCGTAGTGTATCGTCTTCTATCCCTCTCTGTATTATTTGTAACACATTATCAGTTTGCTCTGAATATTCAGTTACTTCTCTAATTCACACTTCAGGCACGGAACAGCTGGTGCAGAATCAGACTGCTCCATAATGCACGACTGACTACAAACAGGCATCGCAACGTGATATAAACTAACTCGAGCAGCGGAGCGAGAATACAGAAGCCTGTGAAGGACATGCACTGCCAGTCTAAAGTTTTAGAACAGCTGGAGTTTCTCCTGCTTCATTCCAGTCCAGTTTAATCCCCATTAATACCATTAATCATCCACTGGACTTAACTAGAACACATTCTGACTGCATGTGCTGGGCTTAAAGACTTTTAAATTCTTAAAGGTTTTAGATTAGATCTGGATTGTTCGAATAAAACAAAAGTCATGTCTCAATTCACTTTATGTTCTATGGTTCCATCCATCCATTATCTATAGCGCTTTATCCGTCTGGGTCGCGGGGAAGCTGGAGCCAATCCCAGCATCTTTGGGC
>JAQQZR010000009.1:1863720-1906749 GCA_030068235.1 Notoglanidium macrostoma | reverse complement strand
AAAATCACTCTGTCACATCACATCGCTTCATGTTTAAATGTCTCGACAGGTCCTGTGCTGCCTCGGGGAAGAGAGAAGTGTTTCCTTTGTTGATCTGGCCACTCAATTTGAGGTCAGGTACAGGGATATATTAGAGACTCAGACATGATAGTACTCTTTGCTAACCCTAGACCTTCAGGTTCTCCTTGCCATCAGCTGCGCTCTAAAAGAGCCCTAACTCTATTATTGCCCTCCGTGTCTCGGAGTCTCCAGACACCGCCAGACTGACAGAGACGTTGCGAGATCCGAGGGACCAGGGGTCTAAAGCAACCTTCCCGTAGGCTGCAACAATAACCTCCTCGTTCCAGAGCTCGCCGTGGTCCGGCAAACTTCTAAGGTTTATCGTGTTGAAAGAGACGAAGATGACAGATGAATCCCCTGACAAACTAGGAAAGCCATTCATGTTCTCTGAGAGCCAAATGTTGTCTAACTGTTCATTATTCAATGAATGAAGTGGAATTTATTGCGAAGAGGATGAAAAAAAGTTTTGGGGGGAAAAAAACAGCTTATTATGTACAAGTGATGTAGGATTCGCCTACGTTGTAATGATTGGTAGTTGTTTTCCACAAAGAAAATGCACGAAACCAAACTCTAACACGGTTATTGCTTCCTGATTCATTCGGGGAGATTTTGCACGCGGCTCTGGCTTTCATTCTCACGTTTAGCCCGTTCGGATTGTAAGCCGTAATCACATGATGATTCAGCCTGAAGCGATGATCGCGCTCAGCGACAGCATCTCTTTATCACCCTTCACTCTGCTGTCCTCAAGTCGGGGATGATAATTTGCACCTGATTTCCATTAGAGATGTTTGTGCTCAGCACTCCGTATTTATTCAACCTGTGTCTCGGTATTGCGCTTGTCAAAGCAAAAAGAGAAAAGAAAATCGCTGACATATTTATTATTAACCTGTTTACGCAGCACATTGTATTGATTTGTTTGTTTGTTTACATATTGTATGTAAGAAAACATCGATACACTTGAGTATCGTGATATTATGTTTCGCGGTATTGTATCAGTTCTCGAAAACACTGTATCGATTTTTAATTAATAGTCCACATGCAAAGATTCGTACCAGACAGTGGTTCATTTTGTCATGTGTTTAAACCACAGACCACTAGATGGCAGTGCTGCAATCTATCTTCGGCGGCAACGTAACAACAGAAGCTGAGATGGGAAGTAGCGCGTGAGCCCACGTTAGCATTAGCAAACCTGTTCTTTATACTATGTCAGTTCCTAAAATTTGATTTTTTTTTAAATCGCCTTGCAATATATTGAATAGTAACTCCTAGATCATGATACGTATCGTATCACCGGATTCTTGGCAACACGCGGCCCCAGTATGCACGTATTTACATGCATATGTGTGACTCGTACGTCTCACAATAACCCCAGGCATAACGGCTTGAAAGCAATGCCATGCGAATCATGTTGAAGAACCCCGAGGCACTGAAACCGGAACCTGTCTCCATCACATAGCTAAGCAATAACTCCCTGCTCCATAGCTTCAAATGAATTCAGAGAGTAGTGCACACTCGGGAGCCACAACCAGAAGCGGCGAGGACCTGTTCAGAGGAGCGAGTGCGCAGCAGCGAGCTTAAAAACAAACAAACATGTAACTCGGTAACTACTGATTGCTTTCGGTTTAATGGGGATGTTGATGACGCTTTAAATGTTCCATGTTAGAAATTTCATTATATTAAATGTGAATAAAGTGCTATCTTGACGGCGTCGCGCAGGCTTCGTTGACTGGTCCAAAAAAAAAAAGAAAAAAAAAAAAGGTCAGTTCTAAAGCCAACGCATGGGCGAGGAACTTCGGATGCTTTGTTTAAATGTAAAAATGAAAGCATGTGTTTTTTTGTTCATATAAATTACCTTGGAGCCGAGTTCGTCATGCACTTTCCTGCTGCGCGCATAAACTCACTGACGAATTAGCGAGCTAATTAACTCACATGCTAACTTATCACAGATTGTTTCCTGATGACTGACAGACTAATGGCAGGAATCGGAGGTGACGCCACCGTTCAGTCCCCGGTGCCTTGTTTCTTATTAACAAGTACGGAGGCATTGAACTTTGCCGCTAATCAGCAGACTTGTAATTAGCATACTTGCGGAACACACGCTCCCGATTACGAATGAGGTGTTGAAAATGCCAGACAAACCTGAGGCGGACGTTTATATTTCCTCCCGGCTTGCTTTTCTCCAGCCTCGCTTAAAACACCAGCTAGAATCTAATCTAGTCTTGTCCTGGGAATAAAATAACATGCAAGCGTTCAGTAGCAGCCCACAATCTCAATCACAGAGGCACTGCTTACTGCACGTATAGGAGATTTACCAACATGTCTATCAAATCACTCCGAGAGCTCATTTTCCATCTCTGAGAGCTGCTGGGATCTTTAGTTTACAGGACCCATCATTCATCCCAATGAGGTTTGTTACACAAGTCCCGGTGTAAAAGGCTTGCGTTTGACTCATTTGGTCCCGGATCGTTCACGAGCTCAAGCTGGACCATTTAGATTTGGGCCGCAGCCAAGCGAATGCGTCAAAACGGATGTGGCCGGGCCCGGGCGTGTGATTTGTGGTCTGATGGATGCAGCTGATTGAATTATAAGTGTGCCAGGATAAAATTTATAGCGCCATAGCAATTTGCGTAGGCACTGAAAGCAAATCCCTCTCAATGTACAGATGGTCGTTTACGGGTGGGAGGAAGCCGGGGCAGAACTCTGGGGCTCCTCGCTTTATCCAAACAAGGCCATGGTGAACATCTCAGGAGTTTTGTCTCCTTCGGGAACAGCAAGAAGGTCCTCAGACAACCATATTCCGAAAAAAAAAAAAAGAGTTTTGTTGCTGTCGCTGTTTTTAATTTCAGACACGCCATGGCTAGGTTTTATTACATCCAGCATGTTGGTTATTTTCACTTATCTGGCATTTGACGACGCTTTTCGGTGCATTTACATGGAAAAATCTTCACTCCAAAACGCGAGCTGGGCCATACGACCAAACAAAAATCTCAGAATTGCAGCTGGAATTGGCTCCAGCTTTGCCTACGACCCTGACGGATAAGCGGTGTAGATAACGGATGGATGAATGGATTTCTACGATGTGCAATATATCCATCACAGTGTATGGATCAGTCCTAACAATCAGAAATAGCATTGCTACGTTTAAACAACCGTTACATAATATATGTCAATTAATTGGAAATGGAACTGTTATTGGAAAACTTCGGAATTGTAAGTTTCATCACACCACTCCGCTGTTGATTTTTTTCCTAGAACAGCGTGACATGAAATGTTTTATTTCCTTCCTTATTACCGCTAAACGTCCATTTCGGAGTAAATTGGATTTCCGTCGTTTGCTTGTACAGGAAATTAAAACTCATCGTCTCGGGTAATGTCTGCGGATACGGTGCGGAGATATGAGGTGTTCTTTAAACGGTAGTCTGCTTTCAGGTTGAAGTTGTTCTGCAGAAGAAAACCTCATAACGTCTGGCAATTTGATCTGACCTCGACGGACCTGCCTAATTTCAGAATGTTCCTGCTTTCGAGAGCAAAACGTTATTTTTTTTTTTTTTTTTGCTGCGAGAACGTTATTAAAGATGTCCTTCAGAGAAATGACTTTTTCCCAGATCTGTGCAGCTCAAAGCTGCATGCAGAGAACAATTATTACAAGCTCCCATGGCAGTAGCTTTAGCTTTTACATTCAGATAACACTTTGTTCTCGAGAAAACTTCTTTCCCTTTGTGCAAACGGTAACACCGGAGTCCGACACCAAGATGTTTACAGCGATACGAGATTCGGATTGATTTGCATTAATGCTCTAAAGCCAGCCTGGTGGCTGGACTCGGTGCTCCAGCATCACCTTTTCCCCCTCAGAATCCCACCGTCGCTGTACTCAGGCCTCCTGCGTCACACAATCAGTCTCCGTTCGAACCGGAGAGACGCAGCCAAGTCAATCTGGCCATAATTCCGAGCTCTGTCACACAATTCCCAGAGACACGGAAGCCCTTATCAGATCAGCAGCCAAATCCTTCACAGTGCCTCCCATCCCGCATCGCAAAATATGTCTTCCTCGCCTCATCCTGTGTGGAATTTAACAAGGCTGTCAGCACGTTTACCAGCTTATTTACTCTCTCAACCTCTGCCAGCAAAGACCATATAACAACGCCGGACAAATACGCGGAGGCGTCTCGGTGATTCATCGTCGCAATATAGAGCGCAAACCCGCGGAATAAAGTCGCTTGATGTTCCTTGATTCTTCTCCCGCCAGCAAACGACGGGGAGACGAACAATCGAATTATTACGTGCATTGAAAAGAGGTGACAAATACACAAAGACTCAAAAGAGTCACGGAGGAAAATGGAAAGCTTTTGATAAAGGAAACAAACAAAGCAGATTTTTTTTGCATAAAAGAGGAACATTTGTCGAGAAATGTATGATGACCTCAAAGCACGCTCCAGCTCCGGGTTTTTGTGCACCAGGATTACAAAGCAAATCCTCACACAGCTGTTTTCAGCGCCTCCCGTTATTGGACTTGACTCTAAGATTTTAATAGTCTTTGCTGCATGGCTGGTATCGCTAGTTTTATTTGTGTTGCATGTCAATTCAGAGGCCGTTTATCCCACACCGTAATCAGCCGAGATGCACTCCGAATGATTCAGACGGAGCGCCGATTGCACCGGGCAGACACTACATCTCCTGCTCCTCCGTTATTATTTTCTCCTGACTTATTTATGGACTAATCGGTCCGGGCTGGGATCAAATTACACAACCGCAAATACACGGACGGAGAGGATCCAGCGGGCAGCGCCGACTGAGCAGGCAGTCGGGGACCGTAATAGCGTGCTGACGGGAAAACGAAAGACGGTGTACCTGCTTACTTCAGAGCGACTTTCCGTAGGGAACGTGGACGGACTTTGCGCTTAATTTTCATCGGAAAAACGTCGTGAGCACAAATGCACGTCCTGGTTCCTAGACTTCGAGAGGAGCTTCATCATTGTTAAATTCGTTTGCCATACAGTGATCAGAGTCGTTGATGTGGTGAGATTTTGTGCAAGACGAATTTTATTTACGGAAGGAGTCTCCGGTATCAGGACAGAGGAGTTTCCGACTTTATTCGTTTCATAGATGTTCCGCAAGATAACTATAAACGGATAAATGCTTTCCAAATTGCCTCAGTAGGCTATAAGAGGAATAAAATGGTTGTAGGTGTGATTCCGCTTCACCACGCCACCCCGTCACTGATTATTTTCTTATAACAGCACGACATCGAGTGTTTCATTCCTTACGTATAAAATGTCCGCCTCAGCAACCTTGAAGGACATGATGTTCCCGTGCTTCTATTCGTTCCCATCATTACAAGATTTGCCTGAAAAGCTTTCCACGTTTACCGAATTCCTATTGAAAGTAACTCGGAAAAAAAAAACCCAGCGCCGTCAGGAAGCACAGCTACAGCGACGTGTCCGATAACCGCCTGATTTAATTGTCAGCGGGGACGTTGACATCATCTCATTGCCGGCGTTTTCGGCGCGCGGGCTGAGGAACTGAAAAGGCGGAGAAGCACTGCTGTCAACGCTGGCGCTTTTTCCCTGACACTTAAGCAGTTAACACGATCCCTTCAGGAACTCAGCAGCAATCAGAGAGCTGCAGAGGAAGATGCCAGGAAATCCAATACAGCGCTGCCTCTCTGGCTACGCTAAGGACATCAAGTTGTGATTGTGGATCATGGAGAGCGCCATGGGGTCCGCAGAGAGTGAAATCTTTATCAAAGCCCTTCCATTTTCATCTTTAAAAAAAAGAAAAAACCCTCCCAAAAAAACAAAGTGTCTCGTTTCTGCACTTGCGAGGCCGCCGGCACGGTCACGCCGCGGATAAAAGGCTCGGGTGGAGGATGTGGGCTCTGGAAGATGTGTCGGATCACACAAACAAGTCCCGCACTTATGTTTCTCCAGCCACAATGCTCACATTGTGCTGTCAGCAGATGCTAAATAAACCAGGCCCTTTGTCTGTAACACAAGGATTTGGAAAGGGGGGGAAAAATGCATCCCAGGAGGCTTGTGGAGATGCAGAGCATTGAGTCAGGCGCACCTGATAGCTTTTCCTAATGCGTTTAAGTGCCTGGGTTGCATGCAGGACTTTTTAAACAGCTACCAGTTACCACAATGGATCATAAAGCAGGAATGCATGCGATGCTCTTTAATGTTTATGCCTTGGTATGCCACTCGAATGAAATAAAATATAAGAGTACGGAGTAGGAAGAGAGCAGGGAGCAGGCCTCATCTGCCATAACATGGCGACAGATACCAGGAACCGCGAACCGGTCGTGACAGTGCGTGCCAGGGGACGTCTTATTGCTTCGGAGATCCGTGCAGTCGGCCGGGTCTCCTTTCGCACCCTGACTGACTCCAACGCAGCCGTCTTCCTTCTCCGTGCCACTTTAATTCTCCCTGTGTTTCATCGCTAATAATAAAAATGAATATGCATCATCGCTATCATCTTCATTTACCCAGCACGTTATCCTGTAATCCGAAGTTTCCGTGATCAAGCGCGTCTTTAATGCCAGTAATAGGCTCAGATAAACATTTACGTGTATGTTCATGCAAAGAAATAGAGCTTCTTAAACCATCTCCACCCAGACACGTCATTTAAACAGTCACGTGGTACGAAAAAAAAAACGTGAAAACAAATGTTTGGCATCAAACGAAGCACTTCACAAAAGTTTCCTCGCTTTTTGACCTTTGCAGCTTTCAACCAATCACACGTTTTTATTCGTCACTCCATGTATACACCACTACAACGTCTATTCGTTCAGCAACAGGTTTAAAAGAGCCGAGAGCCGTGAAAGGAACGGCCAAGCGTGCACGTCACGAGATATGCAGCATTCTTTACGTTGCCTTGAACACTATTCCAGCGTTGAAACGGTGAAAGGCGTCTTCTACACGCTGCCGCCGAGAGACGTATTGAAGACGGACTGGAGTGGTTCAGAAGATCAGCAAGATAACACTTAAAGTTTCACAATACAGCTGTAAGGGAATATCTGTCTTTGTAGATGTTTTGAAAGAAGTACGGCAAAAATCTTCCACGCAATTAAAAGGCGTTGTTTGTTATACCGTACGCAGCTTTTCATTTTCGACTCCGTGCGTTCGAGCTACAGAGTGGAGGGGAAAAAAACACGGGTGGCTCGGAGTCCGTCTCCTGTCAGCAACAAGCTGAATGTGCCGAGTGACACAGTGACGCGAATATATCTGTATGTTGATTGATCTAAAGCTAACGCACGTGTTCCCTGTTGATGCTGTGAGTTTCCATTTTGAGATCGCGTCACTTGCGAACTCGCGGTTTAGCCGAGCGAGCAGCGAGGTATTTTTCATGCTGCGTTCACACATGAATTATTTAAAGCGTGCGCAGGTTAATCAGAAACATATCGAATGTATGATGTTAAGATCCGGTTCAGACAGAAAGGAAGTCGTTAGCGGCGTGGACGTACAGGGACTACAACAAGGATGGCGTGGTTCTGCGTGCACGACATCAGCAACTCAAAATTTTCACCAACGTGAATTTTCCCAGCCAGGAATTCATTTTTCCAATTATTCCTTACGTCGTAAATTCTAAAGTACGACTCTAATGCAGCTTTGTTTACTTGGTAAATACGGAATTACCAGCCAGAATGACCGATTTACTTAATTATGGTATGAAATATGTTAAATGATGACGGACCATATTCCGAAATTAATTTAAAAACGCATCCTCGTCGGCTTCATCTCACTGTTCCATTTAGAGTAAATCCCTGTTGGGCCATTAGCTTAGCTACAGCTATGTACTCGAGCTCTTCGAAACCCAGGGAGTCGACCCAATGCTAAGTTATTCTAAGAAAATGCCAACTTGAGCTGTTAAGAAACTGATCCAGGAGCAAGAAAGCTCGTCTGAACAGTTTTGCTACCCTACATTTGTGTCCTCGCTTTATTGATTCTGCTAGCTAGCTAGCTCTCTAGCTAGCAAGCTAGTCAGAACGCTAGCTGCAAGTTAGAAAGCTGGACTTGACTCTGTGTCGAGCGCAAAACAAGCAGGAAGAGTCGGAAGTGAGGACTGTAATTCAGGAATTCTGTTTCCTGTTTGTGAGGTGAATTTATAAGCAGTTTTAATATACTGTATATAGCGGCAAGTGCTAAAGGAAACAGGAAGTAGATGAAAAGCTGTAAAATATCACTACTTTGTGCACTTTGGTCATATTTTAATCCCAGAATTAAAGACAGGTTTGGCTTTTAATTTGATTTTGCACCAATAAGACAACGGTTCGGAGAAACGAGGCAGAACGACAATGTCTGTGTGTGTGTGTGTGTGTGTGTGTGTTATATATGTGAGAAATTAAAACAGAATGGGCTGATCAGATGGGTACATCAAGAATTGACTGCAAATTAGTTTCACAGGGAAAAAAAAGTGTGGAAGTGTTTTTGCAAGATTGCTACAGAGTCTGCCTAGTGAGTTATATATTTGGATTGCATACGTATTAATAAAAATAAAATAAATGTGCACGCACATGAAGAAGCTCTGTTAAATCCGGCTGTCGTGCTCCCGAACCGCACAAACACAAGCCGTGGGCCGTGAATGATATTCAGAGTGAAGCGCTCATTTGGGTCCCATCCCAAACACTCTCCATCTCAAGACTGGAAAGAAGGGAAATCTAACCTCTCCCGTTAGCCTGAACGTCTCTGCGCGCGCACGCTCGTAAAAGTCGCGATAAAAGCGCTCTCTGGAGATTTGCTCTAGAGCTCCCGTGCGGCTGTGAGCGGCCGTGAAATAAAAGCTTTATTGCACGTGTCAGATTCAAATTAGGACTTTCTACCGTGTTCCGGCTTAATTGGGTTTGCTCAGCTGCGTATCGCTTCTCCTATAGCACACACTGAGCCCGGGCAACAAAAATCAACAAATAGCACGTAAAGCGCCGCTGAGAGGAAAAAGCAATCGCAGTTGTAGTTTAAAATAAGACAATTAGCGAGATGTTGACTTCTGTGGTGTCAAGAATAAGCCATGAACCCCTAACGAGAGAAATAATTCTAATGGATTCTAATTCGAGACACTTTCATTCAGGAAGTCCATTATTTCACTCATCAGAAAGGAACAACAGACACACAATGCAAACAAACCTGAGGGTGTGTGTGTGTGTGTGTGTGCGTGTTACTGATGCAAACCATTTTACAACGGGTACAACTGGATTATCAGATGAAATCTGTAGATTTTACACAAATCTGAACCTATGATGCATCTGAAGCTGATGAAAATCAGGATCCGGGTTTAGACTTGATCCGAGTTCAAGGGAAAATCACTTTTTATTTTATTTTTTTTATTTTGTCACAAAAGCGTATTGTTTTTCTACATCTGCATTTCATTTGCTCGAACTGCTTGTGTGTGTGTGTGTGTGTGTGTGTGTGTGTACATCCACTAAAATTAATGATTTCATTTGACTCACTCTTATGAATCTGATCCTAATGCAGACCTGACCTGATGAATGTTTAAGCATGAGTCTAGACGTGGATCTGGTGTTACTTCCGAAAAAAAAAAAAAAAAAGCCACACTTCACTTCTCAAAAAGGAAAGTTATAAATAACATCAAGCAAACCTGTTTGTGATACTGACAGTCATACCACTTTGGATCTCATTCTTGTGCACTTTCATCCTGAGTATTGATTTATCCTGATCATGAGCATGGGGATCCGGAGAATATCCCGGGAACACCGGCGGGAGAATTCAATCCGGATGGGCACCATGCAAACACTTACACACACCTAGGGGCAATTTAGCATAACCGAGTCTGTCCATC
Organism: Notoglanidium macrostoma; assembly: GCA_030068235.1. Lineage (NCBI taxonomy): Eukaryota > Metazoa > Chordata > Actinopteri > Siluriformes > Auchenoglanididae > Notoglanidium > Notoglanidium macrostoma. The sequence continues at coordinate 1,896,900 of JAQQZR010000009.1, read as the reverse complement.
TGGATGTTTTTGGAAGGTTGGAGGAAACAGGCATGGAGAGAAGATGCATGGGCAGCAACCCGAGCTCAGGATCGAACCCAGGACTCTGGAGATGAGGCAGCAGTGATGCATAAATCGAAACATGATATGGATCTGATGCACAAACTACATTATGAACAACATTTAAGCTTGACAGAGCCTGGATGTGGGTAAGCATGAAGAATATTTGCACTCCCATGGATCTGAACTTGGGCCATAATGTGGATGAATGTGTGATATGAATATATATGTATGCAATGAATAGAAAAAAAAAGCCCATGTCTGACAAACGCTCAATTCAGACCACTGCAGGAATTCTGCAACATTTAACCCTCACTGCAAACAAGCTCGAGAACTCTTTTTTTTTTATTTTTTTTTTTATCGTTTTCACTCCCAGAGACTTTGACACGGAGATGATGAGCAGGGAAAGCGCTCGCGCTCGCGGCGCAAAACACATCGACCGAACAAACCCATCCAAAAAAGCAGCGAGCAAAACAAAACTAAACAAAACATTCCAGAAAGCACGCACACATTAGAGCTCTGGAGCAGATCCTGGAGGAAGAACGAAGTGTCCATGCACTCACCGAGACCTGAGACGAGGAGGACAGGCAGAATGCACGCGAATGGAGAGAACATCTCTTCTATCTGGAGATGAAGCGCGAGCAGACGCCGACTCGCGAGCTCGGAGTTGAGTTTCCGCTGCGTTCTCAGAAATAAATGAATAAAATAAAAACCGTCCCGTATTCACGTCTGCGCGTGCGTTCTCTTCTTCCAATGGTGAAAAAAAATCACGCGTTTTTGGGGAGGTTCGTGGAGCACGGGTGTGTTGTGCGGGTTTGCGAGTCGCGCGGTGTGTCAAGCAGCCACGATGCGCCCCACGCGCTCCGCCACTCTGTCGCTCCTTCAGCTCGCGCGCTCCGGCGGACGATGCACTGTGCACGGCGGAGTGGAGGAGAGGAGAGAAGATGCGAACGGTGAGCGCGCGCGCGCGCGCGCGAGCGGTGAAGGAGCGCTTTAATTGAGGCGCACGCGGTTGGAGAGGTGGCGTTTAGCGGACGCGCGCAGATGCAGGATAGGCAGGCAGGAGAGCGGGCGTGCGCGCGCGCGCGCGCGCGGCGAGCTACACTTAAAGTTGATGCGCGAGAGTTGGGGCGCAGGGAGGAAGGAGAGAGGGAGAGAGAGATAGAGAGAGTGCGCGTGCGCACGCTGCCCCCAAAACCCTCCTGTTTTATGCTCTTTTTCCTCAGAATGAATAGTTAAAATGCCACTAAAACGCACACCAACACCCTGCAACTGTAGCTGACATGATCCTTACGTAGAGATGAACGAGGAGGGAGGATTTATATTTTTAGCTAGTTATCAAAACGTCTCTCTAGTTTCCCATCACCACCTCCATCCCCAGCCTCATCCTTTCCACCCTTTCATTCACTTTTCCCCAAGCTGTTTGCAAATGATTCCCGATTGCTTCCTACTATTCGGTTCACCTAAAAGAGCCGACTCAAAGATTCGAGTCGGAGAACCGACTCAATGAGTGTAATTACGACACATGACATGCCAAAAAGATTCCAAAGCGGAATGAGAGTCCAGTGATCATTATTATTTATTCCCTTTGAAGTAAATTTGAGTAAATAGTCATTTTATAAAGCCGGTGTGTAGGTTGTGCAAACGCACGTGCTGCTAATTTACACCTGCTTTCACACCTGGAGGAAATGATATAACTGTGGCACAGAGTTTAGTAAATTGAAGGGGAAATGTAATCAGCTGCATTTTCAGCACCTCTTCTACAATGTCGTCTTTTTCCTTTTAAATACATATTTATGATCCAGACTAACGCTTCCCATGTCTCCATGTATGAGCTTGTTCCCCACCCAGTTGTGCGTGAAACATCTGGAGGCTCTTCCTTCAACAGGTATTCTACTGGCTGACCAAGAGAAATTGACATTGATCAATAAGAAGATTGCATTTATTTTTGAATAAAACATATCAGTGAAATTTATAAGTTAATATTAAATGTATGGACAAATCATGCTGATGGGATTTTCATTTCTAAAAATGAAAAAAATATTTGAATGTTGCCTTAATAGTGCATGGATTAAATATTTGGTGCTGGTATTTTATGCTTCATAGCTGATTAAATGAAACAGCTCTGTTTCATTGACTTTATACTGCTAAAGGAATAAAACTCTTGCAGCATGCTGTTATTGGAAAACAATCAACAATAGGTTGATTGTGATGAAGCAGAGTCAACTGAAGTTGATGATTTTCCTATAACTGCATGTCCTGACGTGCTGTATTCCTCTTACATCGTGTCAATTTGCTAGTGTTTACCATTTTTGCCTCACATTATAGCAGCTATAAACATTCAACCGCCTGAATTTTTTCTCTTTCTTGAAGCTAATCTTGAAGTTAGTCGGCTGTCGGAAACGTCAATAAATGTCTCCTTACAGAAAACGTGAAAAAGAGAAAAAGAGCCTGCGTGCTTTGTTGCTATAGAAACGAGCGCATTAACATGTATAAACCTGTGACTATTTCCGTCAAAACTGCCGTTATAGAAAACTAATCAACACCTTCCGACCAATCAGGATCCAGAGTTCAACAGCGCTGCGTTATAACTGTTTGATACGTATCATACTGGAATAATGTTTCATCATTTTTTCATACAACAACCAGATTCTTTAGAAGTTAAACTCACTCTGACACCGATCGGGAATTAAAAACGGCATCCTAAAACACTTTTGCATTACTGAAGCGAGAGCCGGGCACTCGGATGACTCGAGATGACTTCTCAGCGTTCATAAATATGCATTTCGCTCGGCCACAGGGCGTACGTGGAACGATATCAGTCGAAATTCCCTCTGAATAAAGAACCCTCCAGAGTGAGCAGCTTGTTCTGTTAAAGCCTCACATTCGACGAACGGCGGAGTGAAGTCTGCGGAGAGTTGCTCGCAAGCCAGTAAGAGGACGGGGTAAAAAGCGATGCGAAGCTGCTTAGATACCAACCATGGAAACGTTTTCTCTTTGCACGTCGGCTAATTTATGCGAATAGCTCGTAGACTTTCACCTCTCAGAAAGAAACCGCGATATCCTTTATATAAGCTGAAATGTCTCGAGGTGAAATGAGGTGTGTAAAAAACAAAAAGGGCCCAGAATCTGAATCTACAGGAAATAAATGCATTCCAGTAAACAGAAACCACCAAATATGAATCAGTTGAAATAGTTTGCTGCGTTAAAGCAATCGTGGCCAACAAACTATCAGACAATCTGTCATAATCACAAACCTGATCTTTAATTATTAAGGCGTCTCAGTCAGGTGATATTAAATATTGCATCATCCTCTAGAAGAGTCTCCAGTATTTGATTCCTTTCACGTGAGAATAAAATTGAAGCTCTTCAACCTCTCCTATGGTTACACGTCTACACTATCCATCATCTACGTATATTTAACGCTTCACTTTCTTGATAAATTACGCGAGACGGAGATTTCGCTCCGTACGGAATCTTTGCATGAATTCCATCAGTATCAGATTGTCCGGTTTGCGCTTGTGATGATTGCGATGCTCCTCCTCAATCATCAGGCTCATATTTGTTTATAAAAACTCAACAGGACTTAAAGGAAAAGGATCAACGAAGAAACACTGCAGAACGGTTTTATCCCTCTTCTAAAATTACGTGAACAAATATCACACTTTTTATCCACTTATCCGTGTCAGTTCCTGTTTTCGCTTACGTTATAGCAGCTGCAAACCCTCGCCGGCCTCTTTTTCCGCTTTCTCTCACTCTCTCGTGAAGTTGAGAGAGAAACATTCTGCCTTCTGATTGGTCAGGAGGTATTGATTTATTTTCTATAACAGCAGCTGCAAATCCCAGCTTTATGTCCAAGCGCTCGTACTAATACGTCAGCGTTTCTATAGTAACTGCTCGTTTTCAGGGACTTCCAAAGAGGCTGATGGAGGTGTTTGTTTAACATTTATCACCTGGATAAGAATGTGTCCTTTTTTAATAACGAGAACAAAAAAGAATTGTTGGTAAGGTGTTGTGGTGTGACCGGGATAAATCACATCAGGACGTGCAATTCTGTACAATGAATCAACCTCGGGGGTAACAGTGACGCACTTGCAGTGCACAGAGTACTTTAATAGCAATTTCTCTCGATCCATAATGTGATATTCTCTCTGCGGTGTTGTTGTATCAGCGTCTTCTCTCTGTCTTACTTGGGAAAACTTGAGCGGATGGTTCCTGAAGGAGGAGGAGGAGGAGGAGGAGGATACAGCGCTGAGTGACACTTCAATTAACCACCTTATCCTCACCCTCGTGAGCTTTGTAGGCACAAGGCAGGTCATTAAAATATCTTTAGACCGTGCAACATTTACTCAAGGCCAGTGATTAAGAATCCACACGCTGACGGCTGACCAAGGACTTCCAGCGCTCTCGGAAGAAATAAAGCAATCTCGGTGTAATTGCGAAAGGCCAGACGATGCCGTGTGGCGGAGAACCACGGAGTGATGTATTGCCTGTGGTCTGTTTCAAAACAGATCATAAGTCCTAACTTCCTGTCTTTTTTTTTTTTTTTTTTTTTTTTTTTTACTTCTTGGCACTGACAGCTTTCTTTTCTTCAAGCCCTTTCATGGCTCTCTAACAGACCTTCCGCTGTGTATTTGAGAAAGTTCCCCCGAGCTGGCATTATGGGCAGCGCTCCCTCCTGGCACTCTGATGTTTCGGCTGCCTTTTCGACGCAGCAGGGATCCCGTCAGCGCCTGACAATATAGATCAAGAGCGTTTTAGTTCCCTGATGTGCAGGTGATGCGATGTTTTGTCCCGATTCGAGGGTGAAAAATGAAAGGTGGCATTTCCCTGAACACCGAGAGACCTCTTTGTTCCGACTCCCAGCATTAAACCTTCTATAAATAATCTGAAACGCAGCATGTGCTGTGCGTTCCGAAGGGCGACATGCTGGAATGGGCAAATGTTTGGTCTCATTAGTTTAAGCAATTAAGTTTTGTAGTTGATGGATGTACAGTATGATGGTCTCAAAGCTTGCTTAATACAACAACAACAACAACAGCGACATGGTGCTTCATCCATGTTCGAAAACCAGACGGAGCTAAGAACAAGAAACTAAGTCACCTGATACGCAAGCAACAGGTGAAAGCAATCACTAATCGTTCCTATCACAGCGTTACTGAATCCTGATTGGTCGGAAGGTGTTGATTAAGTTCCTATAACGGCAGCTCTGAGATAGAAATCAGAGATTGATATTAAACGGCGTTTCTATAGTAACACAGCAGATGCACTACAGATGAAAGAAATCTACAGATTACAGAAAACGTGTGTAATCGCTGATGCTGTGAAATTGTAACGCATCGTGGAAGGAGTCTCCAGCGGCAGTGCTTTGGAGCAGCCCTAGGTAAAGATGTTTTATGACGGTCTTTCTTGGTAATATACCAAGTTGCATGGTCTTATTAAATATAATTTACAGCTGCGTGAGCGAGAAAAGGAAATAACTCTTTTGCAGACATTTTTTTTTAAGCGATCTTGATGTATATGAAACAGTTTGCGGCGTGCTGCTTTAGGAAAGCAATCAGTGACAATGTAGAGTTACTGCTACCGACCAAAAGTTGATTATCTTCCTATCGCCACATGAAATTTATTCCTTTTGTAGAACAGATATTTAGCAACAGTCAAGCTGGACATGACAAGGACACGACATCTCAGGGGTATAAATGGCGCACGTTGAGTTGAGTATAGAGCTGTTCAGCTTGGTCAAGTGCACTCCGGAGGTATCATACGAAAGACGACCCAAAGTGGACGGAAAAATTATTCCATCGACATTTAACAGGGGGATAAAAAAGACGACCCAAAGCCAAACACGAACAATAAAGGTGATCCAAGTCGCTTTTTTCCCCCCTACTTTTTCATTATGCATGATACTTACATAACAATTCTCTCAGGGCTGTAATTTAGCAAAAAAAAAAAAACACCTTCCTCCCTTTAACGTTTACACACGCTGAGTCACGGATGCTAATGAATCACGGCGTTACTTTTGCCGAGACGTCATTTAAATAAATACGCAGCGCTGTGTGGGAGTGTGTGTGCGACATTTTAACTGAGATAAAGCTTCGTCTTGTGATATGAAGCCGAACTGCTACACGTATGAGCAGAAGTCTGCTTTCGTGCTGGTTGGAGGAGATGGGACGTCTGATAACACTTAAAAAGGAAAAAAATATATAGGATAAGCTATAAGGATAAGCTCTGCTTTCGTTCGTTTGGCTGTAGCCGCTATACATCTTTTCCACCAGCAGGGGACAGGAGCCGTTCCGGTTCCTGCGTCAAACTTCAAACCTAAAAAAAATAAACCGGTTTGGAAGCTGAAAGCTGGAAGCTGGTTTTTCAGGTGCGAATTGTGATGATATCAGTAGGCGTGTCATTGGTTTGGATTGGAAGCAGAGCAGAGCAATGAAAAGGATAAATCAGACCAAAAGCTGGCAGCTAATCAGTGTGATCCGCCATCTTGCTACTAGTGTTTACTTCCGTTGCATCCGTCGATGACGCGTCCTTGGTTACAATGGTTCTGCTCAAAACTGACGGAAACACGGACTGGCTGGCACCAAGAGTACTGAATGGAACCGGTTCAGCTCTGAGCGCTTAGCACTTAATAATTAAAAAATCCAAGGCATGACCGAACGGAAGAGAGGCCCAGTCCATCCCAAGCCAAAGTTACTCACTCCGTCCTCTCTCCCGTTCTCGTTCTTCTTTTGTCTTTGCATGATGCCCCACGTGGCTCCTGACTCGAGTCTATTGCCCCAGTGTGAGTGTAAATTGCTCATTTCAGCAGTGTCAGCTTGGCATAGTGTTCACACAGGCTTATTAGTTTACTGCCTCGAAAGCTTGATAATGGCCGTCCTGAAAATTAGGCTACTCTTGGCACGCGGTGCTCAGCAGATTACCGCTAATCACTTTGCAGGCTAAATAGGATCAGAACTGAGACTGTGCCTTCGGTGTAGTTGTTTTAATCACACCATAGACACGTAGCAGTGTTACACCAAAATATGAACATCCGCGTGATACGTAACGAGACGTTTACGTCGGTTGAGGTTGGAATAGTTTTTAATGTCCTCGCTTAAAAGGGAGTGCTGTAGGACTCAGCGAGGAGTGGCGTGAGGAAGCACGGTTACTGTTTAGTTATTAGAGGCGCCGTGTTATGAATGTGTTTACAGATGGAGGAAGTAATGCGTTCCCGTATGGAGTTTTCGAAATGCAAAATAATTTGATGTCAGAAACAAAGTGTTTTGTCTCCCCTTGAGCATGCTCTACATTCTGACAATCTCAGCAGCCATAAGTCACTTGTAAGGCTGCAGATTTGCACTTAAAGGGAAAAAGTAATAAATGGGAAATGGGAAGCTCTCCATCTCGCTCTCCTTTTTTCTCTCTCTCGCTACAGTCAATGATGTTGCTTGTCAGAGCAGACCGTGCCAACTTTCATACCTCTCAGCTCATGAGCTGTGGCGAGCGAGCCTTTATCTCCCACAAACACACATCCGATTGCATCCTGAGGGCTTTTATGGATAGGTATGTGGGTGTGTGTTGGTGGAGGGGCGCTTATTCGGAAGGTTTTATTTGCAAATGACTCGAATGCCTCCTTCCTGGAAGATAGAGGCGACCGAATCGCTTTATTTCATGGAGCATTTTCCCGTGATCACGATCTTGGAAGCGCATTACATCCACTGCATTATTCTCATTAGTCCTGGCTGGTGGTAGATCTCCGTTCCAGCCGGATCTCACTCCCGGGTAGCTGCGGTTGTCACGTCGGGGGTGGGGTTTGCTCTTGGCGAGTGTAATGTGGGTGATGCAAACTTCCATCGCATTTATAACCACACGAGTAACGACGGTGTCATTTGAGCAAAGAGAATCGACTCAGCAGCCGGGTCGTCTTCGGATTACAGGCATCTCTAAATGACGACAGCTCTTTCCTGCAAGGCTTCTCTTTCAAAGCTGCTGCTCAAATGGTAGAATCGTCTTCAGATTAATGAAAGGAAAACTCCACCCTATGTAGAAGTAGCTCCTGTGCTAATTTGCTGGTTGGTGCTGTATTGTCATTATTCCTGTGCTGAGTTATTGGTGCCACTCCGACATAGTAGCGTGGACTCAAAGTCCCAGAATGCAATGCAGTTGCGTCGTGGCAGAGACTCGGCTTGGTTGGTTAGCAATCCAAGCAATGACAACGGAATGATGTGATATTAAAGCTGGCCTGCTTGAGCTGAGTGTACAGATGAGAAGGTAACAGTGCTGGAAAGACTGAAGTACTAAAGTGCCGCTGCATCACCCAGGGAATAGATGCAGTCAGGCGTAAATCCTACTCAGAATTTCATTACAATATTAATCTTGGACATCCTGGAAATGAGATCTTAATTATAAAGATTAATACGCAAGTTGTTCCGGGGTGGATTTTTTTTCCCTCCGAAGCAATTTTATTGGAAAGACGCCATACTTCCTAGAATAAATCATGTCATCCGGCAATGGCGGTTTTCAAACAATGACAAATACGCGACCAGTCAGTTTGTTGACCTACCGTAAAAAAGGGCTTCTCACATACTTCACATTAATTGGAACGTTTTCAAGCCCACGATCGAGTGCATTTGTGATAAAGTACTTGCTAATTATGCTAAGTGGCCCAACCTTGAGCCGTGCTCTTTGGCAATCAGAGCGGAATTATGCTGTTCAGCTAAATACCATGCACGAGCATAATCGAAATAAACCGCTTTGATATACGAGACGGCTTTTATACCCGTGTTGCGAGGTCAGGCCAAGAAAAAGTCTTTTTAACGCAAAAAAAAAGTGGTAAGGGAGAAACGTTCCACCCGAACTGTTCGGTACAACTGCAAGGTTTTTATAAAGATGTCAGCCGATCGAATCAGCGAGCAGGGACGTCGTCAGACATGAAACGGACTGTATTATTCCACTCGCTCGGATGCATTATTGTTGCTATAGTAACAGGGAGCTGCATGGAGGACGCTCCAGCTAAACGGCTTCAAAATCATGTGCAAGCGTTAATTAAAATGTGATGGAGGTCATTATTGGAAATGGATAAAAAGGTTTGATAAAAGACCAATCCATGGCAATTCGCCGTGGTATAAGAGGAATAATGCAGTGAGTAGTTTCCTATAACAGCACAACATGAGCTGTTTTATTCCTTCCTTAATGAAGAGCTCATCATATTAGTCAAAAAGAAGGCATTCAATTAATGCTTGAATTGTAGCGCTTGTTCATTAATTCATTCATTCATTCTTGAATTGTTGGGCTAGCTAGTCAGCCTGGTCGGTTAACTTGGAGACCGAATTTAACAGATGAAATAATCACCCCTGTCATTATTCTATTGATTCGCATGAAGTATTAAAAAAAAATCTTTTACGTCTGATCTCTTCCCTCCCTTGATAATCCAATTCCAAAGTCAAGGCGCCTCGAATATCAACATCATCTCTCAACATGACAGGCTGATAAATATACTTCGGATACTCCGACGCTCGCGCTGAGATCTAATCCCTGTATTGATTTTGTGGCTTTCCTGTAAGTCCTGTATACCTTCTAATCACATGGCCAACAAACAATCTCAGCAGAGACGTTCCGACACCATGGATCACCGACTCAGCACAATGCCCATTGTTTTATTTCCAACTCTGAGCACTGAGCATGTCCGCAATGAGCCTTGAGCAAGCTGAGCTTATAGATTTAATTGAATTTTGGATTAGTCATAGGCAAAGTGTGGAATCTATTTTCTCCCGCTCTCTGAACAACCGGGCTGTAAATGAGACGTATTATCTGCAACAGCTCTACATCTTTCTCAGCTACATGCCGAGCGCGCTCATGCGGGAGAAACGGAGTTCTTTTACTGAAGATTACTAAGACCAGCCGGAGTCCGAAGGAATGATCATCTCCAGTTAGGTGCCAAGTAATAACAAGAAGCACCAGCTCCCTAGAAAGAATTGTTTTACACAATGTGTTCATAAGGGATCCCACTTAAGTGCACTTCTGTTCCAGGTTGTAACACTACAGAATATGGAAAAGGTCAAAGGGGGTGAATACTTATGCAAGCCATCATTCAAGTCTCTGTAAATGTTATTACAGAATCAATAACGCATTACAACAAGCATATTAATATAAACCTGCTACACTACTGTCAGAGCTGCTTTTATAAAAAAACTCATTCTGACCAATCAGAGCTCAAGAGCGACGTGACATGATGCAACGAAACGTCCTCTAACAGCCTTGTTGCTTATCTTCTCGATCTTCTTGATTTTCAGCAATCTGATAGGTATTGTACCAGATGTTGACCGTCGACGTGGAGTTTTTCCAGCTGTCCGTCGGAAAACCTGAATAAATAAAGCTCTGGGTTTATACCCGCCCACCTCGGAGTCTGTTTGAAACCAAAACAGGAAAGCGGCTAGAACCCGACTCCAGCAACCAACGCAGATGTTCCAGGGCGTCTAGCCGTGACCCTCCCCCAGACGCAAGGTCAACCGAGATTCCCTGAGGTCTGGATTTGGAAACCCGATCTCCAAGTCCTGTTTTTTTTTTTTTTTTTTTTGCAACGTACATTCAACCTTCATGTTTTTCAGGCTCCTTTAGCTGTGCAGCTCTATCCTACCTGGCCTTCTTTTCTCAGAAAGTAAAAAACTTTTTTATTTAGAACCATTTGCCTAGAAGGAAAAGAAAACGTCAAACGGACGCCTTGACGACTCATAGAGTGGCCCGACTGCTTATTAACGAAAGAAATCTCATATAGTGTAAAGTAATGTAATATCCAGGGCAGGTGTGTGGTGGCGTATACGACACTGCAAGCTCATCAGTAGCAGCGTGTGTAATAAAGTCCTTCAGGAGATCCTCCTGGCGTCTCTTTTAGTGAATCCCTCCATCACGTCTGACAGCTGCGCTGTACCTCGCTGCCAGCTCGCCACGCCGAATAGATACGTGCACGAGGAAATAAACACGTTTTCCCTTCAGTGTGTGTCTGAGGAAAGAACACATTTTGCCAGTGCAAGTAAAAATGCACAACCTTGACTTTATCAGCAACGCCTGGAGTGCAGCAGGGTTCCAGCGTCCTTAAACGTAATTAGCTGACGTGATGTAATATTCGGGGCCGTCGTGAAATTACTTACTGTATTGCATAACGATATGGAAAAATCTTCACGGAGAAAGAAGATGAAGCGTAGAGCAGGCACGTCTGTTTAAAGTTGTGGAACGTCCATGAGGGTCAGTTTGTTCTCACGTATGTTATCGCAGATAAGATGAGATAAGAAGTTTATTTATCCCGAAGGATGTTCTCAAATAGAAACAGTCGTTCCGGTTATTTTCTTAGTCTCGAAGACACTTGAGATTAAAAAAAAAAAAATCGAGGCAAGTGTTTAATGGTGTCAAGGAAAATCACCGGGCTGGAAATGAAAATATCTAAATATCACGTTTAAATCCCACAGTTGAGGCCTCTGATGAAGGTGAAAAAAAAGCTCCACGCTTATAAAAAGAATGAGAATATCAACTTTTTATTGGCTGGACGCTGTCAGTTTTCTTTATTAGCCTCTTAATGACACCGGTGTTCCTATTTTGTCAGCGAACCTAAGAATAATGTACGTAATAAATGCAGCCTTTTAGAAAGCGCTGAAAAGTCCAGCTCAGCAAGACGATATTACTTCTGAGATTTGGAGCTCCGGCTTGTGATTTCTCCGAGATCCGTCCTGAACCAAAAGACGTGTGTAGGCCGAGGCCGAGGCATCCTCCTGCAGCCGCCAGACAAAGTGAAACGCGTTTTCAGACGAACACAGAACAAAGAGCTGCGCACAACGAATGAGATTGTCCACCTCCAGATATAAAGTGCACGTCCTGTAACTTTTGGCAGCTAATGCTTCTCTCTGCATAAATTTCATTGACCTCTCGCGCAACACAAACCTCACGCAGCGCCTCGGGCGCTCGGCGTGCTACAACGAGGTCAGGGACCCTCGCTGTTTTATTCACTTCACTTTTCAAAAGCAAAGAAACAAGACATTAAGTAAGGCATAAAACAGTAGAAAGTGTGCTGTTATAAAATAATCAGTGACAGGCTGGGTTTCGGACGGGTCTGTACTGCAATATTTCAGAGGCCGCGTTTACACCTGGGTTTAAAATGCGTCTCGAGCGTCCAGGTCACAAATGGACTGCGGAGACACGTCGCCGTTTACACCTGTCTATCATGCGTCTCCGAGGTGTCCGGCTTTTGTTCAGATTTCACTACAGAAGGTATGTGGTCAAATGCGTCTTGGAGGTTGTTCACACTCGTATTTAGCGCGGTCCAGTTGCGATCAGATCGCCCGAGACGCATTTCAACACCAAGGATTCAAACGGAAACACATTTTTTACATTCGAGTCACATGACATGACACGAAGAGGTGATGGAATCGAATCACCATGCCGACACTTGTAACTTTTGCGAGGGGAGAAAAAAACAGAAAAACCGTTCGCAAATTGTTTTTTGTTGACTTTTTTCTTTTTTAAATCACCTCTATGTTGCACTCCAACCCCCGGCTATTAACGTATTCCAACGAGTGCATTCCACATAAACGAATCTACACCTTCTGAATCAGGAATCGGAGTCAAATCCTTAGCTTCTCAGCCTTCGCAGAGTCAGAGCTTTCGTTAGCACGTGCCGGCTTTTTCTCCGTCCTGAGCTGAGTGACAGCTTCAAAGGGCGAACGTTGTGTCTGGCCAATCAGCACGTCTTCCTCGGAGTGTCAGGAAATCAAAACCTTTCGCCGAAGACGTTTCTTTTTACAAGATATCCTAACAAGATATCCGCCGCAGAGATGTGTGATGTTCTCTGTCTGTGAAGACTCGAGGAGAAGACAAAGTTAACGCCAGAGTCTCATTCACATTCACGAGCTCTTTAGATGTACGTGCCACGAGCTCCAGCCTGGGTGTAGCGTCAGGGTTGATAACAGTTTGGCATATTATAGTGTATATTATAGTGTATATTTAAGCACACTTTGCCTTCAGAGTGTATGATCAGCTTAACACGTTATGTGCAAATGAACTCGAGTCATCAGGCAAGTATACTGAACACACAAATCCAACACATTAAAAAACCCTTAATGGTTCTTTTTGTCTTCGGTTTTCAAGAACACCCGGTCTGTCCTGCGCTTTTGGAAAGACGCACTCGTTCGCTGCTATTTTCCTGTTGTTTTTTCCCCATAAGAATACATGAAAATTTCAAAATCACGCAACGTTATTATTTCAATCAGCAAAGGAACCCTGTAAGCGCTTCCAGCGCGCACTGTAATTATTTTTTTTTTTAATTCAGGTCTTTCCTTTATATGCACCTTTACTATTATTATGTCACGTGAACCCATTTTGTCCCCCTGTAGACTGTTCTGGAATAAGTTCTTATAAGTTCTACACTTATGCTTACTCATGAGGTAATATTCCGGACGGATTCATACCACTGAAGGACCAGAGGCTAAACCCAAAGCTAAGTACGGTAGATTAGGGATGTAATTAAATAGGTGTTGTGTTTTAAACGTGTTTTAAGAAACCCCAGATATGAATATGAGACGCAATATGTGTTTTTTTTTAAATCTCGCCAGACAGGGCATCTGGTTGAGACCAGAGGTGTGGATCAGGACTGGGATCCAACAAGCACAACAAAAACCGTCGCATGAGCGAGTTCAGGCCACGCCCACTTCGGGTTTCAATCCGGATATGGATATTTGGAGCAGCACACGGATACGGATACGGATACAGAGACTGAGTGGGGTAGGTGAGATACGGATACAGAGTGGGAAGGTCAGAGGTTATGAACCAGGCAGAACAACAACAAGGATCTGTAACATGGATGATCTTTTTATACCAAGCTTTCATAGTATTCAGGCTATGTATGGACAGAGTCGACCTAATCTGTGTGTGTGTGTGTGTGTGTGTGTGTGAACACTCGAGCTCAGGGATGCACTATCCCATCCCCAGATACTTCAAGCTCTGTATTTAGCATCTCTCTCTCTCTCTCTCTCTCTTTATGACGCATGGTTGGAATACAGAGAACCCACTCAGGACCCCTTTTTTGGTCCTCAGGGATCTCATGAACTGCTAATTAACTAATACACATTTGTTCATCACATCAGCACAGCAGTAATAGATTCAAAGAGGCCGAGGCCCTTTAATCCGTTTTAAACAAGTGGGCCAGGAACGCAAAGATCAGACTCTCCAAACTGCACCTAGAAAGTAGTTATTACACTGACATACTGTATCAGTGCTAAAACTTATATTAATATACTTGTATGATTATATTATTATTATTATTGTTGTTTCTGTAGTATCGGATTACATAAGGACTTGCATAGAGCATGCTGCACAAAGAAAAACAAAAGAAACGTCAGTACGAGAAGATGTTTATCGAAGATTAATGGAATGAGTCTCCAGTGTCAGAGCTTTGTAACCGTCAAAACTAAAGCTGCGAAGTTTTCCGACATCTTCAGGACTTCTTGGTGAACTGCGTTTTTGTTTTCATTTAGGTTCTTTTTTCTTTGCTTTTTCCGTCATATTGCTAGCGTGCATCATCACGAGCTTGGGCGTTTATCGGTCTTCACCGTGTCTTCTTCTGCTCGTCTGAAACATGGATTAAATCACGGAACGGAAGAGTTGTCTGGCCCTCGAGTGCATTCCCATCCCCCGCTGAGAGAAGACGCTTGCTTGATTACCGCTTGACAGATGTTCATATTTAATCCCAAAAAAAGGTCGCGTCTAAATAATACTTATTCGAATACAAAAAACGACATTATTGGAACAAACAGAGTGTTCGCTGAGGTTTATTATGCTAATTGGTAGGACCTGTTGGCTTTAGGGCTGTCATGCTGTAGCCTGTTGAATGGTAATTAATAGCGTTAGTTATGGTTTCAGGTTCAGAGGTGCCAACATTACAGAGGGGAAAAAACAACAACCTAGCACCAGAGAGAGAAAAAAAAACAGAATTACACGATGCAGAAACTTCCTTGCTTTTTTTCACTGGACGGGACAGCTAATTATATTTTATTTAAAAAAAAAATTGGTGCCAAGAAACAGTAAAGAAACAGCTGGTGTGACACTACTTAAGAATAATAACACCTCCATTAAACAGAAACCCACTCACTTGGTTTCTATTGGGTCACATGACCACTGGGTATAAATCCACAAAGCAAAACGAACCACCACAATATTTGAACGATCGCCGACGGAGTGTGTGTTTCAGAGGCGAAGACGCTTTCTCGTAAAAAGATGATTTCTTTTTTTCGCAAGCGCCTTCAAAAAAATGTCTTCAAGGTATACTGACAGCTTGATGTGAAACTGAATCGGCCGCAGAAATATTAAAACCGCTTTTAAGAAAGAGAAAAAAGTATATCGAGAACCCGAGACGGAACGCCACGGGAATTCAAAATAAAAAGAAACTTTTTATCTACAGTTCGCAGGGACTAATTTAATACCTGCCCTTTGGTTGTAAACACTTCCCCGTGTTTCACGCTTTAAATGAAAAATGCCTCGAATTACAAACTTACTTATATAATCAATTCCTAGTTGCATTAAGTGTTGTGGAACTAAAGGGGAAAAAAGAAAAGGCAAAAAGTCGCGTACGTTATACGCATTCACTCATTTGGTTTTTTTTTTGGCCTTGTTTAATTTTTTTTTATTTATTTAAATGTTGCAGAAGGAAAAAAACAAAGAAAAGAAAAACGTCGCGTACGTTATACGCATTCCGGGTACATGGTTCCGGGAACCCAAAAAAGCATGAACTTCTCTGTCCTGGCGTGACTTGACGGTGAAACTGGAGACTCCTCCCATAAATGAGAAATAAAGTCACGTGACAGAAACCTCAACTATATCCAAGCTTCTACAGTTTAAACATGCATTTCTGTGGAGCAAGTCCCTGTGCACGAGCTGTTACTACGGCAACGATAACGTACTCCGACGAGCGCATTAATATTGATGTTAACCTGTGATTTGCAGCTGCACTGCTGTCAGAGCTGCTGTTCCAGGAACACCTTCTGAAGAATCCGAATCCGTCGTTCAACAGCATTTAAATATTATATCTCATTAAAGCCTTTCAGCATCAGATTTCACCTTCAGCGTGTCTCAGTTAAGATCTTAGCCGGCCTCAAAGACACGCTGCCGGTTGTGGATTAGTCTTTTTTTTTTTTTTTTCTGGCAAAGTAACAGTCATCTTAAATTCCCAGCGTGTTCCGTCTCTGCAACGTCCTCACACGCCCCTGATGATTACTCGCCTTGATCCCCTTTTTGACTCATGTAGATTTGGTTAAGTCCGATTAGTTTACGTTGTCGCTCAGTGGGGTGAAGTTTTCACTCGAGGCCTTCAGGAGGAAATGCAGTGCCGTGGTGGAGATCACAGAGCCCGACTCGCCTCGCCTCGCCTCGCCTCGCCTCGCCTCGCCTCGCGTCTTCCTGCTGCAGTGTAGGAGGAAGAAGCTCAGTCTGATTCATCTCGGAGACTGTCAGGTACTTTCTGAGCATCGGTTCACATCTCAAAATAACACCGAGAAACAAAAGACTTAATCTGCTGGATGTTTTTACGCCGCAGCGCTCTTCAGGATTCTGATTGGTCGGAAGGTGTCGATGAGTTCTCTGTTCCGTCTTTTGGAACTGACTTACTCACTGTGTCAAATATCACACAGCTATTTTTCCAAACATGTCATTTTTTTTCTTTTTCTTTTCGTTTTCTTCACCTCTCATTATTTGTAGCATCCTGTTTTTCTAATGCGATCCAGTTGGGAGGAAAGCCCGAGGCGGGCGTCCGGGCAGCAGCGTCCTGGTGATGCACGATGTCGTCTTCTCTCTAGTGGAATGAAGCTTGTCAGGAAGCATCAGTGTGACTCACCTCGCACACATCAGCACTGAAATCTAGCTGCGCCAACCTAGCAAGCTGAACAAACCTCCAGCACAGCAGCAAGCAAGCGTGTTACTTTCCAGCTTATTTCGGAAGCCGCCGTGTAAAATTTATGCTCTCTAAAGCGTGTATTTTCTACAAATCCCCATACGTTGGGAAGAAAAGCTCCCTGTGATACAAGCTATATTTAAAGACACCCCTTTTTTTTAACATTTTTTTTTTTTACCTGGGAAACGCTTGCTTAATTAGACACGGAGGAATAGGACAGAGCGCTGCTGGTTGGGTGAGAATGAGAGCGCGGAGGACGCCTCAGGGGTGATGGACCTGTTTTTTACGTGTCATTCTAGGGGAGATAAATGCCTCCTTTGTCCTCACATGGTGTCCAGGGTCCCTGATGAATGATCTCTGCTGCTCCCGATGTACATGAGCATCCATTGCTCATACCAGCATGAACCTGCTTCCAGGTAAACCCCAAGACAGACACAGCGAAATTCAGGCCACGGTGACACGGACAAGAGTCCTGTTCGCTCCAGATTTCTGGCTGATGCATTAATATCCGTTAAAACGGTGTTAATTATAAACCGAGTCCCGCTGGTCATTTTTTTCACAGGGATAAACTGTCAACTCCTATTTACTGTCTTTATCTGGCAAATATTGGTCCATAAACATACAGGAATATTTACACAGGAAAGTTCCTCGTGTACGCTAGGGATATAATCTTTCCTGTCTTTCACTATTTTGAGTTAATAAAATAATGTTATTATATACTAGCCTCCCATAGTAGATACAATTTTTTACAGGTTACATTAAACTGCAAAACTGCAACACTGGACTTATTAATGACTAATGAGGGCACCACGGTTTTACTTAACCTGCGTAACTCTTGCATCAACAGTGCTTAAGCCGGTATTTATGTCTGACGTCGGAATTCCATCCCATGCAATTTCGGTATTAAATCCTCTTAATTCAACTCTGGAATGCACGTAATACAGGCAGGTGTTAGTGCTCAATTCATCCGTGACAGAACACACTCAACTAACGACCCTTTTTATGGTGGTACACCAAGCTTGAACCACGAAAGCCTCGCAGCCTTCTGGTGCCGTTATCTTATTACGCCACTAAGCATGTTGTTGTTACACAATAGCTTCGAGTAGTCTATTAATAGCCGCAGCACAAACTGCAGTGTACGTGTTATCTCCCAAGACAGACCTGCTATATTCAATACTCAATATCTGCCCATATGCTTGCATCTCTGATTACTCTTGGGCTGAACTCATCCTTCGCATGCCCAGTCATTAACCTTCATGTAAGCATTAGATACTGTGGATAGATCCATAAAGCAGACCACAGATAGAGGACGGGGGATGGAATGTTCTAGAGAGGTAAACCCATGCAACGTGCAGTATAGCCAAGCTCCAAGTAGGATCACAGCGCAGGACGGCAACATCGAAAGTAGCAGAAATGGTGATGCGGGAACGAGTCGGAATGCTGGGAAATTAGAGAAGACGTTGACGTGAAACACAGGACGGAGTGCGGCACTGGGAAGCGATGCCGACTCACAGCTCTGGTTTTCCTGGTTTCCTTGGGTCTGTTGAGTTTTCATATTCTCCCTGTACATGTCTGGGTTTCCTCCCAGTTCTCTGATTCTCCCCAACTTCCAAATACAAGTAGGCTCCAATAGTTGGATTGGTGACTCCTAGGCAGTGTGTGTGTGTGTGTGTGTGTGTGTGTGATGCCCTGTGATGGATTGGCATCCCATTCAGGGTGTATTCACATCACATCACACCCAGCATTCCCGGGATTCATGGATAAAGTGACCAGGATAAAGCGCTCACTCCAGATGAATGAATGAATATCTGAATACAGTGTTACGATTTTCTTCAATTGAAGTTCCCATCATTTTATTTTCAAATCCCGGGGTCTTATGAAGTTCCAAACGGCGCTCCTGGGGGCTTTATCGAAGCAGATAAACCCCTTTATTAGATGCTGAGTGGACCGTTTGTTAAGGAGCCTTTAAACCTCAGCTGTTAAATATTTCAGAACTGAGTGCCGCACAATTATTGCTAATGATCATCCAACCCTTACGCCAGCTAGATAATCTGCCAGAACAACACCGTAGTGAGAAACGGAATTGTCACTCAGCGTCTCCGACCTCGAATGAAGATTTTACATCCTGGCGTTTCGATGTTTTTTTTCCCAGGGGTCGCGTTTTAAAAGCGATGGTTCATGTTTTGTGTTTGGGAACTCCGCAGATGCCGTCCTTCCCACCAGCTGCTTATTCGCGTCCGCACATTCTTCTGTTTTTTTAAGGCGAAGGCTATAAGGGCTTCCATTAACAGAGAAAAGAGATATTGATCAGCGTCCATTATATTGCGCCGTAACGCTGCACTCGAGCATTCCGAGTCCCTTAAAAAAAGCTCATCTGCTGTCTGTTTCAGGACACCGTCCAGGTCAGCTCGGCTCCACGTGCAAACGCAGACAGATTAGTTCATTCCTCCCCGCCTGCTTTTCTATTACGAGCTCTCCGATATGTTTGCTGTGAGATCAGGTTCAATCTCGCTGCCCTCCATGTTGTGCGGTCAGTCTGATAGAAGGGCTGCGGGGGTTCTAATCTCACACCTGCGTAAATCCTCATCACTACCCTCACTCGCCCTCCCTCCGGGCTCCCGATGAGTTCAACCTTCATCGCTGGAACCAGTTCCTCTGCGCAGCTAATACAGGACGTGTTGCTGAAGCTTGTTAACATGAAGTCTGATTTTCCAAACTAATTTTAGAGGACGCCGTGGTTTTAATAAACTTGTCACTGAGGTGTAGTAATCATAACCTTGTGTATGTGATATATACAGACATACCCAAGCTCTGCTATGTATTTATTGCTTTTATGGTTTGGCTCGACTTGGAAGCCAGATCAATAGCTCTTCTGACTGGCCACACTGATCAATCGATGAAACGTTTCTATCCTGATGGGTGTGGCCTCTTCCAGGATGACCCCGCCCCCATGCTCAGGGCAGGACGGCTCACCGAGTGGGTTGATGAGCATGACGATGATGTACAACGCATGCTATGGCTCACACTCACCACATCTAGCGGGTTTTGATGTCTTGTCCCCAGCTAAAGAAGTGTGTAGCACATATTAGTACGTGCATTTAAACATTCAAATCCATGAAACGTGTGGTCAAAATCCATACGCTTGGATTCCTGGCATCCTCCGATCCCTTTCGATCCACCACGAGGTCTTTATTTGAACAGTCATGAGGCTAATTCAGAGTGACATATTAAGGCCACGTGCACACGTCGCCTTGGAATAAAGAAGAAATACGAAAGGAAGAAAAGGGAATAAGGCACGTACATGGCTACATGGTGACTGACATGTTTCCCAAGCATTTCATCACACAAAACCGTTTGTGACAGCGCTTTGTGACGATACTTCCGAAAAAAGAAGAAAAAAAAGAATCCCTGCATTTGATGAAAAGTGACAAAAGCTAATATGCAGTTTTCCCGTTTGATTGAAAAATGATGAAATACAGATTGAGTTTCAATGGGGCTTGAAATGGCGCCGGTCAAGCCGTGCATACCTTATTTCACACCAGACGAATCAGCACGCTTACAGGTACGGTGCATGGCTCAGGATTAGTATTCTCTACGGAGCGGAATCAAATTACCTGTTTGCACAAGCATACATTCATAGACACAACAACGGCTCGGAGAACACGACTCCAGACGTAATGAAAATAAAGACTCGGTCATGGAATTCCTCTAAATGAGTTCCTGGAAATTTTGTATCAGAGTGTTTCCATTTTAGGTTGGGGGGCGAAAAGGAAATGTCATTTCTCGAGTGCAAAAGTGGAGTTTAATCAGTGATGCCGGGAGACGGACGGAAATCCATGGCAGAATATCGATCGGAATGTAAATAAGGGAAACCTGGAACTGTGTTTTTACAGATCCTGTACAGAACGGGTACACTTTTGGTACCTCCAATAGCACTCGGGTGTGTGAAATGGCCCTTAAGCTGCAGGTTCCCTGCCCTGGCTCTGGGACGTTCTCCTCACAGTGAGAAAGTGCGTCGACTGAATCAAACATGCCGTGTGTTTCGGTTTGAGGCTTAATTCTGGCGAATTTGGTTTGGCGAACAAACAAAAACCTGCAATGATATATCCATTTATTCCGCTCCGTGTTCTAAGTGCTCATGTGATTTGGGGATTTCTACATGCTACAAGGTTTGTTATCGTCGCCATATTTCTGACCAGTGAGTGAAAGACTAAAGTCATAAATTTTATGAGAAAAAAAATCAGATATTCCCTGAGAGTCATAAATTTGCACACACACACACACACACACACAAAAAAAAAAAGTCGCAAATTTAGTCACAAAAATACTGGAAAAAAAACTTGCAAAAAAATGATCCAAAGCCTGTACATAAGCTGCCGTCGCGTTGCGATGACGTCGATCGAACTTTGCTAAGCGAAGCGATCTGATTGCTTGACAATTTTTATTCTTTGCCTTTTATTTCTTGTAAATCTGTGACTTTTTCTCGCAAATCTATGACTTCAGAGAACATCCGAGTCTTTTCTCATAAACCGTGTTTTTGCTGCTTTCTTTCCCAGAATTTGACCCCGTGCTCCTGTCACGACGCCATCTTGTGCCAAAATGACAATGCAGTTTCTTTTCCTAGTAAAACACTAACCTCTCCAGTCATTTCCCAAAAAAATATCTCTCCAAATAAATTTCCAGTCGAGACCTCAATTGGCCATTTAGACGAGGTCCTGTTTTTCATAGTGTGGTGAAAAACAAAACTCCCAAAGAGCCTCATTTAGCAGTGCATGCAGTCAAATTGAGGGTAATTAGAAGAAAACCTCTAAAAGTCATTTGCTGTGATGTTTGTCCCCTGTGGAGCTTGTTGTTAAGACCTCCATCAGCAAGGAACAGAAATAATCCTTGCACCATTGCTGCGGCGTTTTTAAATTGGGCAGCCTGTAGACGTCCCTCAGGGTTGAAGATGAAACCGAGCTCGAGTGTGTGAATTAGATCCTCTCTAGTTTACATAATCTGGCTTAGGAAGTACAGAAACACTTTAGATGTCATTGGACGCACCTAAAGCTCTCGGCGATGCCCTTTTCCTGCTTTGAGGACATTAACTTCCTGTTGAGCATTCATCAGGACGTCTACACGCACAAAGCGTTCTACGATCTATCCGGTTTCCGGAACTTTCCTGTCCTGTTCACTGTTTATACTTAGCTTATCCTCGACTAGCCTATTAGCCTGCTTATCCGCTGCTCCTTGTTAATATCGTCTCCGGAGATCAGCGCCGTCTGCTTCTGTAACTTCTTTGGCCATGGTTTTGACTTTACGTTCGTATTTTGCAGCGGCTGCAAACATTTGAAACGAGGGAACCGTTTCATTTACAGTGAGCTGACGAGAGAAAAGAGTTACAGAGGAACTGCACAGAAATGGGAAGTGTGTGATGTGTGCTGTGAGTCATGTGGAGGATCAGCTACTGGCAGCAGGAAGCTTCAAAATACATCCAGAAGCTCAGAGCGAAGGAGAAAAAGTGGATTAGTTGTGATTTTTTTAATTTACTCTCATTCTTTAAAAAAAAAGAAAGAAAGAAAGAAAGAAAGGGTAATTTAGAAGTTGTGTTTGTCTTAATTGACACAAATAACTGTTTGTTTGTTTGTCTATTTATTTATTTATTTATTTATTTCTCATTCTGAAAAGAAAGAAAGAAAAAAAGAAAGAACAAATGAATGAAAGAAAGATAGAAAGGGTAATTTAGAGGTTTTGTGTAAACTTCTTAATTGACACAAATAACTATTTATTTATTTATTTATTTTACATTCTCATCCTGGAAAGAAAGAAAGAAAGAAAGAAAGAAAGAAAGAAAGAAAAAGAAATTTAGGAGTTTTGTGTAAGTTTCTTAATTGACGCAAACAACTGTTTGTTGATTTGTTTGTTTGTTTGTTTGTTTGTTGTTATGGCCACATAGGTATCCTGTCTTTTTCTTTGTACTTTCTACCCCCTTCCTGTAGCCCCACCCAACTTGAGCTGCACCTGGTTGCCAGATCATTAAGAAGCAGTTATAAGCTGAGGCTTCCGGTTGGAGAAAGACTACTCTCTCGGGGGCTGCAGGTCATGCTTCCTTTCAGCCTGGGGTTTGGGGGTTGGGATTTGGGGGTTGGGGTTTGAGGGTTGGGGTTTTTGGGGGTTGGGGTTTGCGCTTTGGGGGTTTGGGTTTGCGCTTTGGGGGTTGGGGGTTGGGGTTTGCGCTTTGGGGTTTGGGGGTTGGGGTTTGAGGGTTGGGGTTTGGGGGTTGAGGGTTGGGGTTGAGGCACGCCTTTGTCTGTGTGTCACTAGCAGTCTTAATGCAGTGTTGAGAAATCCCATGGAGTTGATTGTGTTTAAAGGCGTTTTCATGGTTGGTTTGGGTCAGAGGTATAGTGTTCTTCGCCCCACAGGGCCACCGAAGGGCGGGGCGTTACATTGCTTGTTTATTTATTTAATTACGTCTTTATTTTCATAATAATTTTTACTTCTTGTATACTTGAATTGTATGCTACTTGCTTTTTCTTTTTTCTCCTTCCTTGCGCAGCATTTGAAATCTTCTAAAGCATCGAGCACACTATTAAACGTAAATGTATAACGTGCCCTTGTCGCGGCATGGGCGCATTTTGTGATTAAGAGGCTCTCCTTGGGTTTGTTACTACAACACGTCAATAAAGTGCGTGACTAATCGGCGTCTTCCTGCCTTCCTTCCGCCGCCGACTCGCTCCCTGTAGCTTTCTCCTGTCTATCAAAGCGTACACAAGAAGCAGCCGTGCTGGCAGGAAGAACATAGGAGCAGCATTTCATCATTTCTTAACATATATTACAACTGACTCACTAGGTTATATGTTAGAAACTGGTGATAATCAAACAAACAAGGCTTTTTATTTCATATATTTGAAACGGCGCTGTTTAGGAACGCATCGATACTCATAGCGGTATCAGATATCAGCGATAACGATAGTGATATCCCGAAGTGATGAAACATGCCGTGCTTATGGGGTTTATACAGTATGTTTGTACAGCTTAATTGCTTTGGCACGTTTCCTGAAAATGATCAGATCTGTGAGCTTGTCACTGCACCAAGCAGCGCAGCAGCACATTGTTTCTTGCTCAACGTCAAAACACACTGAATTATAAAGAGACGTTTGATCTTTGTGTTTCAAAATGCGCTAAATCCACCGACGAGACACCAAAACGAAACTCTACACTCAAGATGCTCAAGTACAGAGCCAGGATGACAAATTTCAACCAAAGTTTGTTTGCCTTGTTACTATGACGATGGATATGTATTTGCCTACTGCTCTACTATTGTGCATATAAAGACTGAGACAACGAGCACAGTGTGATGGATGCGAGTGAGATGACTCAGATTCAGCAGGAATGCACGGGGATCAGTTCCCAGCGCCAAGATTTACACGTCTGCCGACTGAAACTGTGAGATAGTCTGTATGAGAGGGAACAGGAAGGATTCGTTTAGCGTGGTCATTGCATGCGCGTAGTGGTAAACGAGTTCACGTCGGCGAGCACTGAGCGCTCAGCTGTGATTAGCGAAACATGAGGAGCTCATTGCTAGCAACACGTAAAAATAAAGAGAGGTAAATGTCATGCTGAATGACGGCCCGGAATACTTAACAATATTAAATTCACAGCATCCGCGAGTACCGGAAAAACACATCCTACTCTCCGGAATTCTTTCCAAGAGGAAATGCGCAGGTTTTTACACAGAACTGTCGTCATTTCGGTGACATCCTCGGCCCGTCGTTAGTGTCGTAATTGTGACAGCCAGGTGCAAACAGCATGTAATCCTGTTCATCGCTCCCACTCGGACGGTCTCCAGTGACTCGTATTCGACACACGGGCGCGTTTTTGTATCTCAGGCATGGAGGCTGACTGAGAGGACTTCATTCATTGCTCCAAAAACGCATCTAATGAATAAAAAGAGGCATTACGGGAACCCACAAGAGCCGTTTCTAGCTATCGGCGGTATAAGGAGTCGCCAGGAGGCTCCTTAAGAAAGCAGATAAGCGGATTCCTTCTCGAGTGCGGCCATAACAGTGGTACATTTTCACATTTACGTTTTAATTGTGTATTATCCCTGGGACTGTTCTAGAGAATATTCTGCAAACTGTCAAATAGTTGACAATAGCGAGTGAGTGAGAATGCAGGGGAAGCGGGGATGACAGTGGCCTGCTTTCCATCTAAAGCCCTCCAGCCTCAGCGCAAAACACACATGAATAAATCAAACCGCTCGAAAAGAGGACATGCCGAGAAGATTGATGTCAGGTTTCTGAGTCTTGGAGTCAAGCTTCTTCTATTTTGGCTGTACACAAATATCTGCATAATTTCCTCTCCATCTTTATTTGATTTTTCTTTCTCAGTAGGTTTATTTTTTTGATATAAAGCATGAGGTATTTCTTCTAGATTTGGGACCGGATTCTTAATTATTTCAAAATCTCTGGAGTTTGGATAACGCTCAGGCCTACGTAGAGATCGTACGTCTGTCATCCTGTCATGATGTTTTCATAAGCGCTAATAACAGCGAGACGTGCACGGTGACGGAACACCAGGATGTTCTTGATCGGGCAAATCCGAAAACTATCGAGAGACAGGAATACGATGAACCAAACACGGGATCTAACGGAGCTGCGGTCGAAAAGACGGCAAGACTTCGCGACGAGATACTGAAAAGCAGCCGGTAAATAAGGACGTAATGCGGATTCAGTTCGGTTCAATGTTATTTATGTAGCACTTTTAAGAACGCACGTTGTCGTGAAGCATATTTACGGAAATCTGGATATGAAATTAAAATTTATAGCAGAGTTGCTAAGAGTACCAGTACTCGTTTAACACTCGTACGGGATTACATGTTGTGAATTTGTCTTTCCTCTCCCAGACGTCATGTTCTGATGGATCATGGATGAGGATTAGCTTCTGAAAAAAAAACAAAAAAAACATTGGAATTGGATATTGGCAGGAAACAAAAGAGGAAAACGTTTCCAAAAAGAGTTTCACATTGCTGAAAAGTTCGATCCAGCTGAGTGCAATATGTCGTGTGAGGTAAGCAGTAATTTTTTCACTCATGTGGAACTGTTTCAAGGCCCACGTATTGTCTGTGCCGTCTCTATTGTTGGATTTAATTGGTTCTGTGCTCCCACGCCAATGGTCCCATTTTTCGTTCCCTCCTCAGGTATTCTGCCCTATTCTTGCACTGCTTCAGTGTGTGTGTGTGTATGTGTGTGTGTGTGTGTGTGTGTGTGTGAGGGTTAGACACCCACAGTGCTGGTTTTGTCTGAATAACAAGCCATTTTCCCCATTTGAACAGAGCTCCTCTGCCTTAGAGAGCAAAGAGCGAGACAGCATGCTTTGTAGCGGGATTGTCAGCGCATTGTTTCTCCGTCGTCATGCATCGTCGGAAGTTCCTCGAGCCGGCGTACAATTTTTACTCGCAACAACCGTTTAAAAATAGGCTCGGAGCTCATTTTCCCCAGCTGCCAGTTCCACCCAAGTTGCTGGGAAACAATTAAACAAAGAAAGAAAGCCTCCCCGTGTCAACAAACTAGAAAAAAATTGTAATCCAGGCTTTTAGAGAAAGATCACTTCCATGCGCTCGCAATGAAACATGCAACAAATCGCATGGAGGTCAATGAAATATCGTAGATAAGATCTGGGAGTAAATGAATCGCGCCGTGCTCTTACGCGAAAATATGTGAGTCACTTCGAAATGGATGAATGTATGAATCCTTTAAAAAAAAAAAAAAAAGACATGAATCGTTTTGTAAAGAAAAAAAAGAAAACGTGAATCTAAATCGAAGCGTTAGAACAAAATGAATAATTTGTAAAGAATCACATGTGAATAGAACGGTGCTCTCACACTTTCGGTGCTCCGTCCTTTGCATTCGAGTGCAATGTGAACGCAGCGAATGAACTCCGACCCCTCGCTAGTGAACCACAGAGATTCATTTGTGGTTCGTGGTGTGGTGTGTTGGTTTATGCGTTGGGAAAACAAAGTGCGCTCGCTCTGCTCTATGTTCAGTACGTAGCTCCAGGGTCCTGTCACCTAACAGAAAAACAACTCGCATGGCTTTCGGCAGGGTCGCGAGCTCCCACAGCAAGGTCAACAGTGCTGGGTAGCAACATGGCAGATAGGCTAATAAAGCCACTGTAGGACTAGCGATTATGCTACAGAGCTTCAACTGTAAGGCAGAAGTAATAATAGCAATGGTTAGTATACAGTATGTAGTGTGACACACAGCATGCATGTATTTTGTTTACTCCAATCACTCACGTGAGCTAATCAGTCAGCAGCTCTACGGCTCTGCGGTTCAGCGAACGCGAATGTGACTTTTCCGTAATGGATAATTCTTTCTATCTGAACTGCGAATCGAAGTGTGTAAACAGGTGATATTTTAGAGAAAGCCTGTGCGTGTATGCTCCAGTTTCAAATTCATATCAAGGAAAGGAGCTTAGCAGGTTTGGTGTAAATGCCACGGTTCCTCCAAACGGTTTCTCTCAAACCTTCCATTTTTTCCCGCAAAGCGCTGCCGGCTTCAATATGTATCAGAAAAGCGGATAGAGTTTTATTCTTCGCATCGACTTTTCCAGCTCCCAGTAGCCTCCTCCTGTCTTTAATTATTAATTTCAGCGAATGCGTTATTGTATTCATTCAGAGGACTCGGCTTTCTCCTCACCTCCGTGGAAATTGAATCCCGTCACCGTTGGCAGCGAGGCAGACAGCTCAGCTCCTAATGGATCGAGTGCATATTGAACACTTCAGGCCCTCCTTGAGGTCGGTGCAGCTTAGAGGAGGAATTAGACGGGAGAATTGAAAGAGGAGAGCGTCGGGATGAAAGCGCTTATCCACCATTGGCTCTTTAGATGTACAGAAGGAGGGAATTTCTCGACTAATTGAGTCAGTATGGTGAAATATCCGCCATGAAACTGGAAATTAAGACCCATGGTCTGGGTATATTTATATAATCCTGCTAAAATATTGATCTGTCTGTTTGGGACGTTGTATTCTTTATTGACTTGAATGGCCGTGATAAGGTTGTGATGTGGGTCTATAGTGTAGCTTATTTAAGGAATAAAACACTTCGGAATGTCAAAAGAAATCGCAGCTTGTCATGTTACTGTTACTGAGAAACGCAAGAAGTTACTTACTAGCTTAAATTTACAGCTTTATCTCTAAGTACTGACACTGGAGACTCCTTCCACACACATCCCCGCGTGTGTCCTGTCAGCTGCTGTTATAGAAAATGAATTAGCACCTGCCGACCAAGCAGCTCAGCATTTCAGATCAGAATTCAGCACCACAGTGCTTAAGTGATTATAAGAGATGTTTTCTACCTTCATGGCAATTTTCTACTTTACACATTTTCCATTTTTTAGTTTTTGAGTGTAGCTGACTCTCCAACTAGCTTTACAATGCACTTTTAAAGCCAGCGTGTGTTCTCCAGGCACTCGGGCAACCCAATGGAATAAAGCACTCAGGACCGTTTTAGACCCTGAATAAGTGTGTATTGGGCACCGCAGGACGGCTTCTAATGAGAGCAGCGGTGAGCCAAAAGGACCAACAGGCTTGCTGGAGGGCCTTGAACATGGCTGAGGTAAACTGTTTCAATGCGTGCTTCGGAAAAGAAAAAGGTCCAGGGATACAAAAGCGACAAAACACAGCGGGGAGAATGAGGGAAACGGGTGAAAAAGATATCGCGCTGTCAGGAGAGAGGCTAAAGTAGGAATTCAAGCAGCAGGTTAGCCTAGCAAAGTTGTTTAATTGTGTCCTGGAGTTAAACGAGGAGCCGTTTTTCAGCAGGACTTGCTATCGTGTGTATTTATCGATCCTGATTCCGATTCCGCTC
Source organism: Notoglanidium macrostoma (assembly GCA_030068235.1). Lineage (NCBI taxonomy): Eukaryota > Metazoa > Chordata > Actinopteri > Siluriformes > Auchenoglanididae > Notoglanidium > Notoglanidium macrostoma. The sequence continues at coordinate 1,868,100 of JAQQZR010000009.1, read as the reverse complement.
ATCAAGTCTGGTTCTTATCGATTCCTTGTTCCAATTAAAAAAAGGCAGTCAAATATTTAGATTTCAAAACGTTTTGCGCTTCCACGACTTTAATCAAAGCATGTTATTGTGTAGAGACTTTTTTTGTTGTTTGTTTTATCAATCAATGCAAACAAGTGCAAAGAAAATGTATATGAATATCAATTTATTATATAATTTATTATTATTATTATTTATTGACCAACTTTAATGCTGACCTTATTACGCTCGCTAGGTATTTTTAAATTCTCTAAAATACCCAGTTGGCCAGAGGGAGTTCTATTTTGTTATCATGTTGCTGTTATGGCGAAATGGACACGGGGACTTTTATTTTGAAATCCCCATTGGAGCGGTGAGCTAGCCATAGTGAGCTAAGCGAGCCGCCATAAAATTCTCCAGTTCTGGAGCTGTATGTTTTTGGATAGTTTGTAAATTGGTAGCCTTTGTTTATCATATCGTTTTTTAATGAAGGGTTAACACAGAACCGATAAGCAGAATCTAAATAAAAAAATAATCATTTTTTAACAGGTACCTGGTACTTGGCATTTTGTATTCGGTTCTAATTTGGAACCGAGTTTCAGTTCCCAAGCCGGATTTTGTGTCTCACAATTATGATGCTGCTTTTCATCCTTTATCACAGCTTTAATAAGAAATTGTAAAATTTGATAACTGCTGAATGAGCTGATGAGCTATGTCCGACGAACATTCGCGAATGGCCCAAATGTTCGCAGCGGACTTCGACAGTTTCGTTTAGTTCGCGGACGTCTTTGTCATCGACTGCGCGACAGTATAAGGTTCAACCACAACAGATTTTTTACAGTTAACAAATCTTTTAAGGTGGGGTATTTTGGATTTTAATGGAACCTTTCAGCTCCTTACCTGGTCTATGAGGTAAAAACACAGACAGGAGATTGGACTGGTGCACCGCCTGTGTTCAAATGTCATTTTCGCTGTAATATAGAAAGGCTTTTAGCAGCTCAGCCTATTAAACCATTACACCACAGACTGACTGCTACAGAATAACAAGACTATCGGATGATGTATCTCTAGCTATTGAAGCTCAGTAGTCCTTTACAGTCTCTCACACACATAAAAAAAATCTCCCAAGAAGCAGAACACGAGGAAGAAAAAAAGGCCTTCTGTAGCAAAGCCGAGTGCTCAGGCATTATGGGAAAAATGAACACATTATAAAACAGAGATTTAAGCAGTGCTCACAACATGGTGTGTTTTGTTGTCGCTCTTTTATATTCCTAATGTGCGGTCACATTGTTAACACAATTATTTTGCTCTGTGACAAATCTGGCTTTATACGCAGGGTGTGTTTGGAGCCATCATGAAAGGTTTATATCTGCTGTAATGATGGTTGTAGTTCTTTGTGCCGGGAAAATATTAAAGCGCCTAATGATGTGGAGTTGCTGCTTGCTTTTATTTCCATGTAGTTATTCAAGCACACCCTATTAACTTGATGAATTGCTGTAATGAATAGAGATTGCTTTACATGGCTTTCTTTTTTTAACGCTTCCAGGTGTGCGGTGAATAGCTAACTGTTTATTTCCCAAAATTTCTTAAAGGAATTTCGAGTCATCCCATTAGGGAATGTTTAATCCTGTCTGGATTCACTTTTCTTTTGAGTAGCCACAAGGACTTCTCTTTCCCTGGGACTTAATTGTGATTATAGCGCAACGTTGTTCTCGATTATGACTGGTGTATTCAATAGAAAATATTGATTGGTATGAATTCCCCTCTCGCAGCATGCAGCGGTTGCTATGGCGTGACGTGCGCTGTTCATATCTTATTTTGATAATCTACGCCAGGGAGGTTTTGTTTTTGTTTGTCTGACCTTAAGCAGGATTGCTCAAAAAATACCGAACCAAATTCCATGAAAATTGGTGGAATGCTGTAGCACGGGCCCAGGACGAGCTCATTCGATTTTGGAGCGGATCCGAGTCATGGCGTGGATCCAGGAATTTAGTTTCAATTATGCTAACATTGAAAGATACAAGGTTTGGTTTCGGCAGAAGTCTACGCTCAACAATGCCATACGCTTTAAAATTCAGATTGCAATAAGGTTTAATAGTGACAAAACATAGCCGTTGTAGAAATACAATATATATCTAGAAATAAAGTGGTTACTGGTCGTGCTCTCAGAGTGTCCTTCTAGTTTGCCATTGGTTTGTGTCCTAGTTGTGAAGTCTCATCGTTGTTATTGTACCTTACCAAGCCTTGTTTCTAGCCATGTTTTCCATAATTTCTAGTTTTCCATATTTCCTATTCCTGATTATATTTGCATCCTGCCTCTCAATGTTTGATGCATTGATGCGTTTTCTCTACCACCAGCTCAAACATTAGTACTCGTACTAATATGTTACTTAATATGTTAACAGATTTATTCTACTAGACTCCTACTGGAAGCACTGACAGTCCAAATTACGGAAAGTCATGTCAGGAGTCTCCATGCCAGAGGTTAGTGCCAATACAAGGATGCCGCTGCCAGGAGCGCCATTACTGCTCTCGCCAGGAACACAATAACTGAAAAGGTAAGTTATCTTAAAGGTAAATATCTGCTTCTATATTCTCTTAGTGTTGTCAAAGGTTTGGACCAGCTTTTGTTTTCATTATTTTGGTCGAGGAAAATGCTACTCGGGCATTAGCACATGAATCTAAAGTGAAAGGCCAGTGGTAAAGCTTCATCAAGGCGTCAAATCGAATGGGGTTGTGCTGTTCTTGTTCTGTCAGAAGATGTCCAGATCAATAACGCCTAGAATTATTTTAACCATCACAGATTGCCTGCGGTCTTTTCCAGAACATGAATCATTTCTTTCACCGTCCGGTGAGCTGTTTCACCTGTCTCACTTCTTTATTAAGATCTTGAGACGTGACTGTGAGGAATCCGGTGTCAGTATCATGATGGCCTTTTTTTTTTTTTTTTTAGAGAAACCCATTAGCTTCTTTCTTTCTTGCTTGCGTCCTTTTTTTCATTCTTTCTTGCTTTCTTTACAGAGGCACTTACTTGATGAAAAGCTTTTGAAAATATTAAAAAATGCTATCCTCAAGAACAATCCACCACCGCTATCAGTCTCATAAATCTAACCTGCAGATGATTAGGAGGCTTTGACTGAGCAGAACACATCACTAGGGAAATCAGCCCTTGATGGGAAGCCATAAAAAAAGCCTCTATAGGAGGTGGTCTACGGTTATGGAGATGAATTTCGATTTACACACACACTGAAAGGAGCCTGTAAGAATAACAGACATGGTGATGCAATGTATCTGTCCATCTTCATTTCATGGATGCATGGAGTTTTTATTCTCGGAAAAACCCGTTATGCTCACACAGACTGCTTATGCAAATGCCAGCTCGAATAAAAATAACTCGATTTTTAATTTTCAAAGCTTAGCAAAGACAGATAAGAGTGTTCCAGCTCCTTACACCCTCTTCTCCTCACATATACTGATTTTTGTTAACTTCTAGTCCGTTTTTTTCTTCTTTCCTGTATCTGAAAATTAACTGCATACATCACTTCACAGTCGACAGCTCTCCTCATACACCTAAAGCTGGCCCGTGTTCAATTTATTCCAAAACAGACGCCTGGTGTCACTTCAGTTAAAGCATCTTAGAATTTTACTGCCACCTAGTGTGTATGACACTGGAAAAAAGAACTGCTACGGTTCATAAAAGAACGGAGTATTCACTGGAGTATAAAAGGAAGTCGAAGAGCGAGAAATTAATTTGTCAGGTTTTAATAGAGATAAAAGAGATTTGTCAGTCCGTGGTATGATACTTATTCGATTGGGGAAAAAAATACTATGTATGAAAAGGAAAAGTAGGTGTCTTTTAACAGAATCACGACTTGTTACCGTGCCAAAGGTTAGCCATTAAATAATGACGATTGCACCAAATACTAATTAAAGTGGTTCAAACCTGTGAGTCAGTGCAGGCTCTTTATTATCATTATTGAAAAAATATGAGCATAATACTGAACTCGACAGGAGAATGCTTTGGAGCATGGGTGGCTCAGTGCTTTGGGCTTGGGCTCATGAGAAGGTCATGAGTTCAAGCCCAATATTGGAAGATTTGCAGCGTTTAAACCATGACAGCTTCAGGGATGCTGTGTCATGACTGACCTCAGCTTCCTAACAAGCTCAAAGATGCAAAGGAAATGTAGCTATATTCACCGTAGGTGTGTATCGCAGTGCCACTATCGGTATCTGTTTAGTGTTCCAAGTGTTCTCTATCTGTGTTTGAATTTGGATTTTAACCTCCATCCATCCATCCATCCATTAACTATAGCGCTTTATCCGTCTGGGTGGCGGGGAAGCTGGAGCCAATCCCAGCATCTTGGGGTGAGAGGCGGGGTACAC
>JAQQZR010000009.1:1847400-1863620 GCA_030068235.1 Notoglanidium macrostoma | reverse complement strand
AAAATCACTCTGTCACATCACATCGCTTCATGTTTAAATGTCTCGACAGGTCCTGTGCTGCCTCGGGGAAGAGAGAATGTTGATCTGGTCACTCTGGTCAAGCTCGCTTTTTTCTTACTTGAAGGTAGTCAGACAAAAAACTCAGAATGTGCAGTTTGTCTGGTCTAATGAGACCAAGATGCAACATTTTGACCTTCTTACTCTTAGAACACCGTCATCACAGTGAAGCATGGTGGTGGTAGCATCATGCTGTGCATTTCCCCTGGCCTCTTGGTTGTTCTTTGACTATTGCCCTCCTTACACAGTCACTCACTTTTGGTCGACAGCCTTATCTAGGCGGACTCGATATACTGAAGAATAATGTGGGGATTATCACAGATTAGCAACAGAAGAGAAACAGTTATTACATACAAGCGATACAGGATTTGCCCAAAATGCTGTACCTGACTGCAGATAATAATGATTGGTGTTTGACAGTTTCTTCACTGATGGAAACAAAATTCTACCCTAGTTATTGCTTTTCTGCAAGATATTTAAGTGCAGTTCCAGTCCTGTTTATCCCTGTTTGTGTGTAGACTGTAATCAGATAAGACTAAGCCTGCAAATATAATAAATAACCCTCAGGGCAGCACCTCTTATCGCACCGGTTGTTTCACCTTTACTGGTGCCATCACTTGTGACGATCATCTGCACATAATTAACACACTGTATGTGATGTATTGTGTGATTTACTGAAACTGTTTCTTGTAGTGGGGTTTGGAAGTTGCGCATTAATAGTCTGAATAGTATGGAAATAAGGATGTGGTAGTTTGTTGACACAGAGCTTCTAAAGAATTCAGGAGGTACTGGGGGCTACAAAATTCACTAGTGGATTTAAAGATAGACCATCTAACCACAAGATCCAGTTTATTGGGTGATTCCTTCATTAATTTTCATTAAGCACTTTATCCTGGTCAAGAGGCTATTCCAGGAACACTGAGCTCTAGGTGGGAATACACCTGGCTGGAACTCTATCCATCACATGGCAGTATTTACATTCATTATTGACACCCAGCAACAATTTAGAGTTGCTAATCCACCTCTTTGCATGTTTTTGGGTACTTGGGAAGGAACCTCAGAAAATCCACTTGCGTATGGGGACCCCACACTGACTGTAACCTAAGCTCAGGATAGAATCATGGACCCTGGAGCACTGACTCTACAAAGGTACCTGATGTGCTAATGGACCATCCATGGGTGATTTGGGTTCGCATAAACAAAATTCATTTCTTTTTGCTTTTCTTGGTCAGGGGTCGCAGTGGAACAAGCTTGAGAAAGTCAGCTCAGACATGACTGTCCACAGCCACAGTTTCCACCTTCTCCGGTGGGATGTTCCCTTGCCGTCTCTCCAGCAGGTCCTAAGTCTGTTCCAGGGTCTCTGCCCAGTCAGTCAGTTCCAATCTCCTGGATTGTCAAGCTCCTCATGCTCCCATCGAGAGTAAGTCCGGCAACTCTGCAGAAGAACCTTTAAATGTTCTCATCTCCTTATTCTTTTGGTCATTGCCTACAAATCATTGCCATAGGCACGAATAGGCAGGACAATCAACCAGGAAACAGCTTCTTCTGAGAACTGAGCTCCTGCTTCACTTCAGCAGACGGGTACATTGACTGTAACACTGCTGCCACTGACCTAATCTGTTTCCATTCATTTATTTATTTATAACCGGTAGCCACTTATCCTGGTAAGGGTTGCTTAGGAGAACTAAGGCGTGATCGCTGAAATGCAAATATCCAAAACCTTCCATCTGAGCTCTATCACAGAAACATTTTATGTTTATCAAAGCTGTTGGGTTTCACAGCTGTTTCTTGTGTATCTCTCCTGCCTGGTTACAAAGCTTGGCTAAGTTGCTGTGCAATTTATCTTAGCCTTCGGTGTTAAAAGACGTTTATCCCAATCGATAGATTCTCTGAGAACTGCAGGAATATTTGCTTTACAGAATATATCATTCATCCAAACAGCATTCGTCCCACAAAAGGCCTGCATTTGACTCATTTAGTCCTCGACAGCCTCAACCCCATTTAGATTTGGTCTCGAGCCAAGCAATTGCCTCAAAACGGATGTGTGATTTGTGGTGTGATGGACGCAGCTGATTGAATTATAAGTGTGCCAGGATTCCATTTGTAGCACCACAGTTATTTGAGTATGCATTGAAAGCAAGTCCAGGAAGAAAACTATGGCAGAGAGAGGAAAAAAAAAAAGAAATGATGGATGATTTTAAGATCTGTTTTGAGATTCTGGGAAAAGCAGTACTGAAATGTTCTCATGGATATGTGCATGTCCAAAATAAAAAACAGAATATCAATACTCAGCTATGTGTCTTTCAAAAGCGTGAATTGGTTAACATTTAGGGTGGATCATTTTTGTTGCTTCTGACTCTTGGGGCTTAAACAGCTTCAGGCAGAAATAGCAGAAAAATTACCAATGCTAAATTATTAAGCAGTTGAAGGTAACAAATATTTCCCAAAGCAAACCATAAGCAAGGCAGATGCAAAAAGAAGTAGCCATGAATACGTAACCAAAGCGACTAGCAAATTCTAACAACTAGATTTTTACATGCCTTTTTTAGGCCTTTCATTTGTATCAAATATTTGTTAGTTTATCCCCATGTATGACAATCAGCAGTTTTGTGGAATTGATCCTCAGGGTTATCAATATGCATTCTCTTTTATGAACCCAATTTCTACAGCATTTTTATAAATCAATCATAAACTCATTTTTACTACTTTCACACCACCCAGTCTTCTGACAAATCAATGGTTGGTACAGCTTCTGCTGAAGGTTGATGTAAGCCCATAATCCCTCACAGTAATCGTACGTCAGCAAAATAAGTTTTCCTCTCATCCAGTGGAGGAGTTTGGTAGAAGAAAGCCTCATGAGTCCTGCTGGTTTGCTCAGATCTGACCTTTGTGAACCTCACAGAATTGAGCAGGCATGTTTGGGTCCTTCTGAGAGTGAAACTTGTGCGGCTTTCTGCAAGAGCATTATTAAAGATGTCCTTTAGAGAAATGCCTTTTCACAGATCTGTGCAGTAGTGATGGAGTTCAAAGCTGCATACAGAGAACAATTATTACAAGCTCCCTTGGCAGAAGCTTTTGTTTTGCCATCAAAAAATGCCATCAAACCCCAGTGTTTCTAAGTGTTAAAGCAGGTTATATGGGCATTGGATCATACAAACTACTGGATCAGAACACATGTTTGGGGGAAAAAGAGAGAAAACCGTACATAGAGTAGCGCCCCAGTGTCTGAATCTGATACCAAGATGATTATGGTAATAAGAGATTCAGGTCTTCGGTTGCTATTTTGAAGCTGTAAAGCTCTAAAGCCAGCCTGGTGGTTGGACTCGGTGCTCCAGCATCACCTTTTCCCCCTCAGAATCCCACCGTCGCTGTACTCAGGCCTCCTGCGTCACACAATCAGTCTCCGTTCGAACCGGAGAGACGCAGCCAAGTCAATCTGGCCATAATTCCGAGCTCTGTCACACAATTCCCAGAGACACGGAAGCCCTTATCAGATCAGCAGCCAAATCCTTCACAGTGCCTCCCATCCCGCATCGCAAAATATGTCTTCCTCGCCTCATCCTGTGTGGAATTTAACAAGGCTGTCAGCACGTTTACCAGCTTATTTACTCTCTCAACCTCTGCCAGCAAAGACCATATAACAACGCCGGACAAATACGCGGAGGCGTCTCGGTGATTCATCGTCGCAATATAGAGCTGTATTAAGAGTTGAGTTAAACATGCACAGTGAGGTGTTAATTCCTCAGATGTAACTACAAACTATTCAGTTGTGCTGGATTTGTGTGGGTGGGGCTTAAATCATTGCATTTTGTTAATTTGACAAAATTGTTAAAAAGTGTGACATCACAATTTCAGGACATTGAATTTTGGATCTCATAGCTACATTATGCTGTCAGGTTTTTTTTTTTTTTCTTTTTCTTTTTGTAAATGGTCTCTTGCTTTTATGTTACATCCTAATACATTGGACGATAACAAGAAAATACATTCATGTGAAAAAAAGAAAAAGAAATTATGGACTATAGGAAGATTTAAAATTGATTGTATTATACACATGTGCATCCTGGCAGCTTTTCCATGCTCGAAAAACAGTTTACAGTCTCACTCCAAATAAATGACAACAACAAAAAATCCCAGTTGAAACCAACATGTGATAATTGCAGCTAGATACACCTTAATTGCAAAGGTAAAGCAACTGATAAAACCATGAAGAAAGACTGTAAAAGAAACATTTTCCCAAATTCCCATTTTTAGGTCTCATACTTACATTCAGCTTGCAATGTAATAGCCTTTGCTATGCGTCTTTGGGTTTTTGGGTTTCGTATATCACGTTTGAGCTCATTTATCCTTTCCAATAATCTGATTTTAAGCCTCTACAGCTCTCGGTCCACCTTCCTGCCCAATCTTTTATAATTACTGTGAAATTGACCAGCAGCTAGTGAATCGTTCGATAGAACGGGGGAAGGAGGGATGTTAGAGCTTTCTGTACTCTGGTTGCTGAATTCTGAACTAATTAGAGTTTGTTTTCACACCTGCTGAATCATCCAGACACCACCGTGATCCAACGGTCCAACTTTAGAGGTAGCAAAGACTTTCTATTTCTTAGCTGAGCAGTGCTCGAGATGGAAAAAAAAGCCTGTCCTAGAAATGTCATCTACATGAACTTCAAACGAGAAAATTAAGTCCATGGTTACAGATTTCCCCTGCTATGCCTGATGCAACTTAAAGGCTATCAAATATTACCATATAAACAGAAGGCAACTTCTTGCAGTAACCCACAACTCCACGAGAAGCTTTTCTATTTCGCTATAAACTGAATACTCAGTATTTTCTTCACACGTTCTTCATCAGATTATGATTAATATTGTGGAGTCTGTCGTCTGGAGTGGCTGATTTGTGTAGCTGTGTATAATCAGTATAGCGGTAGAAGCTAAATCCATGTTTGGAAATAATTTGATCCAGTGGCAAAATATATATAAGGAATTAGGTGGAAAAAGTAGTGGCCCTAGAAAAGAGCCTTGTGGAACACCAAACTTTACTTTTGTATACAACTTGTTAACGTTCTCAAACTAAGTGCTAAATAAACAGGATTGGGTTGTAATTTGGTATTATAATATGTAATTTGGTGGATTGCTGTCATTTCCTGGTGTCGGTTAATTAATGCGATAAAATACGCTTGATCTACGTCACATAGTATCACGTGATATTGGATGTTCGAATTAGAGCATTTTCTAAAAAAAATAGTAGGTGTGCGAGATTTCCTAGATGAATTCCACGTTGGTATCAGTGCCTTCCTAATATTAACAATACTAGTTAGCTAAGCTAAGTTGTTCTGCGTTGGTAATTGGATTTCTGTTAGCTTTCCACTGCTGGGCCTATGAGCAAAGCCATTAATCCATAACTCATCAGCTATTCTGTATTTTTGATTGTCATAACTCTTTGGATAAAACAATTTGCAAAAGTCAGCATTTGCTTTCCAAGTTAAATGTTTGCGGAAGTGAATGCCAGCCACATCGTTCCAGTGTTCGCACAGCATATGTGTACGGAACTGTAAAACAAGGCTCCTCCGTCTCTGTCCCGCATAAACAGAAATCTTCCACTAAATATTTAGATATCCAGAGTCAAGCACTCATTTGGGACGCATCCCGACTGCGCTCGCTCTCTCTCAAGATTCGATGCAGGGAAATAAAACCTCTCCCGTTAGCCTGCACATATATACTCATAAAAGTTGTAATAAAAGCGCTCTCCGGAGATTTGCTGTAGAGCTCCTGTGTGGCTGTGAACGAGAACGGCCTTAAAAGCTTTATTGCACGTGTCAGATTCAAATTAGGACTTTCTACTGTGTCTCAAGCTTAATTGGGTTTGCTCAGATGTGTTTCTCGCCTCCTGTAGAGGCCCGTGTAATCAGGTAACATCGGCAAACAGGACGTAAAACTCTTGCTGAGGGGAAATAAAAACCAGCCATAGCTGAAAAATAAGAGGAGAGGAAGGCAGGACATTTAGATTATGTCCAGTAATGAACTGGCATCAGGGGAAAGAGCTAGTCCTAAAACATATTCCCCAAACACACACACACACACACACACAAGTTTGCATACAGTTATCATGGACATGACAGTCATGTTAATATTGGGCTTTCGGTGAACTGTTCTTTTTCTTGCGAAGAATGATTGCATATCTTTAATTAAAAAAAGAATTTGGCTGACAAGTTTTAATTTATTTTGTGTTTTCTGAAATCAACACTAGGACAAAGTTATACATACAGGATGAAAAATATACATACACCCACTTGGATTATTAATTTAGTGGTGCTGAAAGTTCCAAAATGTCTTTTAACTTTGCCAAGGCCTCATAACTTCCTGTTAGTGATTATGATCGTACAGCTAGTAGCTTCTCTGTGCACAACATAATGGGGTTTGTTTGACAAGTACACGTACTGGAAGAAAGCCCAAACTGTCCCCCTCAGCTGAGAGGAAATTGGTTCAGATAGTCAGGAACAACCCAGGAACCACCAAGGCACAAACCTGCCATGAACTGGAAGCTGCTAGAACACGGCCTACAGCCAAGCGAGCTTTACATCACCGTGGACTGAGAGGCGGCCGTCCAAGAAAGAAGCTCCTGCTCCAAAATCTACACACCTTCAAGCTCGACTAAAGTTTGCAGCTGATTAAAGAAAAAGCCTTCTGGAGGAAAGTTTTGTGGTCAAATACGACAAAGATTGAGTTGTTTGGCTACAATGAGCAGAGGAACACTGTTGAGCATGGTGGTGGGAGCTTCTCACTCTGGGGCTGTTGTACTGCCAGTCGAACTGGATCACAAAGTGGATGAAGAACCTCAGGATTCCTCAGCAGAACCTCAAACCATCAGCTAGGCAGTTAAAACTTGGGCACAATTCAATGTTCCAACAGGAGAGTGACCCCAAACACACATCAGAGCTGGTAAAGCAGGCTAACATTGAGCTTTAAACCCTATCGAAAATATGTGCACTGTGCTTAAAAGTCGGGTCTATGCCAGGAAACACAAATTTAATTGAGGTGTACCATTTCTGCAAAGAAGAGTGGTCAAATATCCAAGCGGAATTCTTCCAGAAGCTTGATGATGGCTACCAAAAGTGTCTGGTCCAGGTGAAACCTGCTAAGGGACATTTATCCAAATACTAGGTGTGATGTGTGTATAATTTTGACCTTTTGTTGATGGAACACATCTTTGATGTAACGCCGCGCTTGGACTGACTCATACATTCTGGAAGATTCCGATACATATGATTGTGTCAGTAATATGCGACTGTAGCAGGTGGAGTCGCGGTTTAGTGGGAATCTGCAGCCGGATGGTGGCACACCTGACACGTCTTCATGCTAGGCTGTTAATGAGCTGTCTGTGCCTCTCTCCCTCTGAGCAGTAAACTGAGCGTATGTGGAAATAACCTGAGTGGCAGACCCTCAGTTGTGTTTACGCATTTTTTTTTTTATTTTTGCACAAGCTGAATAAAAACTAAATAAGCTCATGAGCAAGTTCAGCCCAGGTTAACTCCTTCTTGAGTAGCCTGCCCTTGAAATTGTTACAGTGCTCACACATGAAAAGCATTTGAAAATGCATCTCACCGTGTCATCTGAATTCGCACTTGAACTCGACATATGACACCATGTAAACAAAGACTGTGGAAAAGAGTTACTCATGAGAATTCACACCTCAAAAATGAACCCAAATGCCCTACACGTGAAAAACAGACATACGAAAATAAGCGAATCGTATAAGGAATCATGTGCAAATGAAACCACATGTGGAAAATGATCATGTATAACAAAATGAATCATGCGTGAAGAATCACACGGGGAAATGAATGAATGGCAAATAAAGAATCAGTGGTGAGAATAAATGAATCTTGTGTACAGAAGCCAATAGAAAAACAAATGAACTGTCTAAGGAATCGTTCGGAAAAATCAGAGTAAGGAATCACGTGACAAAGAATGAATTATATGCAAAACAAAATGAATCGTGTGCAAAGAAGTCAGCAGAAAAATAAATGCGTAAGGAATCAAATAAAAATTTAATGAATCACGAGTGAAGAATCATGTGAAAACAAATGTATTGTGAAAGTGAATTATGTGTAAAATGACAAAATGACTCTTGTAAAGAATCGAATGCAACAATAAATGAATCATATGCAAAATTAAAATGAATCATTTGTAAAGAATTGCAGGTGAAAATAAAAGAATCGTGTGTAGTGAATCACATGTGAAAAAAAATGAATCGTGTAAAAAAAAAAAGTCAATAGAAAAATAAATGAATTGTATAAGGAATCACACGGAAAAATTAAAATCGAAAAGTGAATCATTAAAATAAATTAATTATGCGTCAGGATTCACAGGTGAAAAAAATGAGTCATGTATAATGAATCACATGAATCTCACATGTAAATCAACAAATCGTGTAAGGAATCACATGTAAAACAAAATGAATTGTATGTAGTGAAGCTAATAGAAAAAATAATTAACTGTACGAAATCACATAGAAACATAAAATAATCATGTGTAAAGAATCACGTGTTAAATCAAATGAATCGGGAAAATCTCAGGTGAAAATATACAAATCACGTGTCAAGAATCACATGCAAAAAAGTCAATGAATCATATGTAAAGAATCACATGAGGAAGTAAATGAATCATATGTAAAGAATCACATGAGAAAGTAAATGAATCATATGTAAAGAATCACATGAGAAAGTAAATGAATCATATGTAAAGAATCACGTGTGAACATATCGGGTGTGACAATAAAAACCCAGTCACTACACGTGACAAACATGAAAAACCACATGCAGAAACTGTGTTGTGATTATCATCATGTGACTTTTCCGATGACTTTCTGAACTGAGGAAGAACTAAATCCTGAACTGGAACTCTTTTGAATCTGCACCGGATGTAGATTAGACGTTGTAGGTATGAAATTGATGTAAATCCGCAGTGACGGAGGAAGATCCGGTGTGATGTCGATCTGCACGCACCGCTGTTGTTCTCAAACAAAAGAATCTCTGCTCTTTTTTTGTCTGTCTACCTGGCAGAAATAAACAAACAGGATCACGTAATGTGTTCCTCAGTCGAATATTCTGTGTTCGCGCTCCGCCGCAAAGAGACATCAGACCACTTATCATTCATACTTCAAAGGGCTCGCGTCGCTGATGACATCAAACATACCTTCGAAAACCGAATGAGTCTGACGCACACTGAAGTGCTGGGAATGAAGTGAGGACTTACCGAAACCGGAAATGCAGAGAAGCAGCGGTGCAGGCAGCATGGACTGGACAGACCGATATCTCTTCTGTAGATGGTGGCGTTACTGTTTTGCTGATGGTTGTGAGTCGCAACAGCTTGCGCATCTCACGCTGCCTCATGCACGCTGTGTCACATGGCCATGATGCACCTCGTGCTTCCACTCGCTCCCTCGCTCTCTGCTTAGGCATGAAAGAGAGGAGAGGAGAAAGGGGAGAAGAAGAGGAGATGAGGAAAAGTGGAGGCGAGAAGATGAAGAGAAGGAGATAAGGAGACAAAATGTAAGAGAAGAGCGGAGGAAAGAGAAGAGGAAAATGGGGGAAAAAGAGGAGACGCGGACAGGCCAGTGGAAGAGGAAAAAGGAGAGGAGGAAAGGGGGATGATGAGAGGTGAGAAGGGAAAATGAGGAAAGAAGAGGAAGGAATAGGAGACGAGGAAAAGGCAGGGAAGAGAAGGGAATGGGAGCGAAAAGAAGAGGAGAGAAGAAAAAGAAAGAGGGAAGAGTAGAAAAAAAGGGGCACGGAAGGGAAGAGAAGTGAGGAAGAAAGGCGAGACCAGAGAAAACTGATTTTTAATGAGCGTATAAAATGAACGGAGCTGATAAAGTGTCCAGTAACTGGAGTTATTACTAATAAAGCGAGCTGTAAGTGTAAAGTGTGACAGCGCTGATGGATTGCATTCGGTTTATTATGATTTTGTCAGCAGTTATTTTCACATTAATGTTATTGTGCTGTAATGGCCGGCGCGTTGCGCGCTTAGATAGAGAAGGCAAAACCAATTCCGCCTCGTTTCAGCTAGTTTTATCTGAGGGATATTCGGAGGCACTCGGAAAAAGGTGTGAAGCGCGTTTAGTTTTCACAATACGGCCATTACCCTCATTATCCACCAATTAGGCCCGTTACAGCAGGCTGATGAGGATGCGTCTGCGTTTAATGCAGGATTAGCAAAGAAAAAGAACCATTAGAGATCGAATCACAGGTTAATTCATTTATACCAGTAACAGCTGATTCACAGCGACTCGTCCAGTATCACCACTTTGTAACACTCGATTGGTTTAAGTTGCGTTTTTATTTATAAGAAAAAATAAAGGCTGGTGAGGGAAGGACTGATTATTAGCTGCTGTAGCATAAGTAAGAACAAGAACTAAATTGTCTCGTGGACGGGCGTTAAATGTAACAATAAATGGATAAAAAAAAAAAACATGACTAAATCTTTTTTTAAAAAAGGACTAGTTGGGGATTTGCTGTAGTATAAGAGGAATAAAACACTTCAATAATTGACTTTGTGGATGACGGAAGTAACCCGGCTTCATCACAGCGTGCATGTACTTCCATTGTTCTCAAAATGACCGGACGTTTCTGTTTACTTCTTTAAGCTTTTTGATAATTGCAAAAAGATGATTTTAAATTGCAACATGCTTATGTCTTGTTAATTTAGTTATTCAGAAGAAGGGAAGTATTATTAACCCTAATGAAAAGGATGCTTAATTAGAGTGAATCCACAACGCACAGGACTCATATGAATGTAATCACCTGACTGGATGTCTGAGAGCGTCCAAATCAACAGACCAGACAATCGGGCAAGATTAATATGGAAGTTTCACTATCTTTATTTGATGAGCAGGATCCTTTAACAGGAATGGTTATTGCAGTCATGTGACTGAGGTATGATCAGGGCAAGACATTTAAATATGATTGAAATATTCTTAATAAAAGAGTCAGAAGGCAGTGTTTTGACCGTAATGATATTATACAGATGATAGTTTGCTGTTTTTCCGACTTTAATAATGTGGTGGGTTTTTTTTTTTTCTTTTTTAAAGCCGAGGTCAGTGCTGAGCTCAATATTTTTTTTCCCTCTTATTTGAACTGAAAATGCCATTTGGAAATGAATTTGGAAAATAACCTTCACCTGGCGTAGCCCATGCTCGTTACTCATCCAAAGATTACGTCCAAATTAATCTTTCGATTTCAAATAACCGAGCAGCGATTTTCCCTCTTTAAAATGTTTCCTATTACAATAAGCCGAGCTTCAGTCGAAAAGGAGCCTTGTTACGTATTCATGTATTCATGAATATGCATTCCAACAGCCGATGCATGAACAGAACAATTTCAGTCAAAACTCCCTCTAACTAAAGATCCTCCAGTCCTCCGGAGTCGGCTTCATGTTTCTTTAAATGCTCGTGTTTGATGAACAACGCAGCCGAATCTTTGGAGAGTCGCGCACAAGGAAGCAAGAAAGCGTGGGAAAGGCAAAGTCGTACAAAGCGATTTCTGCATTACTCATGTTTTCAGCTCAGGTAATTTATGCAAACAGCTCGTAGGCTTTTACCTCTGAAAGAGAAACATTGTTTACGTGAGCTGCAATATCTCACGGCGCTACCGTAAGGGGGCAAAAAATAACAACCAAAAAACAAATATCAGACTCTCGGAGGATTATGGGTAACAGTGTTTATGCTGCTCTGAGAAGGGTTAAGGGAATCGGCTACATTTTCTAAGACACACAGAAAGAAACAAGAACGAATCGATGCTGACATGTTCCCAGCACCTACACGCTCAATCCTACTGGGTCATTAATATGATAAAAAGTGCAAAACGAATACAATAGGTTTAATAAGTCTGACTAGACGAGGCCAAAAGTCATAGGGAGCATTGTTCAGACCTTCATTAAAAGGTCAAAGGAAATTCTCAACAGGATGCTACCACCACCACGCTTCACTAAGCACTGTCTGCCATAGAAACGCCATTATTTCATAATAATAAATCGCCAACATATAAAACAATCAATAACGTAATAAAAATAAGCGACTCACCACTCGTCAATTCCTTTATTAATGCACCAATATTAGTTTGGCATCAAAATCTATATATATATATATATATATACACTCATATATACATAACAATACTGGTTTTTAAGCCATCATTTTTAGACATTCTATGTACGTATTTCCCGTTCACTCAGCATTAAAACTGAATGAAAGCGTTCATCGTAAACACGCTGATAAGTATGATGCTCTGTGCCTTAATATATTATGTTCCATAAGGCTTTGGAACATTATCGAACTATTTTACGTTTGTTAATTTTCTCACGAGTTGACATGTTCGCTGCCCCCTGCTGGTAACTTCCTCTCAAATAAATACCCCGACCCCATGTAGCGCATACCGAACTGGATTTCAACCGGATTTCTGAGCGAAAACAACCCGTCAAAGTTTTCTTATGAGACGTCTCGTGTCATTATACGAGAAGGGAATGTCTTTTTCAGTGGGGACGGGCTAAATCTCTGGACAGCTAGATCTTGTCCGAGTCAGATAAATTAAACATCACATGATGGTGGGAAGTCTTTGCCAGCTCTGCAGTAAGGTTACAGAAGTGCTCTTGAGGTAAGAAATGACTTATTGTGAGAAAAAAAACAAATGTCTAAAGGACGTTTAAGAAGCTCGGTTAAATGTTTGGTTAGTCGTGATTCCGTCATTCTTTCATTCTTGCTGATCTACCAAATTCCACGACTATAAGAATCATAGGCAATGGTGATGCTAGTGCAGCTACAATGACGCTTAATAGGAGAGGAAAAAAAAGTCAAACGGAAGTGAAAACGGTCCGACGTTGCTGTCTTTTCTCACTTGATATTTTCCGGCAGTGTTCAGGATCACATTGATGAGAAGTTAAAGACTGTCAGAGTAACGGAGATGTTAGAGCAAACGCTCTAAGGATTCAGATACCCAGTATACGGTTTGTCTAGTCCTTGATGACGTTGAAGCTGTTTGAGCAAAGGTACAGATGAGCAGGTGAGAGAGCTGGACAGACTACACGTGATATGTCCAGACACCTTGACTTGACTAGACAGTCTGCGTCTGAAGTCATTTGAAGCTATTTGAATGAAGTGAAGCGCCCACATTTTTACCAATGAATGAGTGCTCACTTCCTCGCTTATTCAAACGGAAGAAAATCTTTAATAATATCATTCCTGAGGATGGTTCAGTGCTGGGCAAGACGTCTAGTAGCCGTCTATTCTTCGTTATAAAGTAGTGCATTTATAAGTTTCGTAGGCTCAATCCGGGACATCTTTAGACCATGCAATCTATAGACAAGGCCGGTGAATAAGAATCTGTTCACTGATGGCTGACAAAGGACTTCCTACACTCGCTAAAGAAATAAGCAAACTCCGTGTGATTGCGAAAGGCCAGACGATCCAGTGCAGTGAACTCTCTGAACAGACCCGAAGTTTAAACTGGCGTGATTCTCAATACGTTTTCCACTTATTCACCCAAACAAACATGGACAGCTTTCTCTTTGTACTCCTGCTTTTTTTAAAGTCCTTTCATGGCTCTCTTACAGACCATCCGCTGTGTATTTGACAATGTTCCTCCAAGCTGGCATTATGGGCAGCGCTCCCTCCTGGCACTCTGATGTTTCAACTGCCTTTTCGACGCAGCAGGGATCCCGTCAGCGCCTGACGATATAGCTCAAGAGCGTTTTAGTTCCCTGATGTGCAGGTGATGCGATGTTTTGTCCTGATTCAGAGGTGAAAAATGAAACGTGGCTTTTCCTGAACGCTGAGACACCACAGCGCTGTTGAAGTCTGGATTCTGATTGATTGGAAAGTGTTGATTCATTTTCTAGAACGGCAGCTCCGACAATGCGTATATTGAGTGATGACTTAAGAACTTGTGGTCAACGCTGCGAAGTTGAGCTGCAATGCACGTCCATGTTTATTTTGTTGTTGTTTTTTTTAATAACTCATGGAACACATAGGTGCAAGGTGGTGTATTCAAAACATATTCAGAGGCTTCTTCCAGTAATTGCTGTCAGCGCACCAGACAGAGGTCAAAACACAGGCTGGCAACCAAACAGTGGAAAATCAATAATCAGACAGACAGTTATAAGCCAAAGTAGTGCAGTTAAACACAAGGAAGTTGGATTTAAGTGAACCCGGGAAAAAAAAAACACACCACAAAAAAAAGAAGACAGAATTTAAATCATCGACTTGACAGGAAGTTGTGACCATATTAGGAAAGTGGCAGGAGAATAAAAGTGCCTCGTCTCTTCCTTTTAAGACTTGAGCTGAAGATATATGAAAAAGAGCGCAAAATGGACAAAACACCTGAAAAATGATGATTATCCAATTACCCGTTCCTGTCAGCTATAAACAGGCGTTCCTCCACATGACTCTTTTTTTCTCTCTAGAAGTTAATAAGACAAAATAAATGCAGCTCTCTCTGGTGTGAAATGAATTCTGTCGAATCCTGATTAACGAGCCAGTACACTAAAAAGGTAAAAGAAATCTTGTTAATATAGTGGAAAAAATCATACTCCTTACAGAAAAGAAATTCGTCCATTAAACAGAACAGTTGTAAATAATTCATTGTGCACAGATTGGTGGGTAGAGAGAAGCGTTAAGAGATGGAGTTGATCTTTATTCAGTGCACATGAATGAAGAAGCAACAACACCCATCCATCCACTCCCACAGGTGCAGATTTTTAAACACCAACTCGCACCCAAGGTACTGATAAATTCATAATATGGCTGATGGATAATGCAGAGGAGAAATAGAGAAGAACAACTTGACATTTATCACGGCAAATAAAAAGTAAGAAGAGAAGATGCTAGAACATTCATGAGGTTCTGAAAAGGAGTCCACGCTTTGGGAAGAGATGTACAGACATAAGACTAATAAAAAGCCTGATCTAATCTCTAATAGACTGTATATTCATTTGCTTTAAAAACTAATACTTAAGAAAACCTCTCACACTGTGAAGCAATCACACTGAGGAGAACTTTCTAGAACTTGATCAGGTGGAGTTATGCAGTGTCCGGTCCTCAAAGCCATGATGCATTTCAGCACATCCTGTAGAATCCCAGTAAACCTATAAAGAATATACAGTATATAGACAATGTATGTTTTATTACCTTACCTTTTAGATCTGTGCATTTGTACGTTCTCTGTTGAAGCGTCCTTGGTATTTTGCATACATTCTGGGTATTTTAAATTGTAAAAACAACACTATTGCCATAGTTTGAATAAGCATCCAAAAACTACGAAACGAAATACATAAACAGTGTGAAATTAAAGTAGAGTAAAGAGTAGTGATGTTTGATGCCATCAGGTGAAATATTGTGAAGTGTGGTGAGGTATAGTTTAATGATGTGTAGTGTAGTGACGTGAAGTGTAGTGAAGTGTTATCAGGTGAAATTAGTGCAGTGAAGTATAGTGTAGTAGATTGTAATGCGGTGAGGTATAGTGGAATAGCTTAATGTAATGAATTTAAGTATTGTATTATAGTGAAGTATAGTGCAGTTAAAGGCAGTGAAGTGTACTACAGTTTAGTCAAGTGTATTGAATGGACATTTAAGTGCTTAGTGAAGTGTATTGAAGTAGACTATAGTAACATGCAGTGTACTGAAGTGTATTATAATTAAGTGTAGTATGATGAAGTGTGCAGTATAGTCTAGTATGTTTAGGTGTAGTAAAGTGTAGTATAGTATAGAAGTGTAGTATACTGTGGTGTCGAAGAGTGAAGTGTATTGTAGTGAGGTGTAGGACAGCATAGTGTAATATGATGAAGTGTGGCACGGTGAGGTGTGGTGCAGTGTAGTATAGTGTAGTATGATGAAGTGCTGTAAAGTAGTATAGTGGGGTGTAGTGAAGTGTAGTATAGAATAGTGTAGTATGGTGAAGTGTGGTATGGTGAGGTGTACTGAAGTGTAGTATGATGTAGTGTAGTAAAAGTAGTACAGTCAGGTATAGTGAGGTGTAGTGAAGTGTAGTATAGTGTAGTATGATGAGGTGTAGTAAAGTAGCACAGTGAGGTGTAGTGAAGTGTAGTATAGTGGGGTGTAGTGAAGTGTAGTATAGAATAGTGTAGTATGGTGAAGTGTGGTATGGTGAGGTGTACTGA
>JAQQZR010000009.1:1821028-1841636 GCA_030068235.1 Notoglanidium macrostoma | reverse complement strand
CACACACACACACACACACACACACACACACACACAAACACACACACACACACACACACACAAACACACACACACACTGCAGGCAGATGAGTGATTAGCCGTTCGGCTTGGTGTAACCTTCATGCTTTGTCTTGCCGCTATCAGAAAGCCAGGGAGGTGTTTGATCTCACAGTCACATCGTCCACGAAGCAAAACAATGCGTCCGTCTTTAAAGGCTCGTTCGGGCCGCACTCAGTGGAATCCTCCTCACCCTGAATAGAGAAGCAGCCACCACATTGCTATTTATGAGTCGCATATCTAAAAACCTGATTCACTTTCAACATTTTGGCTGGGGGCAAAAATGATTATTTCTTCTTCCTTTCACTTTAGACGGAATCCGCGGTCGTATTTTTTGTTGTCGGTGTTTTCTTTTATTCTTTTATCCGTGCTGATCTTCAACCGTTCTAGCGAGACTTAGACGTGGCTGTAGGTTCATTGTGGTGCGTGTAATGCGGAGCAAGAAATAATATCCCTCGCTAAAAGCCACAAAACTCATATTTTCTGCATTATCAGATTTCGTAAGCGGTTTGCGCTTGAAAAGTGTGCAAGAACAGCGGTCACGGACGATGCATGGTGTGTTGGTGTATCTTATATCATCATCGATCGTTCATTCTAGCGGAAATCAGCAAAATCAGGTAACGATCGTGCTGAATACGATTCTATCTGACTTGCTAATTGGCTAGCTAACTGATGAGGCTATCAGCTAGCTAGTTTATCGATTTAGCACAGGTTTATTATACTCATAAAAATGTGACCTTAAAAAAGCTTCGCCAGCAAACTCACGATCCTAACTGGCTAACAAGCCGGAAGGACGAATTCGCAGTGGAGTGACAAGATATGAAATTCACGCGGCGCGATCTTCATGCGGTTCCTCTTACGCTCGCGTTGCCAAGGAAACGTCAGTATGTAATCTGATGATGCAGAACGTGTGACGGTGCTGTTCGGGTCTCAGATCCGAGCGGCGTTGCGGTTTAGCGGTATCCGTTCTTTTAACGTTTAAAGTTCTGGAACGGAACCCAAGCTTTCAGGGCCCAGTCAACAATAAATAGAAGAGTTGAAACATTAGGGCACAATCCAAGTGCAATTTCAATTACGGATGATGTGACTAACCTGGTGGAAAACAAACGCTAGCAAACGCGGTCTGCTAATGCGTCAGCGCGCATTGGTGGTGCAGATTAACATCCAGGCTTATTTTGGTCGCTAAGTGCACAAACATCACAAGCGGGGACGAATTGGACGGTTTTTAAAGACCTTTAATGAGGCCCGCAATTATGTTCGGTGCTATTAGAGCTGTAAGACCGAACCTAGGAGGACTGTAGCGGTAAAAAATTATAGTGGACCCACAACGCCCACTGCATGACTCCATCTTCTGGTCTAGAGCAAAAAGCTCTTAGTCTCCCTGGGCGAGCAATTGACCACACACACACACACGAACGCACACACACACGCACTGCAATTAGAGCCGGACGTGTGGGTGTTGGGATAATGACCGTGTGCAGAATGTTTGAAAATAATTGCTTTTTTATTGCGCTCCGCGGCGGCCCGCGCGCTCCCGCCGACCTTCCACCTTGTGTTGTTTCGAGGTGGAAGGCAATTTTTCAGATAAATTCACGGAGGCAACTTTTCTGGCTGAACCGAGCGCTCAACTTTAAATGAAATGACCACCTTCTCGTTTCACAGATGTGTAGAATAACTGACACGTGGGTATTGATTGAGTCATTACTTATTATTGCTGCTCGCACTCCTAAGCTGCCTTTCGCAGATCCCTTCGCTGAGAGTGTAATCACATCCACTTATCAGCGTGGACACGCCTGTAATTGCCTTCTTCCATAAATAGCTTCCACTTATCACATAACAACAGCTGGCTAGCAGATTTGTGCTTCTTGCGTCGGAGATATTCGGGATCATCATCTCGGCAGGGGACGATGACCCGATGTACGCCGGGTCTGAGCCGATCGGAAGTTTCCCTACATCGCCACGTCCCTTTGTCTTTTATCCGTTTTGTCCGCGCGCGGGATTGATGTCTTAATAACCTTTAAAACCTCAAATCCACGCTTTATTGGACTGTTTTCTCCGTAATCCCTAATATTCCAGAGGATTGTCGGACGCCTGCTTGCTCGGGAAACTAAAGGTCCGTCGAGACGAGAGTGATCCCTGCATTTGATACTGCTTTTATCACTTCCTCTTCCAACGGCAATTTTAACATCAAACAGCAGGGTTGGATTCCGACATCGCCGTTTCTGCCATCGAGCCGTTCGACTTGATCAAGGCACCCGTTCACTCCGAGCGGAAATTTCCATTCATCGATCTGAACGCCTGCAGGTTTTAATGAGGCAGGAGGAAACCGGAGAACCCGGAGGAACCTGAATTGATATGTGGAGAAACTCCACGCAGACAGTAAGCCAGGACGTGAATCCGATTGTACGGGGGTTGGATTTTGTT
The DNA here is from genome assembly GCA_030068235.1 of Notoglanidium macrostoma. Lineage (NCBI taxonomy): Eukaryota > Metazoa > Chordata > Actinopteri > Siluriformes > Auchenoglanididae > Notoglanidium > Notoglanidium macrostoma. Next base: position 1,839,155 of record JAQQZR010000009.1, on the reverse strand, counting down.
CGATGAATAAATAATGAATGAAATATGTATCAAAGATATATATATCTTTTATCTCGGCCATATTTTGCCGACAGCTGCAATTATTAATTGGTTAATAAACATGTTGTACCTTTTTCTGCATATGTTTTTATTAGTTTATAGTGTTAAAAGACAGTTTTCGCTTATGTTATAGCAGCTATAAACGGTCTTTCCCTCACAACCTCTTGTTCTTCTTTCACTCTCTCTTTCTTTTATTGAATTAATTAGACACAAAAAAAACAGCAGCTTGTCCGGTTACTGAGCATCATTTCCTGTGTCCTGAAAATGTCCTAGAATTGGCAGCTTTACCTAGAAAATTATTCAACACCTTCTGACCAATCAGATTCGAGAATTTCACAGCGGTGGAATTTAGGATAATGTTCTCAAGAGAAGCGCAGAGTGCAGCAGCGAGGTGATGCTGGTCTGATTTCTCTCTTCAGCATGCTCTGTTCTCTCTCTCTCTCTCTCTCTCTCTCCCCCCTCTCTCTCTCTCTCTCCCCCTCTGTCTATCGCTCCTCCCTCTCTCTGTTCTGTCTCTCCCTCTCTCCCTCTCTCTCTCTCTCTCTCTGTTCTCTCTCTCACTCTCCCTCTCTCCCCCTCTCTCTCTCTGTTCTCTCTCTGTTCTCTCTCTCCCTCTCCCTCTCTCACTCTCTCTCTCTCTGTTCTCTCTCCCTCTCTCTCTCTGTTCTCTCTGTTCTCTCTCTCTCTCTCTGTTCTCTCTGTGTTCTCTCTCTCTCTGTCTGTTCTCCCCCCCTCTCTCTGTTCTCTCTCTGTTCTCTCTCTGTTCTCTCTCTCTCTCCCTCTCTCTGTTCTCTCTCTGTTCTCTCTCTCTCGCTCTGTTCCCCCTCCTCTCTCTGTTCTCTCTCCCTCTCTCTCTCTGTTCTCTCTCCCCCTCTCTCTCTCTCTTTGCTCTGTTTGTTTGACAGCTGAGTGATGTCATAATTCGAAAACTATTACAGGTTTCACTCGTAACTCTTGTCTACACTGAAACAACTTCATTTGCTTTATTTATTTGATTTATTTATTTGAAAAGAAAACTGCAACCAATCGGCGCTCACGAGAACCAAGTCTACAGCGGTAGATCAATAATGTAACTAAAAATAAAAAATGCATAAATTGTTTTCAAAAATAGGTCGTAGAATTAGAATAAGAAAGAGAATGAGAAATAAGAGGGAAATTTCTGTGGTGTGTGAAATGTTCACACAGAGCCACTTGGCTTTATTTATTTTGAAGACCATTAATTATATCAGAAGCCTTAATGTGTGATGTCTGACAAAGTGTGTGTGTGTGTGTGCGTGCGTGTGTGTCTTAACGTTTTAAAGACGGAGATAAAAAAAAGATCCAATATCCTGAGGGAAGCGAGGCTGCAGTTTCTCTCTGTTTCATCACTTTTTTTTCTTTTATTATAGTCATTATGAATTGTGTATGTGTTTGTGTGTAGGAGGAAAAATTGTGTCTGAGCACTAAATGAGGCCAAGCGCAAAGAGAGAATGACCGGTGTTCTTGAATCATCCACAGAATGTTTTATACGTGTGTGTGTGTGTGTGTGTGTGTGTGTGTGGATCAGAGACGGAGAGAGGATCCGGAAGAAAGAGAACACGCGCACGCACAGAAAGAGAGAGAATACCTGAGAAAGAGAATCTGCAAGTGAGAGGATTCGAGAAATAGAAGGAGAATGTCTGAGAAAGAAGGAAACAATGAAGCTGGGAGAATCTGACGAAAAGAGAATTTTTTTAAAAATCTGAGAAATATGGGACAGATTTAAAACCACACAGTCTCTGTGGTCTTGCCTTGGAAGAAAATCTTGGGCCTGGACCACAATAAATATGTTTATAGTGTAATATCAGTGCTACGCTGTTGGATGGAGCTGTATTCCCGTCATTCCTGTGTCGGAGTCTACAGACGAGGTTAAAACCAGGATCAACCGATCGGGATCAGGCATTTCTGTTTCGAAGCCAGCTAGCTCCACTCCAATCTCAGGCGTATTTCGAAGCTGTAGAGAAGTGACCACCAGAGAAGAAGAAAAAGATGGAGGAGGTGGAAGGTGGATATATTCTCATTTTATAAAGAAAAGGTCATTTCCACTTATCACTAGTGTCACTTTTCAGTTGCGCTGATATGATTATTATTATTGCTGACTCTAGTGGATTAGAGATTATGATTAAATAAAAAGATTTCATCTGAAATGAATTCTACAGCGCTGAAGGTCACGACTGCAACCCAGACTGCAGGTTAGACCCAAATAAAGAGCAGAACACGGTCCAGTCCTGATGATTTACCACTGGACCTCTCCTGAGTTCATCAAACGAACAGAGAAGTCTCCAGTTCAGTGCCGTCTTCATGCGGCGTCCTGCTGCTTGGTCACTGTGCTCCACTGAGTAAAGGTTTTCACAGAGCGATGGTCCATGTGACACGATTTCCTGCCTGTGTGAAGTCTGTCCTCCATCTGGGAAATTACTCCTCTCCAGCTGTTCTCTCTAATCTAAAAAAAAAAAAGAAAGAAAAAGAAACAGAACGATGGGCATGCATCCGAGTCTTTGAGTCGAGGAGTCGTGCCCAGACCAGCGCCTCTACGGCCTCGCTCTTTTAACAGGTTTTTCACGGCGGCTTTTGCTCCATCACTCTCATTCCTGAAAGCTTTTATATTTATAAGCTCTTCTGGTGTGCTCGGCATTTCTTCCTTTAATGCTTTTTCTGTGCAGTGTGGTTGTGAGAGAACATCTTGATTTGGGACTTAGTAGTGTCAAGCCATTGCCTGGGGTTTTCTGAGGAAGAAAAAAAAGAAAACAAAACGTCTTCTACAACCCCAAAGTTGATCATTCGTCTAAGCAGCACATCCCGTAGTGTTTTATTCCTCTTATACCGCAGCAGTTTGCCGGCGTTTACCCAGGGATAATGTGGCGTGTCGGGCGTAAACAGGTCGAGTTTTTTAGAAAGGAAAGAAACTGTGATTTGTGAAAGGTGAGGCAAACCAGATATTGCAAAAAAAAAAAGACGTTTTTAACAGTCTCAATGTAAATCACTGGGCTGAAAATGAACAGGAAGTAAAAAAAAAAAAGCGCTCCCGAGGCGTCGGCCTTCTTTTGCTGGTCGTCGCTGAAACTGTTGAAGCTGGAAACTGGGACGTTCACTTGCATAGCCTTCTGGTACGCAAAGAGAAAATCATGAAACGCAATATTTGAAATGTTTAAATGATATAAAATTGAAACTAACTTGTCCGGGGGTTCAAAATGTTCCAAAATCCCTTCAGTTTGAAGACTTTAACATCAACACGGACTCTTCTTTCTGTAAAAAGACGTCTGCGGGTTTACCCACAAGCCTCCGACGTTTAAAGGGAATCGATGGAAAAGCCGTCCGACACCGAGTTTCTGTTTCATTCTTGCTCATTTTCCTGACCAATGATTTGCTGTTGAGGCCATTAAAAGCTTCATGTTCCGCAATATCGGCTTCGCCTCATGCCCAGGAGTGTAAGTAACTAAGATTCAAGAATTCGAGCACCGTAAATCAGGATAAAATTGTTTGACTTTAGATTCAGACTCGCCTTTGTGTTGTAACATCAATGAAATGTTCTCTATGCTTACATTTCTTTGCTCTACCTCCTGCAGCACTTAAATCCACCGAGCTCGTAATCATTTCCCTTGGGGAGCGATAGTCCATTCTTCTCCAAGGGGAACGTTCCTCAAGGCCACGGTCTCTGTTTAGATCCGATACCAAATTTCTCATATGCGCTCCTTTCATCGGTTTTTATCTTCTTTTCCCACTGGTTGTTCGTGTGGACCCTCCAGCCCACGGCAGCTCCACAGCAGGATCCGCTGCCTCATTAATCGCCTTGTTATCAGGCGCAGTTGGAGGATTTTCAGCTGCGGTTCCTTTACAGGGGAATTCGTTGGCTCGCAGCTTCCCACAGCTCGCGCCCTGGAGTCCGGCCCGCACAACATCATCGTGTCCTTCACAACTAAAACTTTAAAAAAAAAAACCAACCTTCGAGAAACGAGTACCATTACACCTTTTCTGAACAATCGTTTTATTCAGTAAATTAATCAGTGAGCAGAAGAAAAGATTTTTTTTTTTTTCACACCAATTAACAGCTTCACAGGTGGCGCGGTGGAAAAGCATTTGGCTTGTGATCATCACGCTGTATGTTTAAATCTTGCTGACTCTTTTCTCTCACTTTTCACTCCTTTCATTTCAGAAAAGTTTTCTTCTTACAAACAACAGTGCACTACCTACAGCTGTGTCCTGCAGCCCACCTCAGGGATGACCAGAATCAATCCAAGCTCCTCACAGCTACAGACTGGAAGTTACTGGTTGACCTGGGTCAGACGCTCTGTTTCCTAACTCGGATCACTTCAACAAACCTCAGGCCAGACCTTGTAATATGGTCCTCCTTAGAGTTTACCCTGGAGGACGCTGTGGACAAAGCAAGAACCTTGCTGAGTTTGAAGCGAACGCCAAACAACCTAGCTGGAGAGTCAGAATCCATCGAATAGGGGTTGTCTCTTGAGGATTTGTAGCCATGTGGACAACCTTTTTGGTGTTGAGAGTGGATAGGTTTCATACAGGATGCTGTATGAGGCTATGGTTTGGTTTAGCAAACCCCAGAGTTTTTAACCGAACCAGGAAGTGTTTAGCTGGACGTCTGCCACTTCACCAAACCCTCAGTGTCAACAACCAAGTGTGAAAATGAGCTACATGAATAGGAAGTCACATGGTCACGCCGTCAAAGATCAGCCATCAAATCCCAGATTTTCAAGAGGACCAGGGATGGCTTGTGTGGAACTTCCCAGAGATCAAAAACAGCCTTCGCTTGAGTTCGTCAAAGGTACCAAACCCAGAGCACAAACAGCCGAGCATTAAAATGACCTAAAAGAGTCAGGAATATGAGGCCAGGTTCAATGTCAAGCCGTAAAAACCTCCATCTCTCTGAGGCCACTGAGAAGAGCAAACAGTGGCTCTGGATGAAGAGGAACCGCAGGCATCAGACACCATTTCTCACTGCTTAACCCTCTGGAAATATCATGGACTTATCAGCGAAACATTGAGGAAGAAATGTGCTCACTCGCTAACCCTGGAGATGCCATCACCATCCCACCTGAAGCTTGGAGGCAGCAATGCTGTGTAGGTGTGTGCAACCGAGAGCTAGTCCTATATAACAGACTTGTCTCATAGCTAAAAGCACAAGTCAGAATCGCTATTAAATCTCCTGGGATGTCAAAGAGAAAGCTTTCGGCAGGAAGGAAGTTTATAAAGTGATCTCCTTACAAGAACAAATCATTACTATTCAGCTAAACTGTATAAATTACAGTTTACTCGTCCATGTTTTCACTCGGCCGCTGTTCATTTCCTCCTGCCGTGTTTGACCGTGAGGAAAGAGGACTAGGTCGGTATTGCTGTGATTATTTCAAGCCAGGAATTCATTCGCTTCTTATCTGAAATATGATGTTCGCCGTCCAATTCGGACAGAAGAGCTAAAATCCAGACGTTATTTCGGCGGCGACCTCAGAGGCCACGGCAGATCTGATAAGCACTCGTCGTGTAGTGTGAACGGTGTGAGCGAGCGAGTGTCTGGAGATAAAGCCGACTAGCAGGACTGCCTCTGAAAGGAAAGAGCGAGTCTCGAACAAACCCAATCGGACAGCAGAGATTGATTCGGTTAGCCGCTGTTGCTAAGATTACTACAGGAACAGGACTCGAATGCCTTTATTTCTTTTCTGTAAAAGACAAGTGAATGGACGAGGCCTGTGTAACACGTCCAAAGTCCACAACATAATCATACCATGGTTCAAGCTAAAATTATTTACATTTAGTCATAATTACTAGCCTACAGAATCTCCACAATCATTGATCATGAGCAGTTTGTTTATGGCCCCAGGCATTGTTACTTTTTCCTTTTTTTTCCTTCTTTGTTTGGAGAGTAAATGTTTTGACGTTCCAGCTAGAATGTTGCATCCACGTGTGCCGCCATCTTGCTTTTCAGAGTGCTAATTAGCAGAACGCTAATGCACGATACACAACACTACACACTCAACAGGAGCTACTTCAAATTTACAATATCAAAATTCTTAGACATTTAATAAACACAAATACCGTCTCGTTTCTAAAAAGCTTTGGTCTGATAAACGCTAATGCTAACTCAGCACGGAAATCCATTTTTAAGCCCGATAAGACCAAATTACAGTCATGTGTGTTTTTCGATGAGTTTTATATTTCTGAGATGTCAAACAGATTTGATTACACCGTCCATGCTTTAAGATATCCAGATCAATCCGGTCAGTTCATATACACATAATTAAAGTTGTTTGTTTTGTGTAATAGACTGAGACTAATTTAATGTCTTTGCATTACAGCTGTCCAATAAACTCCTCATCCAGCTGTTGTCCATAATGGACTTCTGGCTTCTGGATGTGATTCTCAGCCAGACAGAGACTCTTTAATGTGTGTGAATCACTTCACTTTGAGGTGTTAACCAGTGAGCCAAACATGTTACACTGCTGCAAAAAAGCACAGAGCCAAAGAAAATGTTAATTTTACTCTTTAATGCAACAAGAATTTTTCATTTCATTATCATGTAAAGAATAAGTATTTGATTTGGATATTTGGATTAAAGATGAAATCCTGTGATATTGCCTGTGATATTGCATGTGTAGGATATGAGGGAGATCCTATGAGTAAATGCTGAGTGAATGATGAAGAGGAGGAAGAGGAGGAGGAGGATTAGTAATGCTCGAGCGACATCTTGTGGCCTTAAAGAAAAGCACAGGCTGTTAGACTTGGATAAAGTTTATAGATTCAAAGTATTAAGTGTGTTTTCTGTACATTTTGTCGAATAAATAAAAGGAATATGATAAACTGGATCTTAAATGGTTTGTTGTAACGGCAAATAAATATTGGCACCTTCCAAGAGAATGGGCAAAAATAGCCATTAGGCTACTTGAAATAATCACACTCCGATAAGTGAATAAATTATCAAAATTTCTTCTTCTTCTTCTTCTTCTTCCTCCTTCTCCTCCTCTTCTTCTTCTTCTTCTTCTTCTTCTTATTATTATTATTATTAATAATAATAATAATAATAATAATAATAATAATAATAAACTATATGTTGTACTAAATAACTTTTTTTTTTCTATTTAAAAAGTGGATATAATAAAAGTTTGTAAATGCTTTTTTAAATATTGTGCCAAAAAAGGCGGGGTGCCAATAATTTTGGAAGTGACCGCATTTCCCTTTTGCCTCAGCGATAAGCGTAAATAAGGTTTATAACGTAGGACTAAACCAGATAAACCAGATTTCTAAACGTAATAAAAGAAAAAGAGAAAAGAAAAGATTGGATTGAACTACTAAGGCAGCGCTGAACTACTAATCCCAGAAGGCATGCCGAAAACCGTCGGCATTTACGTTTTTGTTTTTACGACACTTCAGCTCGGAAGTTGGCCTGAATGGCGGCGCTGAGGAGAATTGCCTCGTGTACGCACCGGGCTACTGTTTTCACTGCTGGTTTTTCTTTTAGGACCAAACTTTACCAGCCAGAACCAACTCTTCAGTCATTAACTCATCATACAGACAGAGTTTTATTTTCTAACCTCCTGCTGCAGAACCCAGCGAAAATGTCAGCGTCTTTATTCACATCATCATCATCATCATCATCATCATCATCATCTGCTGCAACGATGAGCCAGAGGATGGTGTGGGTGGATTTAGAGGTAAATAAATCACATTTATAAGAAATAATTCATAATTTAGTCCCTCAAAAATGTCATATATGCATCTTTAAAGGTTTGGAGTGATTTCCATGCTAGCCTAATTCATTGTAATGTACAATTTCCCTGTGCTTTCTTCCCTGTTTCTCCATCAGTATTATGTAGTGGCAGGATTCAGCACTCTGCATCTTCTGCCATTAAGGCTTCTGTCACTATTTACTGAGATTGAGAACATCACAAGGTCCGTAAAGAGGAATAGTAACAATAGCACCAGGTCAGGACAGGACTGGCAAGAGGACTTTTTATTTTACTGTATTAATTACTGTTTTATTAGCAGGCAAATGGCAAGTACGCTGAAGATCACGGAATGCCGAAGTGCAGGACCCCGGAGAGCACGGAATAGCAAACTGCACGGAATACGAAGTGACGGGAACAAGGAATAGCACGGAATAGTGAAGTGGAGGGAGGACTGAAAATGAAGCCCGGGAAACAATGACGTGTAGGGAATGCTGAAGAGCTGGGAACACTGATGAGTGTGGAATTGCGAAGTGAAGGAAATAGGCAAGTGAATGGAACGCCAAAGAACAAGGAAAATTGAAATGCAGGGAATTCTGAAGATTAAGGAGTCTTCAAGGGAAGGAATTCTGAAGAGCAGGGAATACTAAATGCAGGAAGTGATGACCTGCCAAACTGCAGGGATCAGAGTAGAGCACGGAATGCTGAAGAGGATTAAATACCAAGTGCTTGGAACAGCGATGTGCATGGGACAGCTCAGTGTAGCAAGTACACGGAATACCGAAGAGCTGGGAATATTTAGAAGATTGCTGGGAATATTTAGAAGATTGCAGAAGTGCAGCAAATGAAACGTGGAAGTGAAAAGTGAGGTGCGCAGTATAGAGAAGTGCAATGAATGCTAAAGAACACGGAATAGTGAAGAGCGCCGAAGTCCACGCGCTGACTTTAATACTCGGTCATTTTCGTTTTCTCTGTTTTGTTTCTCTTGATTGTTGGTTCAAAGTGCTGACTGTAACATTAGAAAATGTATCGCGACCCGCAGGAGCGCGCGTGACGTCTCGGGGACGGCGTAGAGCCGTGGAACCTTATTATTCACATGAGAACTCTCTAAGCCGTTTGCCTTTGTTTCAGATGACGGGACTGGATATAGAAAAGGACGAGATTATCGAAATGGCGTGCATCATCACCGACTCGGATCTCCACGTCGTCGCTGAGGTAAGAACGAGCGGCTGTGGCGCGAATCGGCCACGCAGTAGCACATCAGTGCTGCTTCAGCATGGAAAAAGACGTCCATTAGCGTGTTTGAACGTGCATTACGAGCTGCGCGCCATTCCAAACCCATCCGGCTGGTGCGTGATGTGCTCCCTCTTTATTGTTTCAGGGTCCTAATCTGATCATCAAGCAGCCGGACGAGCTGCTCGACAGCATGTCGGATTGGTGCAAGGAGCATCATGGGAAGGTAGTTCATAATTATTCGTACCTAATCAGACGTGTATCATGGGGCGTGCGTGTGTGTGTGTGTGTGTGTGTGTGTGTGTGTGTGTGTGTGTGTGTGTGTGTGTGTGACGATGCGCTGCTGTTCGGTGTGTTCAGTCAGGGTTGACGCAGGCGGTGCGGGACAGTAAGATCTCACTCCAGCAGGCCGAGTACGAGTTCCTGTCCTTCATCAGACAACACACACCACCAGGCCAGTGTCCTCTCGCAGGTAACACACACACACACACACACACACACACACACACACACACACAGAGTCTTCATGTTCATCACAACCACTGGAGGAAAAAAAGACATTTTTTGAAGTTCTGTTGATTTTTTTGGTGTTTGTCACTGCTGATTTAGTGTGTGTGTGTGTGTGTGTGTGTGTGTGTGTGCGTTCAGGAAACTCGGTGCACGCTGACAAGAAATTTCTGGACAAGTACATGCCCCAGTTCATGCGTCATCTCCACTATCGCATCATCGACGTGAGCACAGTCAAGGAGCTCTGCAGGTAAGTGTGTGTGTGTGTGTGTGTGTGTGTGTGTGTGAGAGAGAGAGATTACACAGTGACCAGTGCTGCTGTACCACATGACCTTTAGTGGCCTATAGTTTCCTCACTTGCTCGTTCATCAGCCCTGTATTCATCAGGAATGTTGTAGCTGAGCAGTGAAAAATAATAACGCTTTTTATTCACACACACACACAAATACACACACACACACACACACACACACACACACACACACACACACACACACAGCTGTTGCAAACACTGCCATTTGTGTTGAATATTGCAGTGTACTTGTAAAAGACTGACCTTTGACTGAAGTGAAAGTGTTGTTTTTCTCCAGGCGCTGGTTTCCAGACGAGTATAAACGCGCGCCTCAGAAGCGAGCTGCTCACAGGTCAGTGTTTATGGAAATCAGCCTGAGATTTAACACCATGTGATTCGGAGCTGTTCTGCTACGCCTCCTCCTTTGGGACTGTGAAAAGGCCACGCCTCATTTAGTCAGACTGACAGACACACAAGCCACACCTCCTTTACCTGGACTGACCTTCACGACCACGATCGGTACAGAAAGGCCACGCCTCCTCGGCAGCGGCCAAGACGCAAAGGCCACGCCCATTTTGCAGCCTAAAACTTTTAACGCTTTAAACGTTTTGCTTGTGGTTTCAGCCGGCTCTGGCTCTGAGCACACTTATTATTATTATTATTATTATTAATAGCGCTCTACATTCATGCTAAAAGTGTGCTAGTGCACTACAGATGTTGATTTGAGACACATCCTGTGTGGTCGTTTTGTCACTGCTGCGGTTTCTGCCTTTCCAGAGCGCTGGATGACATTCAGGAGAGCATCAAGGAGCTCAAGTTTTACAGAGCAAACGTCTTCAAAACTGAAGGAGAAGAGAAGAAGAGGAAGATTGTTGAAAACGGAGAGAACAAACACGCAGCCTAAAACACATCTGCTCTGGCTTTGGAGAGTGATCTTAACTTTGCACAGCATGTAACCCTGAGCCTGTGTGTGTGTGTGTGTGTGTGTGTGTGTGTGTGTGTGAGTGTGTGTGTGTGTGAGAGAGAGAGAAAGAACAATTCCGTGTTCCTTTTTTTTATCACATGGTATGTGATTGGTTCCATGCATTTCTTCATTTGTTCTTGATGTATAGAATTTCTGCACCTTTCTGTGATGTTGCTTTCGCCAAAACACAAATACAACATGTGAACACTGATCTTTCTTGCTTGAATGTCCTACTTTATATTTATTTATTTATTTATTTATTTATTATAAAATGAATTCCTGCATGTACTGGTTGTTTTTAAAAGACGCAGCATGATTGTGGACGATGCTCAGTGTTGTACAGCAGGTGGCGGTATAGAGAAAAACATCTCCCGTTCAAAATAGCAAACGGCTCTTTTCAGTGACTCCGGGAATCGGTTCAGCTCACCTGTACGAACCGATTCTTTTGACTCCCTGATAAAATGTGTTCAAACCATTCATGCAGGAGCTATTTCAATAATATGACTAGTACCGATACTAAACTTTAGCTATGATGCACATGCTGTGGGAATAGCAGAAATATTAGATATATAAAAATAGGTGTCTAAAAATCAAAGTACAATAAGAAAAATAGTAATAAAGTGAGATAAATAAGCTAGTTAAATGCTAAATATATTTAAAGATTAAACTGAATTAGAGAATTTTCACTTTTAAACAAAGAACGCTGCCTAAGACTATTACGGCTCTTCAGCCTTCGAATCAGATAAAGGAATCGGTTCAAAGAGTCGACTCATTCACAAACGACACATCACCCAATCAAAATTCTCAGCTGGCCAAATAAGCAAGTGTTTTTTTTTTTATTTTCAAGCTGCTGTGTGCTGAAAATCAAGCGTAAGCATCACACCTTCCGTAATGCACATTAGTTTTTATCACGTTAAAAAACATCACATTAATATATTTTGTTTAATTCAGGGAAACTGGAGGCTCGGCGTCAGTGCTGTACTGAGCATAAACTAAACAGCAGGGTGCCAAAACATTTTACACAACAACTGAAACAGTACAGTTGGACAGTGAGTATTGATACGCCTGCAAAACAATCTGTATGGCTGTCCATAATACACAATTTCCGTTCACAAATAGTTCAAAAGTATTGGCACCCAAAGTGGTGGCAGCAGTATTTGACTGAATAAGTGTTAGCGGAGTTAAGGTACTGACCGTGTCTGTGATCTCCAAGCAAAGTGTATTTTGACATCATTTATCAGCATATTGACATCTAGACCCAGGTCCTACGGTCTGATGCTATCCTAGATTGGATCCTTTCTTTCTTTGAAGCTAATAATAATCCTTCTTAGTGCTCTTTATCGAGAAACAGATGTGTTAAATTTCTCCATCAGGAATCTGTAAACAAACAGCAACACATCACAACTGACAAATCTCCTCCGTCACAGCTTAATTAAACTGACAAATCACTGACATTTACTCTAATGATTGAACTTTTGAAATATAGACTCGATAGGCAGCAGAGACATGAAGTCATGTTGGAATAAACGGCATCTGTTAGACAGCAGTCTGTCGATGTGCGCTGAATGACACGTCGTCTTCAGCGATCATTTATATGCTACAAGAGCCTTAAAAATAAATGTGTGCATACCGTATCATTGTAACTACTCCTGCATTTGATCAGCTCAAACAGGAAGTGTGTGTTTTTTTTATTATTTTGCACTTGAGTTAAAAGGCTAATGTCGCTAACACAGAGCTTAACAGTGTCTTAGACAAAGAGACAAGAACGGAATTTTTTTACATGGCTAACTTTTTAAATAATTTAGTTTTTGTTTCATCTCACGAGACTGAGCCTTATGAGCTCGTCATTAAGTTCTGCATAAAGTCAGAGCTAAGCTAAGGCAAATTCATATCTCACGTGAAACCTTTGTTCTCACAAACCTTGGCTAAACTATGTAGCTATGTAAGCTATGGCTAACACCGCTGGCTAATAAATCAGTTACGCATTGTTCCAAGTGCTAACAAAAATGCTGAAAACTGACATATTTTTTGAGAAATAAAGATAGTTATGTGTGCGTGCGCAAATAGCGTTGCTTAGCTACATGTTAGCTATGTTTGCAAAACTGAAGATAGTTGGCTAATCGACTGAAGTTCGAAGTTGCGGGCCGTGGTCTGAAAATGACTGGTTGTCTACTTTAGCTTTTACTAGCATACAGAACGTAGCCCCTGGCTAATTACTGGATCTAAGTGAATTACGCAGTGGCTTTAGCTAGCGCCCTAGCGCCCAGTCTATTAATACACAATGGAAAAATGCTGTATGTTTAGCATTCATTGCTTTCCAAGACACCTGTTGTGTTGTTCTTCACGCACCGTTCCGCTGTCTGAATTCCTTTCATATCCCATAAGGCCACTGGTTCAAACGGGAGGTATTTATGGCACGGATGAGTCAATGGCATGGGTTAAACCTGTGCTTTGCCATTCATTCTGACCCACAGGTCTGATCAGACCTATTACTTATTACTGTAAGTCTGCTGCACGGATTTCAGCGCATGTCAGTGTGTGTTGACGTCAAAGAGATTTTATCAGCAGCGATGGCTGCAGAGGGCAAAGCGACGCACGTCACTCACCTGTTTAAGGTCATCCGTGACCCTCGGGCGCTGTGCTGGCAATGCTGCTGGCTGACGACGGTGTTCTATACTTGACGCTTCACAGGATCCGAGTCCAACCATTGGTCGACGCAAGAGACTGTGTAACTGCGTGTTTATTGTTTGAAAAATGGCACAAGGCTACGCTCAAGAGTCATTTAGGCGATTCATTCGATGCTCATCAAGCTTCGTTTAGCAGAATAGCTTTTCTTTATTCTCTCAGTGTCTCCATTGTAACTGAATAAAGGTAAGGTGTGTAGCTATTCTGTAAACACATATCAACTCTTATTAAACAACTGAATAACATCCAGCTTTTATCTTCCCTTTTGGTCCAGCTTCGCGTACACACCAGCTCGTTCATGCAATTTTCAATTAGCCAATCACGTGGCAGCAAGGCAGCGTATAACACGAGTCAAGGGCTTCACATACGTTCACAACAAACGTCAGACTGTTAAAAAACAATCTCAGTGAGCTCAGCGGCCTTTGGTCATGGCATGGACGTTGGTGCCAGTGGTTCAGAATCTGCCAATCTCCTGGGATTTGTGTCTAGAATTTACAAAGAATGGTGCAAAAGCCTAAAAAGATCAGCAAGCGGCAGCAAATGGAAACGTCTTGTTGATGAGGAAAGAGAGAGGAGAACGACCAGACTGACCGGAGCTGACAGGAAGGCTAGGGTTTCCCGAATAACCACCCCGTACAACCTGGTGAGCAGGAAAGCATCTCACAGCACGTCAAACCAGAAGACCAGATCGAATTCCACTCCAAGAACAGGAATATGAGGGTCACTGAAACTGGACAGATTGGAAAAATATTTATCTTTCTGGAAAACGTTACTTTTCGGGCTGGAACCCGAACTGGTCTTCTGCTAAGATATAAAATCTAAAATGCTAAATATTTTCCCTTTTCAACTTTCTGTTCCACTTTTTTCTTTCTCTGTGTGTACATGTGGATGCACAGGATCATCCTTCATCTACTTTTCCATTGAGCGCCGCCTCTTTTTTTGATCCAGAATTGAATAAACGCACACGGACTCAGACTTCAGCTTGACTCTGTATCTCTGGCGTCTGGGATTCTCCTGGGATGTGTAGGTGGCGCGCCCCTCCCTCGCTTTCTCTTTCTTTCCTCGGAACATCAGAAGAAATTACATCCCATTGATTTTGCGCTTCTCTGAGCTCTTGCCGAGCGAGGTTCAGGTTGAGTAATGGCCGGCGGCGCTCGGCGGCCTGCGTACCACCACGCCAGGAGCTGGTGGAAAAAAGTGCTGATGGCTGTTTTTTTCCATTTTATGGGATTGTCTCATCCTGTAAGCGGCGTTATGGATTGAAAATTGACGTGCGCTCTCGGCCAGCCAGGGCGACGGAACTGAAACGGTGAGCTTTCGCTTGCGTTCGCATTCCGAGAGTCGTGTCGCACGGCCTCGGCTGAGGAGACGAGGCGTGGAAGGAAGCACTGTCATGTTGGTGCATTTATCATGCGGGAACCTGAGGAGACGGGATGCGACGGAAAAGTCTTTTCACGGAGGCTTTTCCAGAAAGCGGTGTCAGAGTGTGTAGCGGTGGTCAGAGCACCGGCAGGCGGGGTTACGACGGGAAAGTCCATTATCTCAAGATCTAAAGTCAAAGCACAAGCAAACAGACAAGCATGGAAGAGTGCACCTGGAACCTGAACAATACACTATAGCATCAAGGCTGTAGTTAGTAAAAAGGAAATAATGACCAATAATTTGGCGTTCAAAGCACACCAATTATTCTTCGACACAATCTCAGATAAAAGGGTTCTTTAATGGCTCATTGGATAATTAAGAGTGCCCTAGCCTTCTCAAAGAGTTATGGTTCTTCTTGGAAATATATGGGACCTTCCTTTTAAGGTTCTTAGCCTGGTAAAAGGGTCAAAGCTATACTTGGAACCCATTTTTGATCGTGGAATTCTTCCTTTTCATGGTCTCCGTTAAGGGTCAGCAGTCGGCATGGAACCATTTCCGATAGAAAACACTTTGTTTCAGGGTTCTTCGTCTCCTTAACGGGACAGGGTTCTACTTGGAACCCATTTCTGATAGAGGAACTCCTCATTACATGGTTCTTGGAACCATTTCTTACAGGAACCCACTTTGTTTTAGGGTTCTTAGCCTTGAAAGGTGTTACGATTCTACGTGGAACCCATTCTGATTAGAGGAACACATAGTATTAGGGTTCTTCTTTTTCAGAGTAGTGCACAGGTGCGATCACTCCCGACTAAAGCGCAGCAGCAGCAGCAGCAGTCCTGAGTGGAGATGCTGAAGCTGTAAATAATGGAGTATTGTCACTCGGTGGGGTTTTTTCCTCGCTTTGTGATGGAACGTGATGAGACAGAGCGGTCTGTGCTGTCGGCGCGCAGGTGGAAGGAACGGTCACATCTATACACTTCACTTCTAACTTGGACACTTGGACGGTGCGATGAAGCCGAGTCACTGCTACCACCCTGAAGTTCATAATTTTCCAATGACAGCGGTTCCTGAAGTGTTCTATTCCTCTTGCACCACAACAATTTGACAAGTCATTTATTTTTATTTTGTTTGGAACGACAAATCATAATTTCTATCCATTTATAGTTACATTCAATGTCTTGTAATGAAAAAAATGTTCCGGGTATCACTTACATAAGCAAAGTTATAAACAGTTCTTCGCCACGTCCTCTTGATTTAATAAGACGGAAAAAAGCAGTTCGTAAAGCTAGAGAGAATCCAATCACTTTTACATTTTTTTCTCAAATGAAATAATACAATTGGATAAAATACCTCCAATATTAATTAATACAAGTAATAAATGAAGTGATTTAATATATATTCATTATATCAACTTATCCATACACACGGGTCCTTCTTAATTAGGTTAATGATAAAGAAATTACTCCCATTCTTTGTTGCTGTTTTTCCAAACATCTGGTTATGTTTTGGCAAACGAAATATTATACAAAATGAATAAATGAATAAATAAATACATTTTGGCCAGAGACTAAAGATCCAATTGGATTTTTTTCTGATTATATGTTTTATATGTATAAAATATCTTCATATAAAAACCAGACAGAATGATTCCAGCGTGGCCATGAATGGGTTAAACCCATGATCCTGTGTTTGTATACCTCAGACTTCCTCCTTCGTGTTTACGTTTGCTCGGAGAGGCTGTGCTGTGAGTCGCCGCTGCATGAAGAGTTTTCACCCCTGAATGAATGAAAGGTTAGTTATTTATAGAAAGTGGTGTGTCGGTGGCTCGGGTGGAGCCGAGGCTGGCGGGGAGGCGACGCTGCTCCAGACTCAGTGGGTGGAACAGCAGCCTAGAGCTACAGCAAAGTCCTCTCAATGTGGAGTCCGCTTCTGCTCGAAATATTCTGCAGGAATGAGGAATTCTGGGTATTAATGATGTGTCAGATACAGCTGATATAACACTCTGTTCATCTCTCTCTCTCCTCCGTCCAGCTGTGAGTGGTCAGCATGTGCTGCATTGACTCACACCACCTTTCTAAGTGTGTGTGTGTGTGTGTGTGTGTGTGTGTGTGTGTGACAGAATCAGGTTGTTTTTGCTGACCATCTGTTTTACAGAGTGTGTCCTTCGGGTACAGATGCAAGCCTGCCAACGACTCTCCCCTCGGCGCAGTGTGTGTGTGTGTGTGTGTGTGTGTGTCTACTGTATCACTTTATTTTCTTAATTTTTCTAGAAATACAACTGAATAATATAATTTGGGCAGCAGGGTCATATAAATATTCATGATATTGATCATTACGCAATCATCGCTGTGTATTTTCACTGACCTGCATATCACGTCACTTCATCATGCATGATGTGTAAACTTAACGTATAAACGTAAGCGTATGTGTAATGAGGGCAGGTGATCGCGTGATCTCTACTCTCAGAAGGAGATAAATGATAAGTCTAACATTCTTTTTCTTCCCCATGTTGTGGTTTTTGGAGCAAGGTGACCCTTCCCTCCCGGGCTGGCTCCAACCGAGACCCGGCGTGTCGAGGAGATGGATCGGTTTCACCAAGAGTGCTTAGGCAATTTGCCCAATAATACCACAAAGGTTTGATGCTCCTCAAACAGAACAAACAAATAAACAAATAAGCATTTAAAAATAATAAAGGTAGCTGATAAGGTGCCTCTCCTAAATAGTATTAAACAATGAAAATAGTCAAAGATTACACACTAAAAAGTTGAATAAAATTGTAAGCACACCATGTGAATTGAAAGATATTTGCGCAAAATTAAAAAAAGCAGCTTATCTTTAAACTGATTTGACTCAAGCTTTCAACAAAATCACGAAATAAAAAACAACAATTCATGTTTAAACCAATGAAAAAAGTAATTTAATTTTGCAAACCCAAATTCAAAACCTTAACCCAAAAATGTATTTAAAAAAAACCCGCTTGGAGTTTATCCTGCGATACAATCTACTGAAAAGCAAAAACGTACAAACAAAACAAAAAATCTAAACTAATGACAAATCGAATTAAGTATATTTGAGAGATTTTAATTGAAAAACTCTGTTAAAAAATATATCAAAACAAACGATTCTGCCAGTTTATCTTGTAATAAAATGCAGTAAAAGGAAAAAATGCAAAAAAAAACCCAAACTAAACTAAAAAAACTAAAAAAAATACAAATAAACCAGGTGATTTTAGCAATCATAAAAGAATGCAGTTGAGAAAAAGAGATTGGTTTCTGCTCTCTCAGGGATGCAGCAGTAAACAAGGCTGGTGTGTGTGTGTGTGTGTGTGTGTGTGTGTGTGTGTGTGTGTGTGTG
>JAQQZR010000009.1:1807415-1819915 GCA_030068235.1 Notoglanidium macrostoma | reverse complement strand
AGAGTGAGAGAGTGAGAGAGAGAGAGAGAGAGAGAGAGAGAGAGAGAGAGAGTGAGAGAGAGAGAGAGAGAGAGTGAGAGAGAGTGAGAGTGAGAGAGTGAGAATGAGAGAGACAGTAGGAGATTTGTGGCAGGTCATGAGGGAACTTCAGTGGCGTTTCAGTGGCGTTTTTATCTACACAGATATTAAATCCTGATATTATCCATTGTGGACTATAAGTGAGGAAGAATGATTAAATATTATATTCTTAAAATATTCGTAACCCACTTCATCATATCTCTTGCTGGACTTAACATGGAGGCGTCCATGTTTTTTTTTATTTGCTCGAAGGTAAGTCAAATGCGGCATAATCTGCCTTCGAATGGAACTCATGAGCTCGCGATTACGAAACAGGAAGTGAACACAATAAACAAGACCCCATTTGAAGGCAACATTTATCCTAATGCATTATTTACAGCGTGTAGCCCAAGAGCATTGTGGGTAATGTGGTAAACTCTTAATCAAAGTGAAAACAGAGCAATGAAACCAACAATGTTTAAACCAACAGTGTGTATAAAGAAAAAATATATGAAAGGGTGAAAATGTATTCAGGTGATGGATCTGTGTGTGTGTGTGTGTGTGTGTGTGTGTGTGTTGTTCAGTCAGAGAATTGGGATATTCCCTTTCGTCCCGAAGACACTGTCAAGTAAAATATGCCGCTGTTAGATACTTTTACAGAAACACCATTTGCAAATCTAATGATGCCAGCATCCCTTTGGAAGAGAGCCACTTAATGAATTTTAATGACACACTCAAAGTTCTAACACGTGTGCTGAAAGATTGATGCACCTGCAGCGCTGATATCCATGTCGTCCGTGGATCGCCGGTCGGTCCGCTCCAGTGATCCAGGTGGAGGAGGGAGAGGAAAGGTTTAAGTGGCTCGTATCTCGTCCCGTTTAACGTTTACACAAACTGAAGGCCTGACGTGCACACCGAACACTTTGTTACACAACCAGACACGTGTCCCAGTCGCTCAAGGTTAATTAGTGCAGAGCTTCTTCTGACTGGAAATAATCCACAGTGTTCATGTGTTGAAGTCAATTTAGCTGTTTCCCTCAGCACACTAATCCTGTTCAGGAGCAAATAATCATTTCATAGTCACTTATTTTTATTTCATTACCACAAACCTAATAAGTATAAATGAATACCAGCATACGTTCAGAATACAGTTTGTAATTGTATCTTTTTTTTTTTTCGTCAGTTAGATCCAAATTTAGCTCTGTTTTTTGGTTTTATTATTATTTTAATCTTCAAAATTATTAGCAATGATTTGCTATACTTCCTATATGGCTTACAATTCTAGATGGGTTAGCATGTTTACTAGAATCCTTCATAGAACATATTTGCTATTGTGCTAGTTTAACCTCTTTACTTTTAATGCTAGTTTGTAAGTGAACCTCTTTGCTATGATGTTCGTTTGTAGATTACCCTCTTTACTACAAGGCTAATTTGAGAGTTAGGATCTTCATTACAATGCTAGTTTGTTGATTAGCATCTTTACTTTTAATGCTAGTTTGTGGATTAACCTCTTTAATCTAATGCTAGTTTGTTGATTAGCCTCTTAACTTTAATGCTAGTTTGTTGATTAGCCTCTTTACTGTAATGCAGGTTTGTAAGATGACATCTTTGCAACAACACAAAATTGTGTGTTTGTAAGTTATCATTTTTGCAATAATGCTAGTTTGTGGGTTCACCCTCTTTCATGACATGGTTTTATAGGAAAATAATTTACTTCTGTCTGGCATTAATAACCTCATTCTCCCCTTCATTGATTATTTTCCTATGACAGCATGACACTCAGAGATCCCAGCACCAACACGCTGCCGCCGAACGTCCTTTAGCAAACGTGTCCTGTCTCATTTGTAAGGCGTTCTTCAATAGAAATGTCAGCTAAATCAATAAAAATGTAAAAATATTGTGTGTGTGTGCTCAATATGTGTTGTGCATAGTGCACTGGATTCTTAACATTTTCTTTACCGTATGGCTTATACAATAGAACCTGCATATGGATGGAAGGACAATGACTGACTTGACTTAAACTTCAGAAAAAAACCCGACTCAGAACTTCAAAGCACAGTAATCACACACGCCCCTTTGGCACAAATCAGCTTAAATCAATTCTTTTGTCTTGAACATAATCCTTTCCGCATGAGAGAAATGCTCCTCCTGGGAGCCTGATTACACTGTTTATAACCGCTGATTGTATGAACGATGCAAATAAAGCTTTAATCCACGTTTCTCTTTCAACGTCTCTGTTTAGAGAGTGGTGCGGAGGCACGTCTCTTTTTCAGACTTTTAACCGGTTTCTAGTCTCACAACTTTATATGTACAGTACGTTACGTGTTATGAACAAAAGATACACAGATACGGCATATATCACTTCGAGGGTGTGCTGTTATTGGAAAAAAAATCAATAATGGGCTGGTGTGATGTGCTTCATTCCTTTTATACCACCATGCCAATGATAGCAATTTTTTTTGCTTTATTGAAAAAAAAAACCCATACATTTTATCCATTTATAGTTACGGTTCCTGTTCTGGTTCCTGTTCTCGCTTCTGTTATAGCAGCTTCCCTCACCAGCTTCTCTTTTTCTCTCTCTCTTGAAGTTATGAAACGTAAACTCCTCTAAACACGTCGCAAAACTTAAAAAGTTACAGCTTTACCTTTGTGGACTCCTTCCATAAGCATTAAATAAACTTGACCATATCATCAATTGCTTGCTTGCATTAAACATAATTTGAGCATGAGATTTGGGAGATTTACTACTGTCAGATTTGCTGTTATAGAAAATGAATCTTCTGACCGATCAGAACCGGGAATTCAGAAGAAATCCATATCATAAAGTATATATTATATACTTAATATTTCAAACTGCAGAATTGTGTAACGACTTTTTCTTCTATGCTGCAACTTCCGTGGAGTTTTCTGTTACGTGTGTTCGTCATTGTCATAGCGGCGATTAGCAGTGCTTAACAGAAATGTCATTTATATAATGTCTAAAATTGTTTGTGTCAACGTAACGTGTTAATCCTTCATCTTGATGTAAAGCTGAATTTTGGTGTTTCTCTTCAGGAGATTTTATGACGGTGATTACTGAATCGTTCACATGATGGATGATCCCGTAAACTCAGATCCTCCATGTAGAAGCCCTCTTAACACACCTCTCTATCTCCTGATGGCTAATCCTACTGATGTATAATCATTAATATTACACTATTTTCTAGCTCACAGTTCTGTAAATAATCATACTGTTCACTATCCAGTTAACCCCTTATTTCACTACCCTCGTCCCCTCTCCTGGATCCCTCTTCTTGTGTTTCCTGTAGGACAGCTTCACACTCATCACATTATAAATGAAATGACTGATTGAAACCCATAACGTTAGCTCTCGAAAGCTTTCGAAGCTTTCCAACACACTTCATCTGATTGGCTTCTGGAAGCAGTTCTGATTGAATGCACTTCCAGTTCAACGTGAACTTTTCGCTTTTTTTTCACCAAGCGCAATCTCGTTAATTGAAACGGCAGCTAAAGAAAACAAACTGAAGCTTGTGTTTAGCAGGTAGCAGGTACCCCAATGATGAATCCTGTGGTGCGACTTAACCGTGTTCATGCGTCTCCGAGTCTGGCGTCGTCGTGCTCTGACGATGATGCATTGCCGTGTTACGAGCATCACTCATCCCAGCTTCATGTGCACACTCATTTCTCTTCCGCCGGGCCCTCTGTCAAACAAATTATCTGCCGCAGCACGTCTTCCTGACAGCCAGGCCTCGAACATGGCCTTTGTGGGCAAAGACAACAGACGACGTCTCTGATTTCGGTGCAGATTTTCCCGTCAGCCCTTTCAGTTCTTTGGTGATTCATTCACTTTGTGAGTCAGGACCCTATTGGGGCCATGTCGTCCTCGAGCGCTCTTTTAGGACTTCCGTGACTCCTTTTCTCAGACTGCTTCCTGATTGGGCTTTCAGAACGCATTAGGAGAAAGTTCTAGAAACCAAAGTACTACCAGAGGCGGAGATATGTGTCTTTTGTTGCACGAAAAAAAAAGAGGCCAGAGAAGAGAATGAAGCAGAAGGCCATTGCGAGACAAAAAAATAAATATATTAGATGTGTCTTCAGTCTTTTATTCCTCCAGAAGCGAGACTGAGTTGGATGATTTATCGGTGAATCTTCACTCCAGGACGATTATTAATTGAGCTGATTGATTGATGAACACTTGCTGGAGAATTGTAGGTCCCACTCGGCAGCTTCAAGCCGAGCAGCGGCAGATTTACGACAACATGGCCCTCACATCTTTCATTCCTCATACAGCTTGCTGTAAACAAGGATGGCGGCTGAGTGTGTGTGTGTGTGTGTGTGTGTGTGTGTGTGAGCGGGGATGAAGTGGGCTTTGGTTTAAGCCCCTCATTCCTCTGCAATCCCACCAGCAGCTATATTGGCCTAAGGCTTTAAAATCAATCTTACACCATGCCTTTATTTGCATCTAAACCTCGAGCTTAGCCCCTGACTCGTTTTTGGCACGGCCGCCCGCGTATCGTTTGCATGTCGTTTAAACTCTGGCGTCATCCTCAAGGCCTCCGACTGATATGATATCAATACGGCGTAAAAGTGTATCCATTGAAACGTCCGTGCTAGAGTTATGCAGCCATTTGGGTTCCCGTGAACGTCTCGCTCTGTTGTCTGACCCAAATTGGGATGCTAAACTTAAATGCCTGTTTTCTGAGACCATGCTGGATTAATCACATCATGCAGAGAGAACGTTGTCCTGTATTGCTGGCACCCAAAATAGGCAACTAATTGGAGTGCAAGGAAGGGAAATTGCACTTGAAAGCACTTCCTTAAATCTAGAAAGAGTGTGAACCCCGGAGCGAAGATTCTCTCTCCACACAGCAGAATAGATAATGCACGATTATACGATCCCAGTCGTCGGTGGGTTGTTTTTTTTTTTTTGGTTTGGTTTTTTTTTAACCCACAACCTAGTTTTTCCATTGTTATGATGTCTTGAATTCCTGCTACTTCTTATTCTAATTATATGCCTTGTCCTCCCACCGTGCATTTCTTCTTCAGACCTTCATGAATAAATTGGAAGGGGGGAAAATAAAAAACAGGGCAGCGTACGCTTTTGAAGTTTCTCGTTCTGCGACCCGAAATGAATCACACTGGGCATTAGGAAGAATAATATAATGAGTTACTGCAACCTTCACTGTGGCTTTACTTCACATAAATATAACATGTCTAAGTAAGTGACTAGTCAGAATTGCGAGTGTTACATACTGTATGTCTGCTATCCATAGTTATTCGAGGAATGCGTTCCAGTTTTGAGGAAAGTGTATATGCAAATGTGTATTCATTCATTCATCTTCAGTAAGCCATTTATTCTGGCCAGGGCTGTGTGTGTATTGTTTTAAAAGCATTTTGACCAAGGCTTGTGGTGGAAACGTTCATGTAGATTTCCTTTATTTTCCTTCCACTTCACAAAGCCATGCCAATAAGTGGACTGGCTATAGACAGCCCCGAGGTGTAAATGAGTGTGTGAATGTGTGTGTGCACGGTGGCTTGCGATGGACTGACGTGTATTCTTGTCTCACGCTCACTCTTCCTATTTGGAAACTTTAAGGCTGCTTTCACACTTGGCTTGAATACTTGAGTCCCAAGCCTAACTCTGGGCTCATCTGGGGGCCGGGATTTGCCTTCAGCACAGATTTGCCTTCAGATAGAAGAAATCCTTCCAGCCCTTGATTGTTCGTGCAATTCCATATGTCACTTTTGTAGACAGAGTACAAGCACTAGATTCATCAGTCTGCTTTTTTTTTTTTTCATTCTCTTTCTTTGGCACCAACAAGGAGTACTTCCAAACGAAGAGTCATTCTCATATAAGTCTATTTTTAGCCATGCAGCTGGGCATGAGACGTGCGTTTTTCACGATCAGTCCACGCACTAACACCATACAGATGCATTAGCTGATCTGATGACATTAGGTGACCCAATTACAGTGCTCCTGTCCTATAAAAGCCTGGTTTTATATATCAGTAAAGCATTCGGTCTCCTCTGCTGACCATAACCATTTCCATCACGGAACTTGAAACAGGAGTAACATGACAAGCTGATCAATCACATTACTCCGCAAGCCCCAGACCACCATTTTCAATTGAACCAGGGATTGGTTCTCTGGACAGCTCTCAGGCTCAAAAACAGCTTTCACACTTCACCAAATGAACTGAACTCTTAGATCATATGGCCTCGGGTCTGGAAAAAGTGTGTGAAGTGAGTGTGAAAATGAAGGGCCTTCTGGGTCAAGTTCCCTGAGAAAATGCCAAGAGTGTACAAAACTTTATCGGGAACACTTCAGAATTAAAAATATGATACGGTTTGGAAAGTGGTTCTGTCTTCATTATTTGTCACAGTTTCTCCATTCTACCGCTTTGGTTTCTGTTTTGGTCCTGACTCCGCCCCTTGTCTTGTCATTTGTGTTCACCTGCTTTGTGTCAGCCTCTGATTAGTCTGTCTACTTATACCCTCTTGGCTCTCCGTTCCATGCCTTAATTTGCTGCGTTCCTCGCTCCTGGTATGTTAGTGTTTTCTCATTCTGACCTGTGTCTAACATAATCTTCTACGATCATGGATTATCCTTGATACGCCACTTGTGTTACCTCATCATTATTATTCTCAAATAGTTACAATGAAGACATGCTATGAGCAGGGGGTACACAAACTTTCAGCAATCAGTGTATTTCATATACATTTATAGCATGTGGCAGGCATCCTTATACAGACGAGCAGCTTGGTAGTGCTGGGATTTGAACTCATGGCCTTCCGATCATGAGTAGGCCATTGTCCTAACCATTAAGCTACAACAACGAAAATGGGTATGAAACATAAATATAACGCATTTAGAGTTAATCTGAAATTCATGTTACAAGAAAATCTCTACTGCTTCTGACGGCGGAATCACAATCTTCCAGCTAGTGTGAGCAAGCTAGATGTTTTCCTGTATTAGTATTAGCTAGCTAGTCATTAACTTAAAAAATATGCAAATTTCTGGAAAGCGGGTGCTCCAATTCCAAAACCATAACTGGACAGTTCGTGTTTTTCGACCTTTCAAATTGTCTTTTTGGCCTTATAAAAAACATTATATCATCATTACATCCATCCAGATTCTCTCTGCAGATTTGTTGTTAAGATTTCACTCTGTGATTTTGTTAATGTAATATGCTCTTAGCATTGTTTTCCCTGACCTCTGTTGCTGTACCATGTTACTCATGTTACTGTTTGTGCTTTTGGGGTTTAATTTGTTGTACCTGCCGGAAATCTGTGTTCGCCACGTTTTTTCTCTCTGAACTTAATCTTTGCTTTCATGAAGACAGTCTGTATGGAGGTCATTTTAGTCCCCTTCACCAGAGTACACTGTTTATTCTTCATCTTCTGTGCTGAGCTTTTCCAGTAGCAGTGTTTATTCTCGCAATCCTGCATCCCCTGGGTTTGCGCTCGGGTTTTGTTCCGCCTGCCGCTTGTTTGAGCATTCCTATCACGTTGTCGGAGCATATAAACATTAGACATTAACAACAGGTTAAAGGCTGGATACATAAATTCATCAAGCATCTTATTGTGGCAAATCCAGAAATCACAACCATTATCCACAGCAAGGGTCAACATACTGGCATAGTCTTATATACTGATAATGCATAACTACAGACAAATAAATTATGGTCAAAACCAGAACCAAGGAATGGGTTACAACCATGAATAAAGAGCACCAGAATCAAGGAGCTGGTGAACACAATTAGGGAAACTTCAATATCAAGTTCTCATTTCCATGGGAACTGCAATGTGATCAGGGAGGGAAACCAGGACAAGACCACACTTTAACACTTTGACATCAAGGGAAGACAGGGTGTCTGTTAGATTGAAAATCTTCTCCCTTTATTCTGTCCTTTGACCTCTCTAACCCTGCTGCCGTGGACAGTCGTTCTGGCTTTCCTTTGCTCAGACTTAGAGTTGTCCTGCTTTCTTTCCTGTCCTGTGATCCTCAGATAATTTAGGTCCTCTTGACATGACCGAATTGAATTGTTTAGGTTAAGCTATCATAAAGAACACTCCATACTTATCTTATCTTATCATGAACTGATCAGATGGGTACCAATTGTCTTTAGGTCGTATAAACAAAGCATCTGTTTCTCATCTGTTCCTTTGAAGAATGTACGATGACATTTGTATTCCTATGTATAAATACTTCTAGAATTTCAGCAGTAAAATCAGACTGGGTTTAACACGACCCTGTGTCTGTTAAGATCGTTCTCCAAGCGCTTGTCACTCAGAGGAAGAGAGCGAGACGGTTACGGAGTCTGAAAGAGATTGAACCAAGAATAAGAAATAAATCTTAACAGTGTCCCAGACTCCTGGTAAATCACCAGGAGGACTGAAGGCTGGTATTCCAGTGGAGGTGCAGTCACAGCTACAGGTGATGGTGTAGGATGTTAGGAAGTTACCTGGAATGTTGTGAAAACCACACACTGATCTCATTCTTTGTTTTTAAAGGAGGATCAGGGAGTGCGGATGTTCACAGGTCCGTGAAGCCAGCTTGAGGGGCAAGGGGCAGCAAAGCATTCTGTATGAACAGGGAACTTGGTTGCCAGGAGGTAAGGCAATGCATCTGAGGGTCTGGGAACCTGTACATTAGAGGGGCAGCTAAGCTGTGTGGAGGGTCTGCGAACTCAGATTCCAGCAGTTCACCTAATGCATCTGGAGATTCTGGAAACCTGGACATAAGCTAAGCCAGTGTACTGGAAAATGTACAGGAACAGACCAATGAATCCAGCAGAAGGTTCAGGAAGTCAGTACACCAGAAGGTTGGCAGAATATGAAATACCCTATTGCCTGGAGGTGTGAGAAAATCAGGTGTTAACTGAATACCTGCTTCAGATACAGGTACCAAGATTTCCATTTCACTCCCAGATTGCACAAGTTCATTGTCAACAGCAGGAAATGGAGCGATTGCATTCTCAGTGCAGGTACAGAGGGAATTGTGGCACCCTTGGTGGGGTAAGAGGTGGCACGATGGTGTCCTTGGTACATTGGGAGGCGGAATGATAATGTTCTTGGTGGAGGAGGAGTCGGAGCGACAGCATCTGTGGTGGAGGATGGTGGAGTCGGAGCGACAGCATCTGTGGTGGAGGATGGTGGAGTCGGAGCGACAGCATCTGTGGTGAAATGTTTGGTACAGTTTAAGTTAGCATATCATGTACAATTCATGTATCAGCAATGTCTGATGCAGCTTGTTTGCTAATTAGGAAGACGTTGTCACAACTTTCTTTCTTTTTAAAAAATTTTTAATATTCCATTCATTGAAGCTTTGAATAGTTGCTAACTATAGTCAGACATGTGTTACTCAGCTGAAGTGGATTATAATGAATCATGGGGGGAAGGATGAGTCCAGGGAGCTTGTGAATCTGTTGATCATGTGCGAATAGTGTGATTTAATTAATTAGTACCAAAAGGGGGTGCTGTGTTACAGTGGTGAATGGTTTCAATTACACATCACCCTCAGCAATGGATGAAATGAACAGATGATTAAAAATGGAATTGTGCTGACATATTTCCAGTTAGCATATGTGATATTGTTATCATATCTGGGTATTGTTTACATCACGCACATTTTTAACAGCATTTCATCTGTCCATCCATCCATAGTCACATTTACACCTATGGCCAATTTAGAGTAGCCAGTTGACCTCATTTGCATGTCTTTGGGCTGTGGAAGGAAACTGGAGCACCTGGAGGAAACCCACGCAGGTATGGGAAGAACATGTAAACTCCACACATTAGTGCCCCAGTCGGCTGGCAGGTTTGAGCCCGGAATCTTCTTGCTAGCCACTGCACCACCGTGCCGCCCAATGGCGTTTCATTATTTATAAAACGGTAAAATGAATAAGGCTGTAAATTTCCTAGTGATTATGTGTTGCTGTGCGAGCAGCATTGTTGACAGTCGTCTGCATACCGTATGTGATTCCGGAGGATTTAAAATCTGTGCCCACTAGGGGGCAGGAAAGGGAAAAACAGCCTTAGCTAGCGTTGGAACATGTTTCTTGACTACTGCTTCTGATTTGCATATAAAATGAGCATGGAATCAGTGGAAGAGACCATGTTAACGTTTCCCTTGTGAAGACGGTGGAAACGCTGGCACCGCCACCAGAGTAGAACGTTATTAAATTAACCTTGTCATGGACATGTAGCGGTAACCGCACAAGAGACGCAGCAGGTTGCATGTATGGTTCAAATCCTGCGTATTTATGGCCTGTATGTATTTAAAAGCAAGTTTAAGACTTAAAACTCAGTAATATGTATTAGAGATCATAGAAATACTGTGCAGTTGACATGTAGATGATGATACACAGATTAATGGTAGTAAACATGGATGAATTTGCAGCTACCTCGAAGGAAAGTGTGTGCGGTTTCAGACTGTAGAGGTCCCCACTTCTCCTCACACACTCGCACACCTCCACGGCTCTCGCACTGCGCGCGCGCGCTCGCGTGTGTATGTGTGCGTGTGTGTGTGTGTGTGTGTGTGTGTGTGTGTGTTTTAACGGGAGCGCACGCGAGGCAGGACGGAGCGGCGCATCCGCTTCGGAGAGGAGAGAAGCGCAGGGGAACTTTCAGGCTTTCACACCGTTTCCGTTCTTTTAGACGGAGAGGATGCTCAGAAGACGCAGCGGCGTTTCCCGAAGTCGCGCGCTTGCCCAAACTGAGCTCTGATAGGGTTTTTAATGAACCGGGCTCGTCCGGGGCGCGCGATCACATCAGGTCTTGTACGGGACTCTCGCGATGTCCGCTACCTTCGGGTCCCTGCTGCTGCTCCTTCTGGGTAAGTTGGAGCTTTCGCATGAGTAGCTTTACAGCACGAGCACGAGCTCGAGCTCACGGTCCCCGCTAATCCCGTGATCACCTTTATTGGGAATTTACTAATTAATTAGAAGTTATTCTTTATTCCTGTGACAAAGTTCACTAGTTTTACTTATTTTACTCTAAATGGATGCTTTTTGTTTATGGGAATGTTGTAGCCTATTATGCATACATTTGACCAGTTATTATTTATAAGTAGTGGCATATTAATAAAGGCTTGGCAAAGGCTGATTTTATTTTTTTTGCACTGTAACCCGAGAAAAATATTTGCATTTTTAAATATATTTAATTGTTTATTTGTTTGTTAATCATTATCTTCCTGTATTGCTTTTTAAAAACTTTATTTACTTATTAATGCATTCGGGTTGTCGTGTTATACATACTTTTACCACTTATTTATTATTTATTATGCAAATAGCCATATTTAATCTCGTTAATTTCTTATTATGGCATGAAATTTTATGCACATGAATCAACAAACTGACAAAAATACTATTTATTGATTGATTGATTGAAAAAGCTTATCTATATATTTGGTTTTTGTCTATATGAATGTGTCCTTTTGCATTTTATTTTATTTTTTTCAATTTATTTTGGCAATTTATTTATTTATTTTCTTATTTATATATTTCATTTTTTGACTGCAGTATCTTGAATCTTTTCCCCTTTGCTGACTCCCTAGAAAATCCTTTTTAAAAATTTATTAATTAATTATTACTTTATTTACTTATTGCATTGAGGCATTAGACATACCTTCAAACTTTTTCATATTGATTTATTCAAATTATTATTTTATTAGTATGTTATTTTATTTAGCATTTTGTAAATGCTTGGAACTATTTATTATAATGTTCATACTTTTTATTGTAATTTTTTATTATCTTTATTTCCTTACCTTTAGGCACTGTAACTGTTTTGCTTCAGTGAATCAGTGTGTAGGTGTTGCTCGTGACTCCACCAGCTCTGATTTACTTTTGATTGGTTTTGAGCTGTTGTTTTATTAATCGGCAGCGTGAGTCACTCTAAGAAGTTGAAGAATGGTTTGTGTGGTTCCGTGATTTAGCGCTCTGCCTCATGGTGCAGACTTGCCGACGTTACGAGATTCCGCTGTTGAATCATGACCTAACTCAGGAGCCTGGCTTCATCCCGTTGGGAATTTCAGCAGGGGACACGATTGTCCATTAGGGCAGAAGTGAAGAACTGCCTCAGCCGTTTTTGCAGATGGACTCGCTGTCTGCTGTGGCAGAGCTGAAAACACACACTTTAGATTCTGCAGTGGCAGTTCTGCAGATATCCATCAACTGTGGACCTGCACGTCTGTGATTGTGCAACATATGGGCATTTCAGTGCTTACATCCATACACCTGATCCAGCCTGTCAGTTCCCTATCCACATATTCTCAAACTCTGACACTCAAAGACACACCATCCGCACCACCTACACCACCCACACCATCCACACAACCCCACACCACCCACACCATCCACACAACCCCACACCAACCACACGACACCACACCACCCACACGACTCGACATGACCCCCCACCCCCCACACCCTCCCCCGCTC
>JAQQZR010000009.1:1787967-1807315 GCA_030068235.1 Notoglanidium macrostoma | reverse complement strand
CCAGCCACACGACTCCACACCAGCCACACCACACACACCATCCGCACCACCTACACCATCCACACGACTCCACACCAGCCACACCACACACACCATCCGCACCACCCACACCATCCACACGACTCCACACCAGCCACACCACACACACCATCCGCACCACCTACACCATCCACACGACTCCACACCATACACACCATCCGCACCACCTACACAACCTACACCACCTACACCAGCCACACCACCCACACCATCTGCACCACCCACACCATCCACACGACTCCACACCAGCCACACCATCCACACCACCTACACCACCCACACCATCCACACGACCCCACACCATCCACACCACCTACACCACCCACACCATCCGCACGACTCCACACCATCTACACCACCCACACCACCCACACGACTCCACACCATCCACACCACCTACACCATCCACACGACCCCACACCATCCACACCACCTACACCATCCACACCATCCACACCACCTACACCAACCACACCACCTACACCACCCATACCATCCACACCATGCACACCATCTACACCACCGACACCATCCATACAACTCAACAACAACCACATCTCCTACACCCCTCCACACCACCCACACCACTACACACCACCCCAAACAACCCCACACTGCCCTACATTGCACCACAGCAGTTCACACCACTCCAAACCATCCCACAATGCCCCACTGCACCACACCATCCTACACCATCCACATCACCCCGCACTGCCCACAGCAGCCCACACTGCACTTCACCACTCCACACAGCCCCACACTACCCACACCACCCCACAGTACCCCACACTGTCCATACCACCCACCCATGCCCTCGCACCCCCTGCACTGTCGTACATCACTACATCAAGCAATGTGGGTGGAAGACTTCACTCGAATAGCCAGTTATTTTTAATATTCACAATAACAAGATGTATTTTTAACTATTATTTTAATATTCTACTTTTTCCCATTGTTTGCTGTTTAGACTAGATATTTTCTGCTCAAACCGAACTTCATTTGCCTTCCCAGCTTACAGTGTGTGACATTTTCTCTAGCCAAACTTTGACTTCTGGCAATTTCCGAACACAAATATGGCTGCCGAGAGAAGTACAGAAAAGTTTTAAAACGTGTGTAACAGTTGAGTGTCTTGTAAGGAGACGTCTGTTTAAGATTTATGGAGGGAGTCTCCAGTGTCGGCGCTTTGTAACAGTCAGAGGTAAGGCTCTAACTTTTTAATTTTCCTGCATCTTCAGGACAGAGGAGTTTACCCTTTGTGGTTTCTTGGTAATATGATAAGCAGCGGTCTTATTTATGTCAAGAGAGAGAAAAAAACAGAGGCTGGTGAGGGAACAACTGTTTATAACTGCTATAACGTGAGGGATCCTGAAGAATAAATCACTTCAGGATGTGCTGTTATCGGAAAATAATCCACTTTGGTTGGGCTCCCCAAGAATCTGAATTGTTTTCATCCTGCACACGTATCGATTAATTGTGTTACTGCAGTCCTGTACATTAAACAGTGAATCAATTGAAAGAACAAGTTAAAGACGAGTTAAAGTCTATATTTAGAGCTGGATCTCCGGGGGCAGTCAAAGTGTCTGTCAGATGCAGCGAGGACACAACCGGAGGTTAGGAAGTGACATCTTGCTGCACACTGGTCCTGCTCCCTCCTCTCTACTCTCTCCTTTCTCACACTGCACTCACACTGAGTTCCTCATCCAAACAACTGGAATAACAACAGCAGGAAACAGTCGGATAGTTACATAAGCGTATATAGCGGCTTGGCCTGTTTGACCCTGCGTGTTCGTGTCACGACCTCTGGAGGTGATTAGCATTAGCGGCTGGTTCCTTGAGGAACTCGGAATGCAAACAGCGTGCCATTTGACCCTTCATTACTTAGTCATTCAGTTTTTTTTATTCATGAACCAATTAGCTTGGTTTGGCTCTTTGTACTGGAGAAATGCTAATGCTTTCTTGTTGTAATGGTAGCTTCTAGCTGCTGCTAATGCTAACCCTGCAGCAACCATTTGTAACAAATGTGATTTTTTTTTTTTTTTTTTTAGAAAACTATAATCGTAATAGATTACTGTATTGCATATGCATATTTATATAAATAAGCTACAAACCAGAATGCGATTTGGAGGCGTGGTCTTTGTGTCTGTCGGTCCCAGTGAAGGAGGCGTGGCCTTTCACGTACCTAAAAATAATAAACAGTGAAGCATGAAACAATCATGGTGCGTCATGCAGGTGGACAGGGTCAGAATAACATGCAGTGTGTGTGTGTGTGTGTGTGTGGTTGTGCCAATGGAGAACGGTCTGCCATACACATCCGAGGACGTGTGTATGTTTAATGATGGCGTGTTTCAAAGTCTCTTTGGCATGAGTAAGTGTGTGCGTGTGTGTGTGCATGTGTGTGTCTGGTGGGAGGACGTGGATGCCACTCTGATTTGGCCGAGCGCTCTGACACGGCTCTCGGTGAGCGGCGTCCCCCTGCTGAGATGTGCTCTGCTAATTAAAGACAGCAGTACGTCCCTCTGGGGACTCTCACACACACACACACACACACACGCATGCAAACTTACACACGAACTATGTGAAGCCGGACTTAACACAGGGAGTTCAGAAATAGCCGTTAGCAACCGCTTTTATTAGAACGCACACTCCACAGGAGGGATGTGCTACTAGAGCTACTACGACCCCCAAGAGTGAAGCTCAGAGAACTTTCATAAAAGTTGCCAACACACACACACACACACATGCAGAATCTCATCACGCTTAGCTTCACGTTTGATCTTCTGGAAGTTCTTCAGAGCGTACTCATGTAAAGCATCTTGGAGGGCGATTGTGGCTTTGCTCAGTGTCTGATGTTCGATTACAGGGTTTGTAAACTTTAATAAACATGGATAAGCGTACATGTGTACACTTCTGAAACAAATATGTGATCAAAGAGAAGAATTTCGGTATGTGTGTGTGCCGCATCTTCTGTATTGTGATTAACAGACTCATAGGCCACGCCTCCTTCATTATGACTGACAGGCAAAGCAGCTATATTTTCCTCGCTGTGACTAACAAGCACGGAGACGCCTCCGTCTCTAGGCACCAGAGCCACGCCCCGTCTTTGAGACTGACGTGTACGACGGCTGCACCTCCTTCACTAGGTTCTGACACTTAGCGTGGCCACGCCTCCTTCATCATGAATGACGTGTACAACGGCCACACTAGTTACCGACAGCCACACCTCAGAGAAACCTTGCCTCCATCACTTGTACTGCCATGCGTTGTGGCCCCGCCCCTTTTTGGGACTGAGCTGCCCAGTGGCCACACCTCCTTCACTGTGACTGGAACTATGAACCGAATAAAAATGTACTTTGCTTAAAAAAATGCATAAATTAAATAATTGCTGACCAAAAAAAAAAATTTAACACAAGTGTGATCCAGTCGGAAGGCTCAATTTCATTAAGGAGTGCTGTTAAACGACCCGGAAACAAACCGATATAGCGGCACCATCTGTTCAGTCCCGGCCAAGAGGAATGAGGGAGAGAGGGAGATGGAGAGGGGGAAAGTGCTAACATTAGCGCTGTACAGTTTAGGCTCAGGTTAAACGTGAAACTTGGTAAACAACTACATCACACACTAATCGATCACTGTTTTGTGGCATAAAAGCTTTCAGCGATTTATCTCTCAGATAAACGCGCGTAATGCTAATCGTCTGCGTAGGCGATCAGTCTTCATCTTGGAGACGAGGTGAGCATTCGTATATATCGCCACACAGTCTACCCGTATCCATTTCGACACGAACACAATATTTGAGTTCAGGGTGGCCAAAAAGAAGCACATGCTTTTAATAAAGCCGTGTGTTTTCTTTATAAACATTCTCCTCAGGTAGCCCGGAGCTAACACTCCTCTTCCCCCTCCCCCGCCTGAAGCAGGCCTGCCAAGCTCGCTCATAAAGCCGAGGACAAATATTTTCATAAACTTTCTCAAATACTACAATCCTTCGGTAGAATCTCAGCCATGATAAACATGTTCCTCATGCTAGCAAAATATGCTTAATTTTAAATGTATTTTCAGAAGTTTCCAGTCTGAAAGTGGTACCCATAATGCACTGTGAGCAAAGTAAATCAAGTCTAAAATAGAGCTAGTGATTATAGCCCTGTTCACTCTGTCAGAATTTAGCCTAGTGTGAAGCGCTAGTTTGTGTGCTAACCTGTAATTACAGGAAATCATGTCTCGACTCCTGTCAGGATTCGCTAGCGCTCGATTTCCGCTAAGCGTAGCAAGAGCTAATAAGGACACGCTAACTTGTGTGTGGGCTACGTCAGCTGTTAATTTCTTATCTAGCTACGATCTAGCTCCGATAAGTTAGGTTAAAAATTACTCCTTGTTCTTTTGTTCTAACGCTAGCATTCAGGATCCACCTTCGCTTTTGTTCCTCCAGCTAGCGCACCAAGCGGACGCGCACAGGTGGTTCGAATTACGTTTGAAAAAACAAAAAGGAAACCATTTGAGGAGGGTGAAGCAAATCAGCTCTTCCTGTTTTCTCCTCCTCGGTCTGGCAGCAATTTAGGCGCTCATCTCGCACACACGTTTTGAGTTTTGTGGCAACGAGGGTCTGTCATGAGCAGAACGTAAAGAAAGAATGCAGGCCGCGCGTCTTTGCTATTGTAAAAGAGGCATGGCGTTTCACTCCTTACAGCTCAAATGAATAGATTAAAAATGTATATATTTGCACTCAAACCTGTTACCCGAACTCATTCACCTCACATTCGTTCACAGGTCACGTGATTAGCAGGACGTTGCATCGTCGGAATTTCCCAAAGATCGCGGAAAATATTTCCGTTAAGTTACTTTTGACGGCGTGACATTCTCACAAGCGCAAACCTTGTTACTTAAATCACTGACTAGAAATGAGTTATTAGCTTAAAAAATAATTAGCACGAATGCTAGATAAGCACGTTTGCTAACCGACAACAACAACTCGAAGAGCAAACCCTGTCAGTAAAGACACCTCCTTAATAAAGACAGAGATTTTGTTACCCAAGCTTGTTTTTTTCCCCATTTACATTGAAATTCTGTAATTTATTCATCTTTTACGAGTGCCTCGGCCGGCCTAGCGTTCAGCTTCCTACACTCGGCGCCTGCTCGGAATAGCTCGCATGGCTCTGAAAGCCTTTATTTGTGCAGGCAGTCTGGTATTATGTCAAAGCCGGTGGTTAATGCAGGTGCCGTCGTGTTTCCACCACCTCTGCGTGTTAAGCCGTCAGATCGTCCGTGTTTATTCCCGGCTCCTTTACCTTCCCGCTCATGCTGTTTGACAGCGTAACTGCAGTGCCGGGAACGGCAAAAGCCGGAGGTCTGTGTGTGTGTGTGTGTGTGTGCGAGTGCTCCAGCTCGGTGTGTGTCCACATGTGACATTTAGAAAACAATGTGCCATTTAGAGTACAGGACACAGGAGTGACATTTGTGTCGGGCTGCAGGAGAGGTTTAAAATAAATGATTTTTGCAGGCTGCAAGGCAAATCACAGGTGCGCTTGTTCAAATACATTACCGTTTCTATAGTAACAGCTTGTACGGTAAGACTAATGTTGTGCGCCGGACTGTAAAACGGTTTAGACATGTTTCTCTTCTGTTTAGCTACGCATCCTTATTTACCCTTTATGGAAAGAGGTCACATGACAAGCTGAAACGTTTACGTTTAAGACCGACGTGAGAGCAGGAACCGTTCCACGGCACTAAATGTAACTGTAAACGGATAAAAATGATTACATCCTGATTGTTCATTGAAAAAATGGTTAGCGTTTGCTGTTGTGTGAGAGGAATGAAACCTTTGCTGGCACGTCGTTGTTGTTGTGTTGCTTCATCACACCACCCAGTTGTTGATTATTTTCCCATAACAGCACGACACGGACTGTTCTATCTCCGCCGTAACTTTACGGTACATAATTTTATAGCGTACAGTGTATTTATTACGTGTTTATATTTACAGTTTGTAATTACGGCTCCAACCCGAAGCAGTTCCAGCCGGTTTATAAGCTCTCGCGGTTCTAATTGGGCGAATGGACGTCTTCTTACGACACGTTACGCTCATCAGTAGCGTACAGGACCGTATGCTTTGCACTCCGTTAACCTCTGTGCTTCTGACACGGGGCGAAGTGGACGCGCAGGACGTCTCTGTTCCATGCGTTAACAAGCCCATTAAATCCATCCATGCTGGTGCTGGAGGGGGCAAACGGGGTAAAAGTGCCGACTGAGCGAAACGGCTGCTGATTCTCAGAAGAAAAAAAAAATCAAATAAAAAGCGCAGCTTCTTTAACACTTAAGCCGCTTACTCTTCTTATCGGCTTGGCTGTGATCAGAGACAGGAATCGCATTAAGCGGTTTTGTGCCGTATCGCGGCGTGAGGGATCACTCTTCGCCATGGCGATAATTGCCTGGGTGTGTGTTTTAGCCGCTTAATAATAACACGAGCGGCTTTGCGGAGCGGCTTTATAGGAGCGGTGAGCCACTCGCTGGCTGATGTGGATTTGGACGCGACACAAATCTTCCATCCCGTCTGTTAACTGTTAGCATTAGCAATTATCTTCCGTTCTATCGAGTACTATACAGCACTTTCTCCCATTTAATTCCACTTAGCTGATGCACAGTTTAATAGCAAAACCTTGACAAGACTCGCAAACTCATGACCGTTAGCACAGTGCTGCGTTTAGCTTTGATGTTTAGCTTCTGGACGACTCCTGCGGCTAGCGACGCGGCTAGTCCTTATATTCTCACTTGCGCTAAAACATATTAATTAAAAGATTGTTACAATATTTCTGTCTCTTAAAAACGGAAGGGTACGTCTGTGTAGCATTTTTCTAGCTAGCTGTCTGATATGGAAGTACACAGAGAACTGTTCCCAATGTCTAGAAAAGCAGAATGTTATCTCTTAGAACACGTTGCTAGCAAAAGAAGCCACTTCCTGTGACATGACAGCTAGCCTGGATGGTGTAAGCCTGGTTCTGGTGTCAGCGTGGGCGCTAACAAGAGAAAAGCCAACGCTAGCATTCTGGAAATGTGCTAGCGCTGTGGTGCTCTGCCACTTCGCTTCTTCTGTGCTGTTATCCAGGTCATCATTACAGGCCGCGTTCTGTCCACCCCCCTGCTGTGGAACAAGACACCTACCTGAGCGTACACACACACACACACACACACACACACACAGTATGCAGTATTTCATTTACGCCTTACAGTTGTTGTCCACGATCACTCACTTTACCTCTCTATACATGAGGAATGAAAATCATTACAGTTTTTGCACATTACACATTAAACAGTGTGTGTTTAAGGCGTGTGCGGGGGTTTTATTTACTCGTACGTCTTCGGGCTGAAAGGTTTCCGTGTGGTGCAACGAGGGAAAGTGGGATTTGAACACTTACAGGTTTCACCTCTGACTCTTACAAAGCGCCGACACCGGAGACTCCTTCCATGAACCTTAAAGAAACATCTGCTTACAGAAAACCTCGCCGTAGCAACGATTATACCGATGTACAGATTTCCATGTACGTTCATTCGTGTGGCGCATCTGCAGCACAAGCCCCTGCGAATGAGCCGTTGCTATGGAAACGAGGTTTGCAGCCGCACTACTGCCAGAGCCGCAGTGGAAGGGAATGAATCAACACCTTGTGACCAATCAGAATGCAGAATTCAACAGCGCTGTGGTGTGATGGAGGTTATCATCAGGGATGTTACTGACATGTCTGTGATACAAGGCAGGACTAATGAAGAGGATTTGCTATGATGGTTTTTGAGATGTTGAGACAATTCCTGACTCGATCTACACCTCTCTCTCTCTCTCTCTCTCTCTCTCTCTCTCTGCTGTATCTTGGTGTATTGGATTCTCCGGCATCGAGCGCTGCCTGTACTGCACACTGCCAGTAATATAACCTTCCCATCACCTTACTGTACACACTGCGCTACTCTGTGTGTGCGTGTGTGTGTGTGTGTGTGTGTGCTTTTTGATGAACACACCACCTCTGTGTGCTAATGAGAGGCATGACTCAGCTTACGTGCTGCGATCAAGCTTCTCACGTCCCGCAGAATGCTGACGTGGCAGAGAGAGAGAGAGAGAGAGAGAGAGAGAGAGAGAGCACATGGAGCTGTGAGAGAAAAATGAAATGATAGATAGGCGTCCTTTTCTGTCAAAGCTTTTCCCACCATCCCGTACATCCATCTCTCCTTCTTTTTTCATTCCGTTTCCACCCCACCTCTTCTTCTTCACCTCTGTCTCTCCTTTTTTACCCCCTCCATCTTTGTATCAGTCTCTCTTTTTTGGCTTCTATATCCGAATTCTATATTCTTTTCTTAATTAGAATGTTTTTTTTTTTTTTTTTACCTCCATGCCTTCTTTTCCTCTATTCCCTGCCCTTTCCCTCCATCTTCTCTGTTCTCCGTCTTTGTTTCCATCTCTTCTTCTTTCCATCCATTGCGCCCTCTTTCTCCTTCTATTTTTTTTCCATCTCCACCCATTTAACCTTCTTCACCTCCATTTTCTCAACATCTCTGCATCGGTTTTCTTCTTTTCCTCCATCACTGCCACCATCTCTTCTTCTTTACCTCCATCCCTGCATCTCATTCTCATTCTCCCCTCTTTCCAATCTCTCCCTTTCTTTCTTTTTTTCTCTCTTTCTCTAACTCATTCTTTCTTTCCTTTTTACCCTTTTTCTTCCTTTTTACCTCCAGCTCTGCCTTTTTTACCTTCATCTCTGCCTGTATCTCACCTTCTTTACCTCCACCTCCCTGTGTCTTTCTCTCCCTCCATCTCTGCAGTGTTGGCACATCTCTCTCACAGTTCAACCTGTTCTAGCATTGCTGCTGCACTGTCGTCATGCCTCTCTCTCTCTCTCTCTCTCTCGCTCTCTCTCTCTCACTGTGATACCCTCTTGCTGTTCAAAGACCCCATCACTGCCGCATAATCCTGTCTTCCATCTCTGATGTTTTTATGAGTGTAAGACCCTCTCTTATAATGACACACACTCCGCAGCATTCCCTGCATCATGTGGCTACTGTAAAATCCCCATGAGCAAAATGACACCGAGGCTACTACGCCTCCTGGAATGCCATCCATCTCTCCTCCTTAAGTCAGCAGCTTTTTTAATCACTCGCTCTCTCCCTCCTCCGCGCTCCATTGATTGTTTAAGAGGGCTGACTGAGTCGATGCCAGGCTGCCGGATCGGTTCGGTTATTTCCCCACAAACGCACTGCAGCTACTGAGACGCATTGTTTGGGTTGCCAAATATGTCCTGATTTGATTCATTTCAGCAAATAGCTCAAGTCATTTCCAGGCCAGTTCTCAATGAAAGTCTTTGCTGTTGATGTCTGTCATTTCAATGCTCATATTTTAATCTGAACAAATTGTCTCCATCACCAGAGCTAAGACTTCGTCCCGTTAAACTATCATAACACCAACATGTGAGATCTGAATATATTTTTAATCGAGCTGCCACACCTTCCATTCCTCTCTCCACCTCCATCATACGTTCTATTGATATTACTGTATGGAAGAATATTAAAATATACATTCACCCAAATCGTTCATTTCATTAATTTCCTTAAGATGAGTGCTCATTATACAGGACACAAAGCTTCATTTTGGGTGTAAACAATGTCGTCTAGTTCATCACTTGCAAATCATTAACTAATTTGATGATTGATGAAATTCTGTAGAAAGTAAGTCAGCGAATTTATGATTGTAGAAGAAAATACACATTGCAGGGTAAAGAGGATACCTGAGCTGACAATAATACATCCAATAAATGAACAATATAATATTGAGAGAAAATGATGCATTGCGTTTTTCTTTTGTCATGTTTCATATCCTAAAGCTCTAGAGGAAATCCATGCGAGTCTATGAGGGGGCGCTTACTTTCGGGGAGTTAGTAGTGCGCACAGTTGGTTCTTTTTCTGCATGATTATTATAGAATTATACAAGGAGATATATATATATATGTTTATAGATTAAAAAATGTAAACTTATAATGACTTTTAAAGGGTAAAACGGCAAATGAAATGGCGCCCGTCCCTCTGTCCCGTCTCTTCATAATTCCCGGCCGAACTCCTGACTGTGATGATGCTGTTTTAAACCTGGGACGTATTTATCTGGTGGTGTGATATCTCTGTAGGTGGCACGGTTGGTTCTTCTTATTAAAACACAGCACGATGTTTCCTCCTCCTCCCTGGTGGCAGAGTTTCTTTAAAATTCCATCAAGTTACTTGTGTGATTTATTTTGCTTCACTTTTTTTTTCCAGAGAGCGGTGAAAAGGTGTGAGCGCCAATTGGTTTGGGCGCTCATTAAGAAGAAGGAGGCGGGAGGGAAGGGAAGGACGTGCACGACATTACGTGTGTGGATTATTTTTCAGAGATCTCAGGCTGATTTCCATTTTAAGAGGCGGCTTTCTGCCTCTGAAAAAGCCGCGGACCTGAGAAACGAAAACACGGGCAGAAAATGAATCGACACCTTCTGACCGAACAGAATCGAGAATTCAACAGAGTCTTCGCTCTCTATGAGGACGTGCTGAAAAATTGACGCTGTATACAAATAGCCTTGCGACAACACTTTGCGATTTGGCTGGAGCTCTGCAGCATTAGCTGCTTTGTGCAGCCTGTATTGGAGATCATCGGTGTTTGGTGAAGCTTCCATATGGAGCATTACCATCCAATTGGCCTTGCGATTACTCAGCACACAGGCCGTAAGGCTGGGCGGATGGATTAGTGGCGGGTCGAGCTGTTATCAGCGGGTACCAGGATGTCTCCAGCAAGTCTGTGAAATGCTGCTGGTGCCATTGGCAGTGGAGAAGATCTTCCTCCCAGTCTGTTCAGGCTCTCCATCGCTGCTTCCCAGTGATCATGGAAATGGAGCTCGTAGCAGGAACTTCAAACCGACAGCACATGCTGGCATTCCAAAAATCCATTTGGTGACATCGATTTGGAGTTTTGTTTGCTGTTCTTGCAACCCAGTGTTCTCCAATCAAATCCAGTCGCCCATCCATGCGAAGTACCATATGCCGATGTTG
The DNA here is from genome assembly GCA_030068235.1 of Notoglanidium macrostoma. Taxonomy (NCBI): domain Eukaryota; kingdom Metazoa; phylum Chordata; class Actinopteri; order Siluriformes; family Auchenoglanididae; genus Notoglanidium; species Notoglanidium macrostoma. Next base: position 1,796,245 of record JAQQZR010000009.1, on the reverse strand, counting down.
AGCTCCATTTGTCAATTTAAATGCTGACGCTTCATCTGGAGGCTCCACCAAGGCTGAAGTATCATCTACACTGAAGGAACGTTGAGCTACAACACATGGTGGATAATTACGGAGCACAAAGCTGCCGAAATCATCAGATATTCTGGCTGAGATCAGCGAACCAGGAATAATATTGGATAGATTGTTATTTTTACCATGAACAATACAACATGTTGGTAAACAAACTTCTGTGCTAAACCGCATTAGGTAGCCTAAACCGTATTTGGCTCACACTGTGCATGGTGAGGCTAGTTTAGGCCCGAGTCAATTACATTTCCACTAGATGAGCTCCAGTAAGCATTTTTAAACAGCCATATCATTTTACAGAGCTCGGAGGGACACTTTGGCGTTACACTTATGGATTGTTATTCATAAGTTTATCTCGCGCCATTTTTCACGTCATAACACTTTAACGAGCCTGTGCAGTTAATCACTGTATAATTGGGACACGGAGATGACTCGGAGTAAGATTAAACAGTTTATAAAACCTGGTTCTGTGTGTATATAAAAACCCTTCGGTTTTTGAGAGAGAAAAACTCACAAGCTCACAGGACACTTCATATACCTTTATTTCGCTGTTTGCAAATAAGTTATGGCTTACGGCAACTATGGTGAGCTTGCGATCATCCAATCAGCTTCCAGCAGCGTTTCCCCAAACGGTTTGCGTTCATGTAATATTTTCTGACATAGACAAGCACGTCGAGCAGATTTATCATCTGCCTGTGCAGTAATCCCTGGTGGAATGTTTCCAGCATGAGGAGACGTGGTTTATTAAATCATCAGACGAGCTCATCTTAATGAAGGGGCCGCACAGAGCACCCTGCTGCTTGGGGAGGGAGGGAAGGAGGGAGGGAAGGAGGGAGTTTTGGCACTCAGCCCTAGCTGCTTCTTTTGGCCACATGGCAGTTTCTTCATCCGAAACAGTTGCAGAGAAGAGCATGCTGAGTCCAGACATTGATTACATTAGGGAACTTTTCCATAGAAAACATCCTCCTCTTTTCCTCCCTCTTTGCTTAGTGCTGATGCACTTTATCTGGATGTTTTCTCCACCGCAGTCCCTGTCTTTAACTCTGAGACCACAGTCTAGGCCTGCTCTTCTAACTTTCCGACACAACTAGGAGGAAATGCCTGTCTCTCTCTCTCTCTCTCGCTCATATCTCAGGTTTTTAATACTTTTATTTTATAAAAGGCAACATCCATATGTTGTACTTTAAAATGCAATGTCCACTACAAGCTCAGAAATAGATACTTTGGGGTGGTTCCTTGTGTGGTTCCTCTATCCTTTTTACCTGGAAAAGTAAAAAGTAAAACTTTTAAATGAAAACTTTAAAACGTTCTAAAGGTACCAAGGGTGCACACTTGAGGGAACCACCCCAGCAATATGGAACGGTAAGGAAAGATTTAGTACCCTTTTTTCTTGAGATTGTGGTCTTACTGGCGGTTATTACCAGTAGCAATCATAATGAGTCGTATTCGGATCATCCAGCAGTTTATTTGTGCAGTGTGAACACAGTTTGTAGTTATTTCATAACAGCTACAAGTTATACAATCTACACGGATTTAAAGCCGTAAATGGTAAACTTTGATACACAACTTGTCCCTCCAGTTTGCTGGTTTTAAGATCTATCAAAGAAGACAAACACACCAATGTTTACAGTGCCAAGCTTCACCGAACAGTCTTGACCCCCATTTTTTTCTTTTCCCACCACTGCTACAACCCAGACCATTTTTTTCAGTGACTTCAGTGAGCCTAGGTATTGAATTATTGAGAATAAATAAGCTGACCTTTGCTCATGGTATGAATCAAACCTTGGTGGGGATGTGATGGTTAGACATGGTTGAATAAATTTACAGGCGTACGTAATAAAGGCAGGGCAGCACGGTGGGTAGAAGTGCTGAGGCTTGGAAAGCCCATGATCCATTACCTCATAATTCAGCCGAACGGAGGACAGGAAAAGACCGAGGAGGATATGTCGATCCTGGGCTGAGAGAAGGCTAGATTTAAGATGTAGAAAAGTTTCCAGAGTCTGAACATCAGAGGTCTTGTTAGCATGTATGAAATGGTTCAACAAAAGCATAGCAAAGGTTACATATATGTAACATAAAAATCAGATTTTCTCCACTATGACCAAAATCGGGGTTTTTTTTTAATGGAGCGTCTGTTTTAACTAAACTCGATGTCATCCAGAAACGTCTGTCTGTTCTCCTGCCATTAAAGGAGGATTTCTCACTAATGCCTGTATAAGGCCAGCGCGTGGAGCGTGTCTGTTGGCCTTGTCGAAGCTGCACCAGTCGCAGACATCTCATAAGGTCATGACCCTCTTCAGCAAACACTAACAGTCCACTGGAATGCTTACTGTTCTGTCGGGTAAAGATTTATCGGGATTTGGATGTGTTCTCATCTAGTAGCACTGCAGATGGCCTACAAGCACTTGTAGAAAACAAGGGTTCCTCAGAGGTTCTTTGGGATGCTTAATGGTTTGAGGTTTTGAAAGAACTTGGCAGATTTAGTTGAAGAAAATAAAGGGGAATCCAGTAGGGTGCTAGAGGGAATAATAAATAAAGAAATTATTTTCTGCATCTGTGAAGGTCCTGCACTGTGTCCATATCATGTATAATATGGATCCATGTGTTTATGGCTCTAATCAAGAGCTCCACTATGAAAACAATATATAACCACTTTAAAGTGATATTCTTCATAGTCGTATGTCATGGTCTTATTTATAGCCATGAACTAGCACTAATGTTTAAGCCTTAAAAGGTAACTGCTGTCGCTGGACAGTGTTGTTCATTGCTTATCAGGATCTTTGTAAACAGTATGCCTTTTTTTTTTTTTTTTTAAGTTAGTTTAGCTTCTCCATTACTTGTTTCCTGGAAAAATCTGCTAAACTTTTTTTTAAAGCTACGTTATTTGTCAGACACGCCACTGACTGCAACTCAGCTGTTGTTTGCTGTCAGAAAACAACACATCATGACAAAGCCGGCCCTGTTGGTCGACCGTGAGAAGGAAAACCGCGAACGTCGAATGAGTTGTTGAGCAAAGTTGTCGAGACGCATCTAACAAGATGTGAAAAATTTAAGAAGAGTGTTCCAGCTTGGCAAGCAGTGCTGCTGTCAGTCACAATTTAGCCGTCTGTTTACTTAAAGCTTAGTGACATTCAAGCTCAGAGATTAAAAATTAATTATCTGTAAAATACATTGTCAGGATGATGGCTGAGTATGAAGGGTTGGCTGGTTTTTTACATTTAATTAGCAGTTTTTCAGAGCATGTAAGCCTTTACTATAAATAACAACTCCAAGATGGTACTAATTAAATCAAGATGTTAAAGGTGTTGAGATCCTTTTATACGACAGCAATGGGCTATTACAATCGTTTTATTTATTAAAGAATGACATTCTTTTCACCGCCCCCAAGGAGGTTATGTTTTCAATGTGGTTTGCTTGTATGTTTGACTGTAATCAGGATTGATCAAAAACTACCAGGCGGATTTCCAAGAAATTTGGTGGAAAGGTGTAGCATGGGACAAGGAAGAACCCACCAAAGTTTGGACTGGATTTGACTCACGGAAGTTACCCGAGATATGGTGTTTGTCCTTGGCAAGTCTGCGCTCATCAATGCCATACATCTTAACATGGCAGGAAAGTTTAATAGTGACAAAACATAGCCAATGTTGGAATATGATGACTGCATTGGAAATATATTCAGACATATAAAAAGATTTGCATATTGTAGAAGAGTCGACTGTTGTGTTTGGCGTCCGTCTGCGCTCTCTCAGTGCCCTTCTGGTTGTTAATTTAATGTTTGGAAAACTTTACCTTAATGTGTTAGAAAGCACTGACACTGGAGACTCCTTCCATAAATCCGATCAAACAGGTTTTTGCATTTCTTCCAGCAGATCTCTGATTCGCAGATATTACTGTATAGCGCTCGGCTTTTTTCGACTTCGGTTGTGGATGGAGGAGAGCATAAATCGCAGCAAAGCTGCTGGAATGCAGGAGCTGGAGGCTGTAATTTACTGGTGAGCGTCAGTGCGAAGCTCCTGCTGCTTTTCTTTCTGATCAGCGTGCATGCTTGAGGATGATTTGGCCATTTGTGGTAATTGAATCGAGGAAGAAATGCAGTCATGGAGCTGGAATTAGGCCGACCTTGCAAAGAAACTCTTCCATCATCCGACTGTGCTCAGGGTTCCTGTGACTGAGCGCTAACGATTGTAGCATCATGTGTGATCATTTCTGTTTCTTAGGTTGTTATTTCAGCGACGCTATTAGCGGAAGAGTCGCTGAGAATTCTAATGAACTCCGAAAGTGGCGTGGAAACAGACGGAATGCTGATTATCTCTCGTCTGGAGCTCAGTGAGGCGTAGAAGAAAGATATAAATTTGCTTAGCGATATAGAAAACACGGCTCCTGCTGTCTTTCTCTATATATAGCTATTTGTAGCCTTGTGCACAGTGTTTTCGCACACCGTTGCACACCTTACTGATTTCTCGCCACTGCAGCGTTTGCACTCGCACGCTGTTCAGTTCGGCGAAATTAATATCGCGCGTCTGAGTTCATTAGTAAACGAATCAGCACAGCACCATTAACTTCACGCTAAAGGTCAGCCGAGCCCTATTTTTCATTATGCCTGATTGCACGCTAAAATGATTGAGCGTAAAATAACAAGTCTTCATTTACTGTATATCCCTGAGGCTTTAATACACTATAATGCAATAATCCCAGTCTGCTTGACTTTGTGTCTCTAAACACACGCTGTGTGTGTGTGTGTGTGTGTGTGTGTGTGTGTGTGTGTGAGAGAGATTCAGATACTTTTGTTCAAATATTTAGCCATGAGCAGACTTTAATGAAAACTAGATATCATGAACTAGTGTGTTGCATTTTCTTTTGCAAACTATAAAAATAGATTATTATATATGTATATAAAATATATATATATATTTGTTTTTTGTTTTTTTCTAAACACTGCAAACCCCAGTGGCAGCCCACATTCGCAACTCCAAACAGCGAGTAACCGGAGCTCAGGATCGAACCCTCAGGCCCCGGAGCAATGAAGCAGAGCTTACTTTAGTTCTACTAAATTTATTTTAAGCAGCGATTTATGTTTCCAAAATATAATTATGAAAAAAAAAGTTATGATTCCAGCATCTTTGTTGATGGGAGTCTGCGGTGTTACAGCCCGGATCGTGTTTCATGTCAGTACAGAAAGCTTGCACACACACTTGCTGAAATCACATTTGATGAATAAATGTTTGGAAATCACTTTTCTGAAAGGCAAAAAAAAATTTTTTTTTAATAATAATTAATTACTCGTATGATGCACTTTTATTTGCAAATAAATAGCCAATGCATTTTTTTTTTTTTTTTTGACATTTTTATTTGTTTCATGCCATTTCATCACATTGTTCAGACGCATCACCTTTCGGTCATATATTTCTTTTCTTTTCTTTTTCCTTTTTATTGGTCATGTCGCATTTTTTCCAGATACATCGCATTTCCATAATATTTTTATTAAATTTTTTCTTTATTTCTCATACAGGCATTGTCCAGCGCATCATAGTTCTATTGCATTTTTGTTATATTTTATGTGTTTATTTTCTGTTTGACATGCAAAATCTATACATATTTAAGATGCGTTCTCCCATCACTTTGTTTTATCAAAAAAAAAAAAAAAAAAAAAAAAAACGTTGCAAAATAATATTCATCGCATTCACATATTTGTATCTTTATTTATATATTTATTATTGGTTTTACAGCATTATTAGGTACAGATCTTAGCTCTCTCTTTTTCTCAGCATTTCCATTTTTATCTATCTCTATCAGATCTTTCTGATTTTATTCGACTTGGCATTTCTTTTCCATCCGCGTGACATTTCTACCACCAATTTTGTTTTAGGTCATGCGACGATTTTCAGATCCATGACATTTTGTTCTTTTATTCGTTTGTCATCCGGCGTTTTTACCGAAGCGCACCTAGCTCTCAACATGACGGTTGTCTCCGAATGCGTCTCGCTTTTCTGCACACTCTTCTCCTTTTAGTTAATAGAAATAGATTGCAGACGAAGCACTCAACGAGGCAGGGCAGAAATGAGATTTTACACCCCGGCACAAACAGAAAATCCATTTCTTTTGGACTCCGGGACGCTGTAAGCTAAAAGAGGATGCACATTGATTACATTTGAAGCGCCATAATGCCTTGAGTGCTCGACTGTGACTCCAAAGCCAGAGTAAGATGAAAGCCGGAGAGAGATGTTCTTTCATCCGGATGAGTTGTATCGTTGTATCGTGAGAGAGAGAGAGAGAAGTAATGGTATTGGGGCCATCCAAAAATAAAGAAATAAATAATTACCATCCTGTTGTTATGACTGACGCTTTCATAACCCTCATTACATTCGCAAGGCCTCCAGCAGCAGTGGAGTGTGTTTCAGGGACGGGGAGCAGTCCGGGTGTCAAGTGAAAAGAGAAGCTGATGTATTTGATGGTGTTCTCGGCATGATTCATCTGAGTTGGAGGTAAAAAAGCTACCCCTCGGAGCACTCCTGGGTCTTTATTGTGTGCTCTGGTGATTGAGTCCTTGGCCCAGTTTCTCCACACACTGTTTCAATCCAGCAGCAGGAGCCGAGGTCCGGGCCGGGAAGGCCTGAACACATGAGGCCTTGAAGGCCTGTCTGAGCAGAGGTGAGAAAGCTTGACAGACTAAAAGACTAAAGTGCCGCTGCATCACTCTCTTTAAGTAGAGATAAAGCAAAGGCTAAATCCCACCGGTCCGCTATCCGCAGGTAATCCAACAACGTTCTGGGTAACGTCAGCTCGGAATTTGATCACTAAATAAATTTTGGATGCCAACGAAGATTATTTTCTTTATGAAGATTAATATATAGACATAAAATTTGCCGGAGGATCTAATCGAGCTTTACGTTCAGTTTATTAAACGTAGAAAACAGCCGAACTGCCTTTATAGCCGTCTGTAGCCGTTCACTTTGAAATGTTTTCCAGCATGTTATATAATTCTTTATATGATTCCTCCCTTTTTGTAACTCCGCTGAAAAGCAGCATTTTTCCTCCATGTCTGCTTTTAATTAACCTGTGGAATGTCTAGGATTTGTTCACAGTGGTGGACTTTTTTTCCAGACTATTACCCCCTCTCCTCACACACACACACACACACACACACACGCACACACACACACGCACACACTCCCTCCTGAAAACCCCAAGCCTCTGGCGCTAGCCGCTGTTTGCTAGTGAAAAGCACACAACAAATTGTTTGTGTCCTTGAAGTGGTGAGCTTGGGTACAGCTGCTCTACAGTTCCATCCGCTTTCGCATTGCAGGTTTGCGCTCTGCTCCTGCTGCAGCATCCAAACCGCTGTTTTAACAGCATGTACCATTAGAGTTTATGGCTAACACCACTGTAGACTTTAAGGCTTCTCTTGCAATTAGTCACGTTTTATGCGTCAGCGTGTTTTAGCGTTGAGTATTTTTTTTTTCTCTTGTAAAGCATCTTGTCTAACCTTCTGGCTGTTCATTTTATTATTTATTATTATTGTTATTTTTTTTTTTTTAATGAAAGGAAACCGAACACAAACGAGGAGGTAAAAATTTTTTTTTGCTGCATCGTAAATGAAGTCAGCATCTGATTCCGGAAGACAAAGATGCATTTCACTCCGCATCCTAGTCAGCTACAATTTCTACCTAACGGGCATAAAAGTTGCAAATTGCAGCAGAACGGACTTGGCCTGAGCAGATGCGTACTGTGTATCGATTTGCAGGAGTCAGTGCCGGACCTCGGGCCTGAAGGCTGGAGTGTTGAAACAGGAAGAGTGCCGGCGGAGACGCACAGCAGAGCTGCATGGATTTGCTTTGCACTTAGGCACAGTGTTAATGTGGATAGAAATATTTTTCCATTGACTCCTGTGGAGAGAAACGAGCATTTCTATCGATTTCAGAGTGCAACTGAAACAATTCTATCGATTGCCTGGCTAATTATAGAATTCTAGGCTTTTAGATGGCTTGAGCGTAAGATGTTACAAACTGTACGCAGTTTGACACGAGAGAACATTCATTGCTTGCCTGTGATCTGCATCCTTAAAGGAAATGCCAATAACACACACCCTCTGCGATAAATCTTTCCCTTTTATTCCTCAGTAAAATGATGCAAAAGCTCCAGCTGACTTCTAGGATAAGAAACAGGAGTGTAAAAATTTCCAGCTGTGCCAGCTCTATTGGAGGAGGCGTGGCCT
>JAQQZR010000009.1:1763889-1777115 GCA_030068235.1 Notoglanidium macrostoma | reverse complement strand
GTGTGTGTGTGTGTGTGTGTGTGTGTGTGTGTGTGTGTGTGTGTGTGTGTGTGTGTGTGTGTGTGTGTGTGCTTGAAATTTGAATGGAAGAATCTGAAAAGCCTGCACAACAGCATTTGGGAAGTTAGTGAGGAAACATTAATTGGAGTTAGAAACTTACTGAAGCATAGAAAGACGTTACTTTATTCGAGCAGAATTGTGGCTCCGGTTGCTTGATTAATGGCTTGTTGTGTTAGCCGTGTACTCTCTTGGCACCGTTTGACGGATTGCTTGCGATACGTTCTCTGCAGTGTGGTGGAGGGGGGGCTCGTTCCTGGTGACGAGTTAGCCGAAATTCTCCCGGGACGGGTTTAAAATCACATTTGTGAGAAAGTGTGCGTCAGTCAAGTGCGTTCGGTTGATATGTTTTGTAGCTAAATGCTAAGCGTGTAAAACGGGAAAAAAAAAAAAAAAAAAAAAAAAAAGGGCAGTTTGATGGTATAAATCTGCTGACGCTCGGGCGTGACGGTCATGTGACAGCTTTGTTACGGTCGTCCTCTGCAGACGTTCGAGGTATGGGAGTGATGGCCGGCGCTGTGGTGGGCGTGTCCTTGGGCGTGCTCCTCCTCATTCTCATCGTGTGGCTGGTGTTCCGCAAGAAGGATAAGAAGAAGTACGAAGAAGAGGAGACGCCCAATGAGATCAGGTAAGCACCAGCGGCTCGAACAAGCGCATGGCTATACACCTGCACTACTGTCAGAGCTGCTGGGTAAGGAAATGAATCGACGACTCCTGACCAATCAGGTTTGAGAATTCAACATCACTGTGGTGTAAATAAAAGTGAATAAACGCAGGTTAATTCTCAACACTCAGGACCCTCGTGGTGCTTTATTATCTCCTCGAGACAGTTTAGTATCAGGAGTGGTTTAAATAAATCCGTACACGTCTGGGTTTATTTGCGAGCGTGAGGATGAATAATGCAGGTCAGGAGATTCCCGTGCATCAGAAACGTACGTGCTGAGAGAGGAGAGCCGCCAGCGAAGTGACGCTCCACCTCGCTCTGCTTATGTACTTGACTTTATTGTCGTGCTGATGATGGAACACACTCAAGGCTATAGCGCTGGTGCAGGAACAGCGTGCCATAAGTCCTTTTGGCCCCTCGTCCTCAGGGCTTTATAGATATTGGATGATTTATAGCGATATATAATGAAATGCTGACGCTGCGGTGTCGAGGCCGCCCATCTTCTGCTGAGTCTGAAAGTGGACTGGCAGGACTCCCTGCTCTCTCTCTCTCTCTCTCTCTCTCTCTCTCTCTATCTCTCTCTATGTGTCATGTCTCTTGTCCTTCCTGTCTTATTCCCTTCATCTTTCCCACTCATAATCCTCTCTTTCCATCTTTTGGAATTTACCCTTTTTTCCTTTCTCTCTCGTTCCATATCGTTCCTCTCTCTCTCTCTCTCTCTCTCTCTCAAATGATCACAAGTTAATTAAGGCTATAAAAAAGATAATAGAAATGATTAAAGAGTCACAACAGCTGCACTAACTATTTAATCTCTCTCTTTCATAGCAGAAGGGCAATAAACTGTACCTCCAACATGCTCGAAATCAGAACACTTCGCTCGCATTAACAAATTTTAATTGATGGCGAAAAAAGTACAATTGTAACATTTGTCTGTCACGTTGCTTAGCAACCAAAGCGCACTGTTATCAGACTACATTGCTATCGTTCTCTTTCTCTCACCAGGGAGGATGCGGAGGCTCCCAAGGCCAAGCTGATGAAACCCAACTCTCTCTCGTCCTCCCGTTCGGGAAGCTCTCGATCAGGCACCTCCTCCACCCAGTCCATGGTTCCCAGCGGCGCTCTGCGTGGCCACAAACCTCACCCTCCCCCTCCCTCGGCGGGGCCTCGGAAAGACATCGTCCAGCCTTCGACGTTGCCATCAATGCCCCCGGCGTACACGCAGGTCGCTCCCAAACTCCCAGAACCCCACAGCAGCCCCAAACTGAGCCCGGGCAACCTGGCACGGATGGGCGCCATGCCGGTGATGATCCCGGCTCAAACCAAGGCATTCCAGACTGTCTAGAGATACATCATCATCCACACACACACACACACACACACACACACCTGTATAGTGATTATCTCCGCGGACAGCTGTCTGATATGCATGAGTGCCACATTAGCGACGATGCAGCTCGGTCTTCTGAGAGTCAAACCAAAACACACACACACACACACACACACACACACACACACACACACACACACACAGACTGTGCACCTGCGAACCCAATCGGACTCACTCCATCAAGAGAAATAAAGCAAGCAAAGACAAATAAAAAGGGAAATAAAGGCTGAAGTCACTCGAAGCGTCCCTAATCGCTGTGTCAATAAAACCCCACACATGGGAAATAAGAAGCGATTGCCCCCTTGATGTGGACAATAAAGGAAAGTGGCGTTTCCTCTTAACACACGCCATTTGTTTTTCGCTTTGATGGCGGTGCCAGGGATTCTGCATGGCCAGGCGGAAAACGGTTGATTTATTCTTAACAAGGAAGTAGCCGTGGTGGAGCAAAGCCACACTCCATCCAGCTTAAGGAGAGGCTTCTCTTTCTCTGCTCAGACTCACGACCAGCTAAGCGGCTCTGCTTGCACGCTCGAGCCTTCAGAGGGAAGGACTTGTTCCAAACACCTGCTCCGTTTTCCATTCCAGTCACGTAATATGATTGGCTCCGAACCAGGAAGTGAAATTGAATCATCCACATGGCTGATTTGTAAATCTCAATTATTTCTTTTCATTCCATTAAAAAACGTGTACAGTGAGGTTCGAAAAAGTCTTTTTCTTATTTTATTTTTTTTTACATATAATTGTAAAAACAGCACAACAACGAACACTATCCAGGTGCAAACTCTTACTTTTGCCGTAAACCTGGAATAAAGTCGCAATATTAAATAGATCGATAAGGCAGTTGTGTATTAATATGCAAATGGGAAACAGCCCAAACCCGACATGCCCCGCCTCCTCCGCTAATAAATCAGCATTGCGAGAAGTTAAAGTTAAAATGAGGGCGGAGTTAGCGTCCTTAACGTTTCTTATGACTTCCTTTTTATGAAAGCAAACCGAATGTTCTACAAATGTTCTTGCCTTTCTGAATTGGTACGAATTTTTCATGCAAGCAGTATCTCATGTCCTGCGTTTACAGGCTGGAATCTGACGGCTTTTATATTTCATCATGCAATTTTCTGCGTTTTAACGTGACGTGCATGTTTGGTTTTTTTTATTTTGTCCTGAATAATAAATTCAGCTTTATAGATTGATCTCACTTCCTGGATTCGCCTTTTCTGAATCATTTCAACACGGATGAGCCGTAGCTTATTTCACTAAGTGTTCGTTATTCACGATAATCGATACGGAACATGGCATGATTGAACCAGTTATGAATGTTTTGATGGTACAAGATGCATTTTTCTATTTACATTTGCTTACTTTTGATATATTTTACCTGTCCAGTACAACATAAACAGCAATAACGTAAAGGTTTCTGTAAGTTCTTTTATCTAAGAGAATCTTATTTTACCTGTTACATTATTTACAAGGCTTGACATTTGTTTTCTATTTGCTTTATATATATATATAAACAGACTGCTTTTCCTTAAAGTTTGTTTTCCGCCATCGTTCCATACCCGTGGTCTTTCAGCACGCGAACAGAAGGTTGTGAGTTCAAATCTCAGTGCCCTTAAAGCATCCTAGGGCCCGTGAGCAAGTGCCCTTAACGGCTTATTCTTCTGTCTCGGCTTCAAATGAATACATGTGAAATGTAATTTCATACTTTCCGACTTGACCTAAATGGGTTGTAATTTTATCCCAGACCAGCTCGCTTTGTGAAAACTATGTCACGCATTCCGCTCAGGTCGCTATATTTTCGGATGTTCCACATTTTTTGTGAAGCTTTTCAGCTCACTCTGTTTTTTTGTCTAAAAACCCGGTTAAAGCCGACCTGCTCCCCGACGCCACGATTTAATAAAACCGAACGCTAGCTGTAATACGCTCCCTTCCCCCAGAGACGGCTTTGTTATTTCCAGCTCCAGTCTTGTACCTTTGTTGGATGAAATAGGGCTGGGATAAGGATGATTGTGAGCGAGTGATGGTGAAAGTCCCTCAGGGATAGCACCGTGTCCTCAAACATCAGCTTAGGGTGAAGAAAGAAGACTTTTTGGGGCAGCACTCGGCTGATTCGTTCAGTGCTTCTCATCAGCATCTTTATAAGAAGGGGATTTAGATAGGTTTTATCTGTTCATAGTAGTTGTGGATCATCTGTAAAACTGTTCTCACTTATATTATAGCAGCTGTAAACGGTCGTTCTCTTGCCAACCTGCTGTTATAGACGATGTATCAAGACCTTCTGACCAATCAGAATCCAGAAATCAATAGTATATAATGGGCTAAAAAACATGATTTCACTTCCAGCCAGTGCAATGACCTTTCAGGTTCCACAATTAGTGGTTCTACTGGGTTCTACACTAGTGTCCGGAAAGGTGGTCAATTGAAACCTCAGAATTTCCAGAGAGTCCATGTAGGGCCCTTGATCTAGACTCTTAACCCGCAAGCTCAGTGAGGCTAAAATGAGGGCGCTCGTTGCTTGGTAATTTCTTTGATCCTTTTCAAAGTGCAAAGATTTGACGGCTTTGTATTTCCTCCCCTATCAAAGCTCTTGGAATGATAATCTGTCGATGGAGAACATCCTCGCAGCCAGTGTGACTCATTTCCCACCATGTCTGCTGAAATGAACCGAGACGTGTCTATTGAACTTCAATTCCAAATTATTTATACAAAGCTTTTTAACAATCGTCACAAAATGGCTTTGGGGAAATGTGGGTTTAGATTCTAATAAGTTATCCGAGTATGAAAGTTTTAGAAGAAGCTTTGAAAGGAACTGAGACTCACTCAGGGAAGGGAAAGCCGTCTCACTCCGCTACGTGGCAAGATCACTCCTAAAGTGGGTCAGTAATTTGTGCCGTAACTTTTTTTTTCCTCTCCGAACGCCATTTTGCTTTTGGTTCAACTCTCAAAGAAATCAACACAAAAAATCGGAGTTTATGCGAGTTGGAGAACACACGTTCGGCCAGAGTGATTTTCATCTTCTCGTCTCAAACTGGAAAAAGAAACTGGTTTGTGTTTCCAGGGGCATCTCAAAAGAAACGTTCAGTTGGGAAAAAAGTCTAATTCATTGGACCAGCCAAGGAATTGCTGAAGTTTGCTATTTTAGTTATTCCCTGAAACGATGAAAAGCGTGTCGCACGTGTTCCCATGTACATTCCCACCTTTCAGCCATGTGGTCCAGTGTGATCTACATAAAGGTTATATAATCACCATCAAAGTCAGCTTTATGCTAGGTAAATAGTCTGGGGTTTAAGTAATTACATCAACAAAAAGTAAAGATCTAGTCGAGTTTTATTTTTTCTTCTTCCCTAATAACATACCTACTTAAAAATGGCATAATTCTATAAAATAGCAGCTAGGATCCATATTTACCAAAGTTCAGACAGGAAGTATATTATCAGCAGTGAGCAGGGGACTCAGAGAGCGCAGCCCTCCACCAAGGACAGTAGTTGTTTCTTCTATGATATGCAAATCTGCAACCCACAACCATTTGAATGGCTCGTGTTCCTACATTGGCTATGTTTTGTCACTAGATGTGTTTTGTTGAGTGCAGACTTCCACCAAGAGCAAATACTGTATCTTGCTGAGATAGACTACAGAACCAGCCTGACCACTGAGGATGAACTGAACGAGTGTGGTGGATGCTGTTAACCTACACATTTACTGAACTTGCTCACTGGCCTTGCCACGGTACAGCAGAGAAATGGCATTAAAAACTCGGTGAAGATTTTTAGTCCACAAGCATTTCTTGTCTCTAATCTATCAGCTACAGCAGCGTGAGCCGTGTTTCAGAGCCTGAAACACCCTTTCGCTAGTATTTCTTTTTTTTGTTATTCCTGCACGTTTGCTCTCAAGATCCAGATTTTGTGTGAGAAAGAGAGAAAGTAACGGAAGTGACGATAAAACATGAAAAAGAGCTCTTCAATGAAATGAAACGATCTAATCCACGCGAAATGGGTTTGTAATTTTATCCTAATGCAGCATAAAGACATTTTATATCGCTCATAAGCAGAGAAAGGGTGTTAATTATCACGCATTTGCATCCGGAGAGTGCACTAATGCATCGAAAAAGCAAGGGGAATGCATGCTTCAGATCTCGCAAGGGTTTGTTTTTTGCCTCCGTGCTAGTATAGAGTATGTCATATATCAAGAAATGATGTTAAATGAATTGTTTTTTTTTAATTCCTCAATTGTTATTACTGTGAATAAGAGTTTGATATTTGTCTTTTTTTGTTTTGTTTTGTTTTGCTTTATGTTGAATGACGGTGAATGAACTCTTGGAAAGTTTGAGATGGCTTAAATGTTTCTGACATGCTTCTTTCAGTTAAAACTCACACCATGTATATAATCACTCTGTCAAAATGTATATTTGTACAATATCTGAATTACTCCTCGGTTTGTAATAAAGCATTCAAAGGCAAAGGGAATGAAGACGGCTTGCGTTTATCTGATTTTTTTTTTTTTTTCCCTCGGAGAAAATTCCGCTTCTAAAAGTTCTATTCTTTGTTGCACGAACACAAACGTGCTGAACATTTGATCACTTTATCTTCATCCGGATAGACATACTGTACGTTACCTGATTGCTATGATTTTAAAATCAGATCTACTCTCTTACACTGAGCACTCCGGTAAACTGGAAATACCAATTTTAAGAACTTTAAAAACTTTTAAGAACTTTTTTTGAAATTTAACCAAAACTAGTAGGAAAGAAAAAAGAGAAATATCTGCATCAATCGCATCAAAACAGAATAAATAAATAAACTTAACACACTTACCATGGGCTAAATGGGTTGTTCTGATTGGCTCTACAGCAATACATCTTGGAAAACATCTTGGATCTGAAAAGAAATCAATCCATAATCCATTGATATGGAATGCTACGCGGCATTATCTGAACATGTGACGCTAATATGTAGAAGAAAAACAACTCGCCCATCCTGTGTTCATGGAATGTTATCAGGGAGCTCGATGTGCAAATATTACTTTATAGATGTCACCTTTGGAAGCTCACACCAACTGAATAGAGCTGTGATTTAGCCTAGCGGTGATGATTTTTTGCTGCGACATTACCTAAAAACTAATCTCTGCTTTATTTCATTTTAGCTAAATTAAGAGTCTCTGACCAAATGCAAAAGCAGTCATTTTGCAGAAAAACATCCTATTCGCAACACAAGATGCATTTACTCTTACTTCAGTGTGTGAATTCGTAAACCTTGCTTTTTACTGACCCTAAATAGAAAACATGAAAGCTAATATTTTGTATTTTTGTTGAGTGAAAAAAGCACCCAGGAAAACACGCTGTGTTGAGATTTTATTTATTATATGTATCCTATACTTTAGAATCTTCTTTGTGTTTGTCTGTGTGTTCCTATTTTTGTCATCTGATTTCCTTTCTTGCCTATAATAAAAGTGTAAAGATCAGGGATTCATTTTTACTCTAAGCATAAAAAAAAATTATAATAAAATAAAAAAATCCAACTTCTACATTTCCTTTGTTCTTTGTTCCAAAAAAGCAGATGAAGACTTTTAACCGAACTGAGATTAGTGAGTGTAAAAGTTCCTTTTGTTCATTAAATTGTTCCTTGCAACATGGATTTATAGCTACACCCCCACCACCACCACCCGCCCCTGTCTGTGCAGGAGCACTCATCCATCCGGAGCGTTTCCTGCTGAAACGAGCTGCATGATCTCCCGTGGGCCGAGCCAAAGACAGAACCCTCATTACGCATTCCTTAATCCTACCATAGTGAGGTCATTGTTCTCTCTTTTAGCCAGTGCCGCTGTCATTAACGTCTCCTCTGCACACGCTGATCAATAACGCAGTGCCTGAGGCTTCGGTTCACCTTTCAGTAACACAGCAGATAAATGAAGGAAGTAAGAAGTTCAGTGCTGTGTGAAGAGTGGACAGAAGTGCACACTGCTTTTTACCACTCTAATCTAACTAATACTGAGAACCTGCTCCCCCGGGCTTATAGCTTTATTCTGAAAAATGATACAGGATAATCTCTCTCTCTCTCTCTCTCTCTCTCTCTCTCTCTGTCTCTCTGTCTGTTTCTGGTTTTGTCTCTGTCTCTCTGGGACTTTAAAATGTTGAGTGATCATGCCCTCTACTGGACAAAGAAGCTCAAGAACCATAAAGGGCTTTTAAAGAGAATATTTCTGGTAGATGATCCATCCATCCATCAACTCATCTATTCATTCATCCATATGCCCAAGTAACTGTCCATTCATCCGTCCATTCCAAATAACCATCAGCCCACTCATCCATCCTTCCACCCATCCAACCATTCATATGTCCAAGTAACTATCTGTCCATTTGCCAATCTGTCTGTCCATCCGTCTAAGTAACTCTCCATCCTTCCATCATTCGTCTGTCCAGCCATACATCCAAATAAATATGCATCCATATGTCTAAGCAGCTATCCATCCATCCATCTATCCATCCACCTGTCCGTCTGTCTGTCCACGCATTTTTCCAAGTAACTATCCCTCCCTACCCATCTGTCCATCCTTCCATCTTTCCAAATAACAATCCATGTATTCATCCATCTTTTTAGCCATCCATTACTCCAACCATACATCTGTTCATTCATGTTCTGCATGTATCCATTTACTAATTCATTCATTTCCACTTTTTTTATTTCTGCAGGGAATAAACCATCCGAGACCGAGATCTCATTTATCCCGGATCTGATATCCTACGTACTTTAACGCTTTATCAAATTATCCATTTAACATGGTGTGTTGATTCCAAAGTGTTTTTTTAATCTTATAGTTACTGTCTTGAGAAAATAAAAATAAAAAAAAAAGAGTGAAGGCGTAAATGTCAAAGACTTAATTAATGAGTAATTTCTGGCGAAAGGAAAATGTTTGTTAGACAAATTCCTACACAGACGACTTTCGCAAACTGCTTCATTCAGCTTTTACATGGCCAGTCTCTTTTTCAGCAACTATCTGACTTCCTTTGTTATCCGGAAAAATCGCACGATCTGGTGGATCCATCCCAATGACAGTTTTGGAAATAGCTGATATAATAATAAAGAGAATCTCTGAACGTTTTTTTTTTTTTTTTTTTTTTTATCGCCGCTGTAAATGATGACATGTTTGTTAGAGTTTAATTATAAGACAGCTTACAGTTGCTGTTTAACTAACGGACAATTCAGTATCGTCGCGTTCTTATCTGATTATAACTCAGGAAAAAGCAAACACATTACAGATTACTCAGCTATCACGTTACGAAAGCATCAGAATCTGAGCATGCTGAAGAGATAATGCACTGTACTGATGGCGCGGCACGCCAAGACGCGGTTTGTGAAAAGAAAAAAAAAGAATCACCGCTGGCAGACGAATCATTTGGGATGCATTTTAATTGAATCAGCTAAGAGCCCATTCCTGTAATTGAGCAGATCCATTAGGCAAATGAAATGCGATGCTGAAATGAAATCAGGTCTGAGATGAAAACATACACTGAAGGCTTTTATAAAAGTTACTTGAATAACCATAAAGCCTTGCAGCGCTGGTGGCATGACGGGTTTCCAGAATCCTCTCAGTCTGTCTCATTACAGCTACATTAAACTGGATACCTGCTTCATCCTAATCATATTGTACAGCAGGAGCACTCAGACACGGGCATTGTGGAAGAAATAGAGCACTATGTGTCATGACTGGAAAATAATCAACAACAGGCTGGAATTACTATAACCATGCAAACGTTGATTGTTTTCCTATAACAGCGCAACAGGAAGTGTTTTATTCCTTCATACCAGAGCAGTTTAACAATTTTTTTTTTTTTTATTATTAAACAAGACCATGTCATACTTTACATCCTGTTTAGTTACTGTAACATTATGGAATGTCCACTTAGAGGACTTCCAGTTCTATCGTACATCGTAGACAAACAGCTACACACACTGGTTCCCTCACCAGGCTCTCGTTTTCTTCTTCTTCTGTGTCTTAAAGTTAACCCCGATGACGTTACTGACAAACCGCAAGGCGTAAAGGCTGTCACGAAGCCCTGACACTGGAGACTCCTTCCTTAAAACAGCACTATGGTACCGTGTAAAATTAAATATATATATATATATATTAGAGTGTAAAGTAATTTCATGTAAATGTGCGCAAAAATAATAGCACACCATTCCACATAGGGACGTCTGAAAAGTCTGTTGGGTTTTGTTTCGTGTGTGTTAGAGATATAATAAAAAGATATACTTTTTATTCTCGAAGAACTGTTTTTTTGAATAACTTTCGGAAAGGTAAGTTTGAACTGACTTGGAAAAAAAATGAAAGTTTATATGATGTTGTAATTTCATGATCATCATTATCTCACCTACTTGCTAGACGCTTTCAGGTTTATGAGCATGTTGGTGTCACATAATGAGCTTTTTTTTGAGTGTTTCTGACCCTTTTTGTCGTCCACTGTGCCTCTGCGCGCGCCGGCTCGCGCTCCAGGTCGCTGCTCACTTTCCGCAAGTGTCTTCGCCGTGCGAGCGCGCGCGCTGTCCCGAGCCCAACTTTTTATTTACACTGCGATTTCAGGCTCGTGCGCCACGCTCCTGATTCCTTCACTAACATCACTGACAGCATGTCCTACACCGGACACGGCCGGATTATCCCGCTGCTGCACGTGCAGGAGGAGGAGAAAGGAAACGCGCCGAAGACCAGCTCATCTTCATCATCTTCATCCTCATCATTATCCCGGAACAAGAGCTGCACAGCGGGCGCGAGCACTCCCAGGAGACATCACAGGTAGGATTCTGTCCATCCATCCATCCATCCATCCATCCCAGACTAGCAGGTCTATATAACATTTAAACAAACAAACAAACAAATAAATAAATATTAAATCTCAGGGAAAAGTTTTAAATGATATTTGATGCACTTTTGTGAAACAAAAAAAATATGCTGTCACCTTATTTGCTTCTTTTTTTTAAAGAAAACCTCCACATTCAGCCATTACAATAAGTGTATACACACACACACACACACACACACACACACACACACACACACATATATATATATACAAACGTTCAGGCATGTCCAAAAAAAAAAAAAAAAATATATATATATATATATATTTTTTTTTGGACATGCCTGAACGTTTGTTACATAAATATTGTTAAATATGGTCTAGTGGTTCATATGATATCATGATGTAATATATAATACATAGTATCATATATTTATAGAAGAATTTTAACATAAATGTGTGCAACAATAACACAGCATTACACACGTGAAAATCTTTAATTTCTCCATTTAATAAAAAAAATATAAAAAACAAAAATGCAAAGAATGATTTAAAAAATGGGATCTTTGTACAGAATCTCTGAATGAGGAAATACATTTCTATCAGTCAGTTCATTTCAAGTACCACATACTATATATAAATAACAAATTACAGTTAGAGTTTGGAGATGAAAAAAGGATCAGAAACTCTTTATAAACAGAGCTTCTGCTTGAGCGTGGAATCAAATCTTTATTAAAAATGATTTCCGCATGACTCAGACTGATTAATATGGCGCACTGAAGCGCCTTTCTGCTGTTTATGCTTCATAATGGGTATAAAGTGTCGATACGTTTGTGTGAGAGTGTATACAATGTGTGTGTGTGTGTGTGTGTGTGGGCTGTTTTCTATCTCACTGCACTCCACGTCATGCTGCTTTGTAACTTTAAATAGGTTTCCTCGTCTTATCCTCTCACCGTGATGGCCGTCACTCATCGTCTGTTTTGTCAGAACGTTCCACTGCGGTGTGATGAAACTCCGCCTCGCCACATCATACACTCTCTGATGACGTACTGAAGGCAGGTTGTAATTATATGACTTCATTAGCAGTAATGAGCTGAACAGGAAACACACACACTGATGACAGGAACGTGGGGTCGTTCAGTTGCTCAAGAATTACATCACAGTGTGACTTTAAACGAATAATTCATCGAGAGTTTTTAGGATTTTGCCTATTTTTAGTTTTGTATTGGCGTCAACAAGGAATTCCAAAAGTAATGGCACCCCTAGAGTGCCCAGGTAGCTATGAACAGCTATCATCCTGTCGTGATATGTATTAGACGAGCAGCTGATGAGATGTTTATGTTGTTGAGTATGCAGCTGAGTGTCAAGCTGTATAACTTTGCTCACAGGCGTGTTAATAACAGTACATTTGTTTAATATTAATAAACACATTTGCATTCATTTATCGATTTTTGTTGTAAATAGTTACTGTAATCATATTTGTATTTATAAGAATGAAAATAAAGACTTTTTTTTATTATTATTATTGTGCACGTTTAAAGATCAAGTTCCGAATTTTAGCATCAGCTCGTAAGTTAAAAAAAAACAAAACCCAAAAACCCTGCTTGAAGTTGCAAACTAAAATAAAATGAGTAATGGAAACGTGAACACCCTGAAAAAAACCCACTGAAAAAAGTTTCTACGCTCGCATGAGGGGATTTGTTTTTTTTTCAGACCTCCGATAAAGCAATATTGTAATTGTTTAAAATAAAATAAATAAAAAGTCTCAGGTGCAGTAACAGGCTTGCAGATGTTAAAATATGATGCGATAAACACAATAAATGCAGTGCTAAACAAACACAACGTCCATATATGGTCAGGGAAGTTCAGATCTGCTTATTGAGCATCGACAGCTTCTTCTTGAGAAGATTTTATTACCTGCTAAATTCTTCGTACCGTGGACAATCCCCCAGTTAGTGTGTTGAAATGAGAGGTCACATGACCTGTCGCTGTGTGTGTGTCTGTGTGTGTGTGTGTGTGTGTGTGTTTTAACATGAATTTACATTTTAGAAAAAATTATGTGATGGGAAGGACTCTAGGAGTGTTCGTGTGTGTGAGTGTGTATGTATGTATGTGTGTGTGTGTGTGTGTGTGTATGTGTGTGTGTGTGTGTGTGTGTGTGTGTGTGTGAGGTGGAGAATCCTGTTTTCTGAAGGTCACCTCAGTCTTGTGGCTAGCCAAGATAAGAGATCAGGAGTAATGTGTATTTTCCTGCTCTGAAAGCTGTGTGTGTGTGTGTGTGTGTGTGTGTGTGTGTGTGTGTGTGTGTGTGTGTGTGTGTGTGTGTGTGTGTG
>JAQQZR010000009.1:1735124-1745189 GCA_030068235.1 Notoglanidium macrostoma | reverse complement strand
GTGTGTGTGTGTGTATGTGTGTGTGTGTGAAACTAGGCCACAAACCCTTATTAATTTTCATCTTATGCTTATCGTGTTCTATAATTACTCACAGATAATTAGCTCGCTGGCTATTCATTTTGAAATAAAGGTTCCTCAAGGGTTGCTCAAGCAGTTCTTTAAAGAGTTCTTCAATAAGGAACACTGATGTAGGGTTCTGCATAGAACGGCCAGTGATTCCTGTATAGGGGTAGACCAAAGAAGCTTTAAGGGTTCTAGAGGAAACATTTTTTGTTTTTCCAAGAAGATTGACGATCACAGTGGAAGATCACGAATCCCCGCAACGCCGCCGAGTTCCCGCTCCTGATTGGTCTGAAGGCGTGGCTTAATAAACCACAGCTTCACAAATCACAGCTTTATGTTCTAATACATTACCGTCCCTGTAGTAACAGCTCATTCACGGGGTCTTGATGCGTCACTTTTAAAAATCGTAGACGTGGTGGAGTTTTCTGCGAGGAGAAATGTGTTTATATGGCATTTAGAAGACGAGTCTTCAGAAACCGTCAACGTTAAAGCTGTAACTTTTTTTTTTTTTTTACGTTTTAAGAGTTTGGTTTTTTTGGCTTGTTAACTTCAAGGGAGAGTAAAAAGAGAGGCTGATGCGGGAACTACTGTTTGTAGCTGCTATAATGTAAGTGAGAACAGGAGCGTTACGTTCTACAACATTAAATTTAACTATAAATAGATAAAAAGTACGACATGAGAGAGAGAATCAGTGATGGAGCTGTCCATTCAGCACCACAGCAGACTGCAATTGCAAACCGTTTGTGTGTGTGTGTGTGTGTGTTGTTTTTGTTATTGGGATATTCTTGACATTGTGATGTCACTCTGTTGAGGCTGCAATATGCAAATGAGCTGAAACAGTTCCACTTGTTATTCTTGCTACAGTGAAGCTGTGCTGTCACTACTTTATAATTCGCAGATCAGACCGTTATTTGTTTGTCCATTTGTTCGTTCATCTTCAGTAAGTGCTTTTTGTCGTGGTCAGGGTCAGCGCCAGAGTCTTTCCCATGTATTTATTATTATATTTATATTATATTTATTTATTTATTTATTTAAATGCATTCATATATTTCTGTTCTTTATACAGATCAGTTTTTATTTATCTACTTTACAGATTATTTCATTATTAGTTTGTTTTTAGAGGACGCTCGTCTGTCCCGTAAGGAGACACGCCCACTGCTCTGAGCTCCTGCTGTAGTGTTGATGCTCGCTGTGAGGACCTCGCTGTGTGTGTTGCAGTGTGTTGCAGTATGTGGGAGTGTGTGTCGTGTGCAGCAGGGACAGTGACTCAGCACATGAACTGTATGTTGGTGGCCATTTGGGCAAAAACATCAGAACACACACACACACACACACACACGAGGGCATACACTTGTTTCCCAGAGTGCGCTGTTTATCCTGCTTTAAAAGATTAGAGGGTCAGATGTTGGCCTGATTGAGCCTGCCACGACACACACACACACACACACACACACACGCACGCACATACACCGCTCCTATAGCAGTGGCAATTTTCTCAATGATCACAAATGGGCTTAGAGGCACTGCTGCACTGGAGACACAAACAGACAGAGAGAGAGAGAGAGCGAGAGAGAAGGGGAAGAGAATGGCATAGAGACAGAGATTGTGTGTGTGTGAAAGCGTGAGAGAGAGCGAGAGAGAGAGAGAGTAGGTGACAGTGATTATTTGCACACACAAGATAGAGGCAGAGAGAGAAACAGAATGAAAGGGAAACAGAGAGAGAGAGAGAGGGTGAATTTGATTCGTGTGATTGGCTAGGCAGCAGACTGTGCAGAACAGAAGGGGGAGGGGCTTCTGAGAGAACGAGCATGCTCAGTCACCACCAGAGACCGGCGAGAGCGGCTCAGGCTTTTATCTGCAGTAGGACAGCGTGTGAGCAGGAGCCTCCTGTGTTCTGCCAAGTGTGTGTTCATGTGTGTGTGTGCGCGCGCGTGCGTGCGTGTGTGTGCATGCTCTGGGCCGAACACTCTCGCGATGGCCATCAGGAGCGAGTGATGTGCTAGTGGAGTTGCGTTTATCCCAGGCTCCCTCGCTCCGGAGCGAGGACGAGCGAGCCGAGTGGAGAGACTATGCCGCGGCTGTAGGACGTAGCTTACTGCACTAATGAAAGGCTTCAAACTCGCCTGGTAAGATCCATACACCTTCAAAGCGTGGACATAACCTGTCATAACCTGCCATTAGCTAGCATGACCTTGCAACACCTGGCATGGCTGTGAATTACTAACCATAACCTGAAAATACTAGCAGTAATGAACTCGCTCAGCCTATGGCATGTCCTGTTGCATTACCTGTAATGACCTGTCATAACCTAGCATGGCCTGGAATTACTGGCAATAAATTAGCATTATTATTCATGATGTGGCGGAAATAGTAGAACCTTGAAAAAACATGGACTATTGTGGTGTAGTCTTTGGCATAACGTGTCATAACCTGAGATAATTTAGCATAATCTGACATACTCCATCATATCCTAGCATAACCTGTCATAATCTGAGATAATTCAGAATAATCTGACATATCCTGTCACAACCTGAGATAGCTCAGGATAATCTGACATATCCTGTCATAACCTGAGATAATTCGGGATAATCTGACATATCCTGTCATAACCTGAGATCATTCGGGATAATCTGACATATCCTGTCATAACCTGAGATCATTCAGAATAATCTGACATATCCTGTCACAACCTGAGATCATTCGGGATAATCTGACATATCCTGTCATAACCTGAGATAATTCGGGATAATCTGACATATCCTGTCACAACCTGAGATAATTCGGGATAATCTGACATATCCTGTCATAACCTGAGATCATTCAGAATAATCTGACATATCCTGTCACAACCTGAGATAATTCGGGATAATCTGACATATCCTGTCATAACCTGAGATAGCTCAGGATAATCTGACATACGCTTGCATAACCTAGCATAACCTGTCATAAAATGAGATAGCTCGGCATAATCTGACGTACTTTACCATAACCTAGCGTAATTGTCATAAACTGAGAATTTACATAATCTGAAACACCCTAGCATAATTTAGCATAATTTGTCATAAACTGAGATACCTGACATACATGGAGTGGCCTAGCATGACCGAATACACCTGGTAAGTAAACCTAGCCTAACCTGACAAAATAAGGTCAGAATAATCTGATCTAACCCATCATAGCCTATTAAAATCTATCATACTATCCAGAAAAGATTTTGCATAACCTCATATACTCTGGTATAGCATAGCATAACCGTTATAGCATAGCATAAAATTGTGTTATAACATAGCATAATTTGGCATAAACTAATCTAACATGATCTGGCACATCTTTTTATAAAATCTGTCATAAACTGTTATGATTGTTATCATTTAACACAGTATAATATGGCATATTTTCTCATAAGAACTCATCATAACCTGTTATAATCTATCATGATAAACCCCTAACCCTTGGCATACCCTAACATACCTGTAATATTTTGTGATCCATTAACACAGCGTCAACTGTTATATTTTGTCATAAAGCCTAGCATAACCTGTCATCACCTGTTATAAGATAGCATGACTAACATATCCTAAACTTTTTTGACTTAATCAAGTATAATCGAGCATAATCTGTAACGCATAATCTAGAATAATCTGCGCTCTGTAATAAAACCTTCACTAACCCTAGCATAGATTTCATACCGGAATATCTTAACCTGTCATAACCTAGTATAACGTAGCACAAACTCTGCATAACCTGGGATTCATTTACATAAACTAGCATAACATGTAATCTACAATATTTTTCCTGGTATAGCGTTGTGTAAATTTCAGTATCATAAATTGCGAAACCTAGCATAACAGGTCACAATCTATCCATAAAGTAGCCTAGCTACTGCTATAGCACAGCGTAGCATAACCTGGTAAAGGCTAACATGTGACCTAGCATAACCTCTGACACTGAAAGTCCCCCAAATCTGTTCCTCTTTTCTTTCTCTGCTCTGCTTTTCTTTTTTTATATCTCCGCTAGCTGCAGTATCACTGCTACTGTTTGTGTAGTGTGTGTGTGTGTGTGGTGTGTGTGTGGTGTGTGTGCTTCCTCCTGCCGGCGGGTGGATATTTTTAGCGCCTGGCTTTGCCATGCCGCAGGAGGAAAGCGGCATCATTAGCAGTGTAGGAAGTGACCTCCTGCCCTTCCTTCCTCTCTTCCTTCCTAACTACTTTCCTTCCCTACCGGTGTTCCCTTTATCCATCTATCCGTCCATTCAGCTTCTCGTTCTGCACACCTGGCTTTTGTTCATCCTTCATCACTCCACGTGAGGAGAACAGAGGATTTGTTTACAGTGCACATGTGCTAACGCAGCCTAGCGAGTGTGCTTGACTAGCATGGCTAGTGTTCAGCTCTATGGTTATATAAGGCTCCGCTCGATTTAGACCGCAGAATGACTCCGTGTTTGCATTTTTATCAGATTTATTTCTGGCGTAGACGGAGATTAGAGTGACTCGAATGTTGGTCACAGAGTTATGTAATCTGGGCGTGAGAGGAGAGTGATGATGCAGCTTTTACTCAACCTGAATTCAAATCTTGGTCTTAGAAAATACCTTATCTTTGAGTTCAAGTCTGAGTCTGTGAATTTTGGGATCCTAGTTGATGGTACTGATCTGTATTCAAAGAGCAGGACGCAGGATTTCGGAAAGCAAAAGGCTAAGACGGTTGTAGCAACTGAATGCTAATGAGTTACACCGAGGTAAAAGAAAACTAGCATAAAGATTGTCCAATCTATCATAACCTGGCATAACTTGCTGTAATACGTAATAGTACCTTGTCTAAACTGTCGTAACCCATCAAACGATGTCTTAAACTTGTCATAAGCTAGAATAAACTAGCATATTGTGTCGCAAACATTGTCTAACGTGTCATAACCAGCCTAACCTGTCATATCTGAGGATAAAATGGCATATCATAAATCCTACATAATCTACACTCTAACCTGTTATAACTTGGTATACTAATCATAAAACCTTGGAAGCTCAACAATGAACAATAATTGGTAGTATACACGTGACTTAGCGTAACCTGCCGTAACCTTTCCGAGCCTGTCATGATCACGCATGAATCAAGATGGTCTTGCCCAAAATAATAATAATAATAATAATAATAATAGTAATATGGCATAACCTAGCATAGCATAACCTGGGATAGCTTAGCAACTTGTTAGAATGTAATGACTTGTTCTAACCCAGCACAAACTGGATACAAATTAGCATAACCTGTCATCAAACATATCCTAACTTAGCGAGGTCAGGATGATCTGGCATACCTTGCTGTAAACTCAGGCCTAAGCCATTATTGCCGTAACCTGATATAACAAAGCAATAAGTCCGGTTAATACAATTCAAGGGTTCGTCGGTGGTTTATTGGATTATTACTGCTTTTCTGAAAGGGAAGCGGTTTGTTGTACAGGGTTTAATCCTTACAGACGAGTGTACTGAGGCGTCGTGAGCACGTACGCTACGCGGTAGATCCGTCCGTGTCGGTGATTTCAACGCGTCGCTGTTGTTCGTCCCAGAAATAAATTGATTGAGGCACGGTCGTGTTTTCTGCAGAGGCTTATCGATGTTTTATTCGATTCAGCTTCACACAACGGGCAACGCCGCCGCCGCTCCGGCGGCATCTCCTTGCCAATTAGCTCTAATTCCAAATGGCATTTTCTGACAAATGGCAAGACATTTCAGATCCCGCATTGTCATTCCAGTGATGTTTACGCTTGCCTTAAGGCCAAACAGAACCTCAGGGTTTGAACAAGCGCTCGGTTCTGTGCCCGACGTATCGTGAAATCATACAGGAGACCTTTACGGAATATTTGAGGGATCCTCGAGGGTTTCTGGGTGGATATTAATGAGAGCTTTCCAAAGGTTTTACTTGGAATCTAAAACCCTCAGTTGTAGGTTCCTTAGTTTTTCCACCAAGTCTCGGTATGTCACTTATTCTTACCCATTAAACCATTGAAGAACCTTTGAAGAACCCTGTTTTGAGAGCATACACCAAGTAACAAGCAAAATATTAAGAGACCTGACAAATTCTGGAAGGAAATAATTAAATCGTTTGGACTTTGTCTCGCACTCTTGCCCTGTTAATACATCCACTACCAAATCTGCATCTTCAAGGGTTCCTTTGCATTGTTCAGCTTCTCCGACTTCCTTATTTCAGTTCCGGCGTGCTGCACACTGCCCTCGCCCATGTGGCTACGGATTACGATGAGGGATTATCCCAGGATTATTTTGCCGACTCGCGCTTTGACCTCTAGTGCTCGTCGTGCGGAGTTCTGGAACTTTCATAATCGAGCTTAATTTAATTGCTCCAGGATCATGTCCGTCGTTGTGCAAGATCTAGACGTTCCGCCTAACTCTTAATCCTGGATTACGATATTATCGTATCATGTTATTCAATAGGATTATAAGCTGCTGTGATTCAAGAATGAACGGCGGTACGGAGGTGAAACTGAAAACCGAACGAACAGATAGCGTGTTTAAAACAGGTACGAACAGGAGGCACGCTATTTGTTTTGCCACTTCTATTTGATTTCCATCCTTTGGACCATTACCTTGAAGAGTTCAGTAATGTTAAAGCTGTTCGTGAGCCTGGGAACGGCCCAGAGAACTGGTCTGCCACATACGGAATTGCGCAATTGATTCACGGTTCAGAAGGAATTCAAGTCTTTTCACGAAAGCAAACACGAGAGTATGAGCCCCGCCCCCAAACGAGCCCCGAATCGAGACGGCGGATCCGAGCGTTCGGGCCGAGCGTAAAACCGTCCTGCGTGTTCAGGTGGGTTAAATTACCAGCATGTCATGTTATATAGAGCACAGAGGTAAAAGTTCTGTGTTGCAGCATATCACCGATTCTACGGCACGTGTGTAATCTGACCCAAAGCCGTTTGTGGTGCAGAGCGTCTCCGCTGACGTGACAGAAATCTGACCTTGAGTTTAATCGGTACCCTGACCCTGTGGGAACGAGCGCTTATTTATATACCATCTTTATTTCCTCGTTTCTCTTCCCTTCCACTTTGAATTCTCACTTCCCATCTCCGCAGGATGAGTGCATGACATCGGGTAAACCACACCGGACCTCGACTTCGCGTGCTCCTTATTGTGGATTTGCATCCTGAGATGAATAATTTACATGGGTGACATTTCTAAGGTACGGCGTCGAGACGCAGGAGTTAATACAAGATGCTGATTATAATAAATGAACCGCGGCGTCTGTAAGGACTAAAACAACGGGTCGTGCGGTAATAGGAAAGAAATCGACGACAGGATGGTGAGATGCTGCAGATGTTATTTTTCCATGTTTGTTTGGTTCGGGATGTCCCACAGCACCTGGCCAGTGATCACGTCACCGTATATCGTTTTAATCGGTTTATAATTACATTTAACGGTCCGGAACCTTGAGTTCGTTCCTCCGGGTTCGAAGCTCCTGGACGACCGGGGGCCTTCCGGTGGAGTCTGCATGTTCTCCGCGTGCCTGTGTGGGTTTCTTCTGGGTGCTCTGGTTTCCTCCAATAGATTAGGTCATGTGGCTTCTCCAAATTGCTCGTCTGTGTGAGCGATTCTGCTAACAGACACCTTAAAAGATAGAGAGAAGGCGCTGCGAGAGACGGAGGAGATGATGGTGTCTGGGAGGAGGGGTGAGTGCTAGTGCTGACATCAGTGGCTTCATTCATGAAGTGCCCTGATAGTGAGTCAGTGTGAGTGGTGCAGAGCGAGCCACAGAATCAGAGTGAGAGAGATCTCCATTATCTCTCTAATTGGATGAAATGTAGGAGGGCGGAGGTGGAAAACAGCGAGCCATGAAGCCATGAAGCAGAAGTAATAAGCAAGCTTGTGTGAGACAGCACAGCTCCTCCTCCTCCTCCTCCTCCTCCTCCTCCTCCTCCCATCACCCCATCCTCCTCTCGCTGGATGAATGAAGCAGGGAGAATTTCTACTCAGCCCTTCATGGCTTCCAGGTTTGTCCGCATCTCTCCATCTCCCTTAATCTCAGCGTCTGCATCAGCATCGGTGGTTTTTTTTTCACCTCGCTAGCGTCAAGGTTGCAGCATCTCTCCAGGGTCCACGCTCGGCTCCGGAGGCAAAAAGAGCACATCGGCGCGCGCGGGCTGTGATTAGCATAAATTTATAATGAAGAGACACGTTTTTGTTGTTGTTGTCGTCTTACGATATTTGCACTTGTGTGCTGCTCCGGCAGTTTGCGTATTGCTGAAGTGGCAGCAGAAATCCTACAGCAGGGTTAGAGACTGGGTTAGCTGGAGCTCCGTGGTTACTCTGGCTGACAGCAAAGCGACTTTCATGCTGATCTGTAAATAAGATTTTTAACGATCTTTAGCTGCGTTTTAGTATCTCAGAGCAGGCTCGTTTTAAAGAAAAGTTGTCCGAAGGTGCAGAGAATCGGTGTCGGAATGATGCTTTTCTGCCGGGTGAACTTTATTTCCACTGCTTTATCTTTATCCGCTTTATCTCGCTGAAATAAAATCAGAAATGCTACCGCTGAAGTGTAGATGATGCCGCAATTCGCCAATTATATATATTAGAAAACATTCTGGAAAAACTGATGAAAAATCCAAAAACCCACTTAGTCTCAGTAGACCAGCAATATCACAATAATGACTCACACACCATATATTGTGTGTATAACACACACACACACACACACACACAGATTACGCATGCACACACTCACTACAACATCCCACTCAGCGTGACGAAGCACACACTCGTCCCCTCACAGACTGACAATACAGCGAGGGGGACAGGAGCGTTAGGACGTGTTTATGTCCTGTATGTGAAGGTTACGAGAAAAATGCTGCAAGAAAAATGCTCCTGTGAAAGACGTTACGCCGGATTGGCATTATTAAAGACGTCGCTACGGGGTTTCTACTGCGCCACGGCGCAGTCGCTAAAGTTCTCAGGAACGTTTCGGGTGAAAGAAGTTAATGAGGAAGATCTGAAACATTTCTGACAGCGGAACTGGTCCGTGGAAGCGCAGCTGATCGTCCCCACGCACGATTTCACAACGGGTGACGGCGAGAAAGGAGTTAAAGGAGTCGCAGGACGCAGCAGGAACAGCAGTTCCACGGAGAGCAATCAGCAACGAACTGCACTACATTATCATAATCATCTCCGTTACTTCACCTCACGCAAAACTTTTGCTCATGCGACATCTGTTGTCTTTTGTCTGCGCGAGCTCGCAGGAGACAGAGTATCGCCGTCACTCCCGCCCAGAGAACCGAGCTTTTTACTGTGAAAACATTTTGTAGTTCCTAGTGCAAAAACATTGTGCAGAAAGATTAAGACGCCAGTTCTCTTCAAAAAACATTTGATCTGACTGTCCTTTTGTACTCGTTTTGACTTTGTTTCATCTGGATTTTAAATCTAAAGCAATGATTCAGTGTTATGTGATTTTTTTCTCCCAAAAGTCTGCTGTCTCGTCGTTTCCGCCGTCCCGCTCGATGCTAACCGAGCCGCTCCGAATGCGATCCTCTAATCTAACGTTACAGGAAGCTCGCGTTACCCTGAGGGGGTTTAATCAAAGTGCCCTGTGTCTCACCATCACCCGGGCCTCGTAAATGTTACTCCACGACGAGGCGCCTTATGTAATAAATGAACCGATGGAACCTTCCAGACCGCGACCTTCGGCACGGACACTGATTGCACTGAAGCAAAGGTGAAGGAAAAGGTCAGCGCTCCTCTGATTGCTGACCGTGTGTGTGAGACAGAGAGAGAGAGAGAGAGACAGAGAGAGAGAGAGACAGACAGAGAGAGAGAGAGACAGAGAGAGTGAGAGAGGGAGCGAGAGAGAGAGAGAGACAGAGAGATCGAGAGACAGACAGAGAGAGAGGAGACAGAGAGAGCGAGAGAGGGAGCGAGAGAGAGAGAGAGACAGAGGGAGGGAGAGAGAGAGACAGAGTGAGAGAGAGAGAGAGAGAGGGGGAGAGAGAGAGAGACAGAGGGAGTG
>JAQQZR010000009.1:1706547-1729997 GCA_030068235.1 Notoglanidium macrostoma | reverse complement strand
ATGTCTTTGGACTGTGGGAGGAAACCGGAGCACCCGGAGGAAACCCACGCATGCACTGGGAGAACATGCAAACTCCACACAGAAAGGCACCCTGGGTGACCCAGGGATCGAACCCAGGACCTTCTTGTGTAATGTTTAAGGTTAAATATGAAGAGAAATATCTGCGTATAAACCTGAGTGGAAGTGAGTCGGACTGATGGATTCGGTCACACTGGCTGTATAATCACGACTTGAATCTTGGCACGAGTTCACTTTCAGGAGGTTCATTTCGAAGGTCATTGTATGGTTTGGAACTTCAGCCCAGGACGTCGGACGGTCAGCAGTGAGGACGAGAGCTGGAAGGCCGCGGTGTTGTTTCGACTCGCAGTGCTAGCGAGCTGCGGAGAAGGCTGAGACAAGGGCCGCATTGTTGAACGTGGCTGCGCTCGGGTTCATGTTGGCCGTGAATGGACTCGTACAGTTTACATGCATGTGATTGTTTCGCGAAGGCTCTCCAGCTCTCATCCAGTGCAAACTGCGTAAAACACAGAGTCGTCTGTTTCACTCCTGCCGTTTCAGTTACACAACCCACACTTTGCTTTCTCTCTCGAGTCCTTTGCTTTTTTGTTCGTTTTCATACACATTTTCAATCAAGACGATGTTGAACCCCGTGTGTGAACATTAGCCTGATGAGGATTAAACTTCTAAGTAAGAAGTGAGAAATATTCACGGTTGGATTATTGGCGGTTAGAAAAGGCCGGCGTACTGGACATGCGTAGAAGGTTACAGGTGCAGAAGGCGATCCACTCAAACGGGTCATCAAACATCTACACCACCTTTTTGACTCCAATTCAGTTCACATGTGTGCTAAAACTATCAACCGTAAGACTAATCAAAAAGTAAAGAATAAAATAATGTTCTGTGTGTTCAAAGCATTTTGAGTGCCAGTCTGTACCAACCTCAATCTTATCTCAGGCATCCTCTTAAAAATAAATAAATCAGTCAATCAATCAATCAATCAATCATATAAATGTAATGTGTTGTAAACTATTATTGATAATTAATACCATCTTTTACCCTACATACACACTTAACTACCCAGTATTTAATCAGTAATTATATATAATATCTGCTAGTCTTCTGATATATTCGGAAATTTAAGTAACCCTAGAAATGTCCAGGTTTGTTTAACAGTATTTAAAAAAAAAAAAACAATAGTTAATAAACACATTAATGAATAAATAAACTAGACTTTAATGCATAGTAATGAAGTACTTACCAAGTGCACACTTTTGAAAGTACACAGTGCATGAGGTAAATCTTTAATAATTATATAATGCTAAAAGCATCATTATACATTTATCACCTATAAGTGTTAATAAAAAGAAATAATAATGTATTCTGATGAAAGATATAAAATATCCACCTGATCTTTTTCCACATAATTTTTCATTGTAAGTGGGTGTGTTTTTTTGTTTTTTTTCCCCAAATGTTTTCTTTATTGTCTGTTATTTGAAACGTTAGTAGCTGAGCTGTCAGCGTGTATCCTGCTCATACAGATCAGCAGGAAACAGGATATGAACAGGATGTGATTAGTTATAGTCAAACAGAATTCATGTACACATTACATTACAAATAAGCACTTGGAAGCCTTGTATTGTGCTTTATGTTTTTTTATTACATAGCATTATTAACTGAACGGCATAAAACAGTATTTTTCAGGTTACATACACTTTTATTTTGTTTTGATGCGTATGAAAATGGGAAAAGAAAATCCACATCATTTAGTTCTCTCTTGCATTGTTCAGTTCTATGTAGAACCCTCTAACACAGCGTTTTACTCTCACAGAAAGTTCCAAGTAGTACCTCTAACTAATAATATTTCCTTGGGGAATTTTTTTTTCTTTCTGAGAGTGCATGCACCAGGTGGTTTTGCTCTCCAGATCATGACAGTTTGGAGAAACTCGGTAAAACAGACGTAGGCGATTGCATCGCACGTCTCCAGAGTCTAGAGATTATGTAGTGATTCAGGGTTTTATCTCACATTTATCTACACAAATGTTTAGAATAAAATTCCTTTCATGGGCGTGTAATGCTGTTTCCCTCAAACATCACTGTGATTTTCCTGTTCTAAGCTGCCAAGGCATCTGCAGATCTACGCCATTTATGTTTCAGAGAGAGAGATTAAGACATCCTGATCTTTTTGACCTCATAAAATCTAGACAATAGAGCCTAGAGCAGGTCAGCCATCCAGATGTGGATCAGATTTAGTGGAGTACAGCGCCCTGGGTCTCGACGGCAGATGTTTTTACTGGAGAGTGAATATAAAGCTCTTTATTAAACTCGTAATTAGGAAAAAAGAGGCTTTTTAAGCCCTGTTGAGAAAGGGTCACCAGATGAACAACAGATTTCTTGTGTCATTTGGGAACACAGTAAAACCTTTTACACCCCATTATTTCTTAAAAGTTAATCAATTTTCAGTACTGTAATGAAAGATAAACGTAAATCTTATACGTGACTTGGAACAAGTTGAAAAAGGGATGGAAGTAGAAAAAAGAAAGCGAGGGAGTAGAGTGAACCTCTTTTGCATGAACCTCCCCCAGAGCCTTTCCTCTTGAAGAAAGGTTCACTAGAGTTCATTCACCTTTCGAGGAAGAGAGCGGGAGAGAGAGAGAAAGAAAGGGATGCAACTCTTTGGCATAAATCTCCCCCGGACCCTTTCTTCTCGGAGAAGGGTTCACGAAAGTTCATTCACCTTTCTGAGGAAGTGTGAGAGAGGCTAATGTTTATACTCAGTGAGGGAATCGTTCAGATACTGTTTTCTGACTGGGAGGACTACAGACTATTTCACAGAAAAAGGATGTCTATGAGCAATTCCAGACATTCAAGTTCTCTGAAAACTTTCGTAACCTGAATTTGCCTGGTGCGGTATTACTAGGAAGAAGCTGTGAACGGTTTGGTGGTGGGTTGGGCCCCGAGCATGAGGAGATGCCTAAGTTCCTAAAGGCTGGGGAAGAAAAGGAATTCCAGGAAAAACTACTAGAATTTGGAAAGGGGCGCCCACGAGGGGCGTGATCGTAAATCTCAATGCCCCTTCAGGGTGGAGGGAGGTGTGACAGTCCTGCAGCAGAGAACACACTTCTACACCTTGGCCCCTCCTCTTGCCCTCCTGCTTTTCTAATTGGTTCAAGTCTAGCCTTGTACACGCCCCCCCTTTTCTTCAGCACACAAACATTCTCTGACTGTCTCCTCCCATCCTGCACTGTTGTTTTCTAGGAAACCTGCAAGAGCTCTGGGCAAAGCTGTTGTTTTGGCTGCTTTTCTTGGTTGATTTGAGTGGAGAGCTCCAGTCCTATTTCTTAACTTGCAGGAATAATGCTTGACCTTGCCTCTCTTCAAGGAATCATACTTTCAGTTCAGAGCATTTTGATAAGGGATTTATTATCTACTCCAACAATTTCTTTCCTTTGTCGCATGGTTGAAGCCACGACTGTGCAGGACTTCCAAAGTTTATTCTTTAGAGGATTGCACTTCTCAAAGGATCATTAACAAGTGGGAAGCCATCGGATATGATTATTAAACTTGATGAACCGAGATGCTGCATGACAAGGAAACAGCAGCTGATGACGTCATTCCCATTCGCAGAGTAGGATCTTCTGTATACACCAGTGAAATGTGACCTCTTCTGCTTCTTCAGGCTTCTTCCATGTTTCTACTAACCTTCTGGTGTGCCTGGTTGCCTGCAAAAATCTCCTCTCTTAATGTGGGGAAAGGGTTTGTAAAGGGTTTGAAATAGCCAAGTTCTGGGCAAAGTTCAGCGTCCATTTATCTACAGGATTTCAAACTTCCTGGGTTGTGTTGTGGTTTCCTGACTCAGTCTGGAGAACTGCCTGCCACTCCTGGACTTGATGCGCAGGCTGGGTGATGACAGATGGCATGTAACCAGGAGGTTGAGGAGGTTACTCCAGGTCATCTAAGAGCTATGCTGTACTCTAGAACTTGGTCTTGGTCTCAGCACACCAATTAGAACAACTTTCCGCCAAGAAGATAAGTCTGTGACCTCTCTAAAGTAGCTGCCATCAATCAAGTGGGTGAGCAGCTGGGGTGGACGACTCTTGTGAACTTTCTTTATTTGAACTGACAGAAATGGTCAGCATGGAGAGTGAGACGGACTCACTGTGTGACTGGGAGACGGTTCAGCACACAGAAGGGCTTCACTATTGTTGGACTGAGTGGGAATGGGAGTTTGAGAAAGTTCCAGCAGTAAGTGATCAGCGAGAAAACATAAAAAGGTTGAGTTGTGGTCTTTTATAGTAGGTCGTAAAAGTGGTCTGATTGTGAATGCAAACTGAGCTTGAGCAACTGGGAAACGTTTCCTTTTAGATAGCTAAAGAATTTCCATGCTCGCAAAGCTTTACATTTGGTTAACCAGAGTCATTTAAGTCATTGTTTTGAATTTCGGCAAGTTCGGTAACTTCCCATATTTCCTAGTAGTCTGAGTAGTTCATTTGCACAGTGTTAGTCTTGTGCAGTATTTTAACACATGAGTTCTGGTTATTTTTGTCTATCAGAGGAGACTGAATATTGCTCTTTTTTTTGCCTCAAAATGGATGTATAAGGAATTCTCTTTAATATGACAGAGAGACAAAGCCACTGCCAGAAGATATGAGCTTCTAATTTCAAATGTGACTTGGAAGTATACAAGACTAAGTACACAGATCTTAGGCAGGCATGCTCGGAGTAGATATCTATCTTCAAATTAACTAATATCAAATTTTCTTTTTCTTTTTTAAAATTTTAACCAGAAAGGAACCTCTGTCACCATATGTCCTGGCAAAAAATGTTTGAATAGGGCATAAGACATCTATTTAAAAAACCTAAGCAACATAGATACTTAGATACTTGACAGGCATGTGTTAATGTGTTCCAAGCCTTCATACAAGCCATACCATACCAAAATGTCTGTATTGAGTATCACAATGTGTTATATTCTGATCATCAGCACAGGCCAATCGATAATTTATCTACTGGATCAACGTAATTTCATATTCCTGCAAGCATGTCCCCAATCTCAGCGTCTCTCTTCCATCACTCAGGTGTTAAGCCCCACATATAAGCAACGCAATGAGGACTTCAGGAAACTCTTCAAGCAGCTACCTGACACTGAGCGCCTCATTGTGGGTGAGTGGAATAGCAGATTAGCATCAGACACAAAACTAATGTTGGATATGTATTTTTGAACAGTCAACATACTGAGGTTTTAAAATAGGAGAATTGGTTAGTATTAATCGGGTAGCATTGCTACCTCAGGTCCAGGGTCCCAGATTCGATCCTGGGCTCAGATTACCCTTTGTGCAATTTTGTACGTTCTCCCTGCATCTGTATGAGTTTCCTCCGGGCTCTCTGTTTTTCTCCCAGCTCCCAAAAACATACTGGTAGGTGGATTGGCAACTCTAAATTGCCCCTGGGTGGCATCCAGGGTAAACCCCTGCGCTCCTGGGATAGGTTCTGGATTCCAACTCATGATAACCAGAATAAAGTCCTTACTGGAGATGAGTGAATGATAAATCATGAATGTATCCTAAATTGTTTAAAAGACTTACAACTGGTACAAAAACTAAGAAGGACTTCTTTGGTTTGACCCTCTATGGTCCCTCTTGGTCACCAACCCTGTTCCTGGAGATCTATCTCCCTGAAGACTTTAGCTCCAACCATAATCATGTCCACCTGACCATCCAATCATTGCTTAAAATGTTTTTAAGTCAGAAGTTCTAAAAGAGGTGTGTTACATTTTGGTTGGAGATAAAACCTGCTGGAGGATAGATCTCCAGGATCAAGGATGGTGATCACTGACTTAAAGGTTCTAAGGTTTTGCCTTAAGAAAAGCAGCAAAGGTTCCAAATAGAACTCCTATCCATAGCTAGAACACTTAACCAACTGTGGTTACAGATCTTACAGGAAGTGTCCAGCAATCCACATTACTTAGATTATTTAAATATAGCATGAAATGAAGATCATGACTAGGGATGATACAAATTCTGATTGATTGATCACAATAAGACCAGACACATGAACTTTTACAGCTTATCTTTTGTCCTGTCTGATCTCTGACCTTTGTCCTGCCAGACTACTCATGTGCCCTGCAGAGAGACATCCTCCTACAGGGTCGCCTCTACCTCTCCGAAAACTGGATTTGCTTCTACAGCAACATCTTCCGCTGGGAAACACTGGTACTCATTTCTCTGTTTGATGACTTACTTTTCTTTTGCACACTGCTCTGTATTTTCACATGATTTTCTCCTCACAAAACTTCATGAATTAACTCTGTGTTGGTGTAGCTGATGGTGCGTTTGAAGGACATCTGTTCCATGACTAAAGAGAAGACGGCACGTCTCATCCCCAATGCCATCCAGCTCTGTACTGACAATGAGAAGGTGATTTTACGTTGCGACCAAACAGAACACCACTCTCTTTTTTCTGCACACCCGTCTTTTCTAAAACATCATCATTTTCTTTTGCAGCACTTTTTTACCTCATTTGGTGCACGGGACCGGACCTACATGATGATGTTCCGTCTCTGGCAGAACGCTCTCCTGGACAAGGTTAGTCACATCCGGCCTGAAGTAGAGAACTGTTTACGTAAACCACCATAGAGTTTCTTTGCATCATTGGTGCATTTTTCTTTTCCTCTCTATTTGCCGAGTAGCCGTTGTGTCCCAAAGAGCTGTGGCACTTTGTCCATCAGTGCTACGGGAACGAGCTGGGCTTGACGAGTGATGATGAAGATTACGTGCCCCCAGATGATGACTTTAACACCATGGGGTGAGTTTTGCCTCTTTCCACATCTGTTAGAAAGTGTTGCATGGTTCATACACAGCCACTATGGGCAGCTTTCACTGCAGCTCGCTTATTCCACAGCCATGACCGGTTTATTTTGCATTACATTTGTCTATCTTCTATGCATCCCATCCATCAGCCGTCCATCCATCTATCCCTCTAGGATGTGAGTTGGATATGTAGTAGATATGCAGGTGGAGACTTAGCACTAAGGATAAACCTATCCATCCATCCATCCATCCATCCATCTATCCATCCATCCATCCAAGTTCATCTAGCTATCCTTCCATCAATTCACCCAAACCAAAATTTTTTTTTAATCAAATCAACTATAAAAACCACACATTTTGCACTTCATATGGTCTTTTGGTACTTGTTTATTTTGCATTTTGTTTGTCCAGCCTTTCATCCATCTATCTACCCATTCAAAAAACATGCATTCAAACAATGTTTAATTATTAATGTTTATCCAGCCATCTCCAAACACACAAAAGTCTCTTACTGTCCATCCATTCAAACAAATCATATTTATCCCTCCACCCATCTATCATTTAATTAATCTCTCCATCAAATCTTCTATCTTCAACTACCCAGCATCCACCCATTCAAGAAAACAGTACGTATCCGTTCATCACTTGTGTTTTGAGGGCATAATTGGTGAATTCCTTTTATTCATCCATCCAGCCATCCATCAAGATAAAGTTAAAACCCAACACAGATACATTCGGTAGTCATTATTCATGATTCCAAATTTGAACTGTTCTTACTGAACCCATCTACCCAGCATCATAACATTCATTTTTAGAAAAACAAGGTCCTCCACCTCACATCCCAACCCCCAGTTATATGCCTGAGTGTGTCGCTCTGTCTCCTCGAGCTGATAATCTTGACCTCCAGCTGTTGCCCCCCTCCCTGGTGCAGGTACTGTGAGGAGATCCCACCTGAGGAGAATGAAGTCCAGGACACGTGCACCAAAACTCCAGAGGTCAAAATGGACTCGAGTCCACAGTTGCCCAAGAAATCCTTCACCAGCAATAACCTCCCTTCTTCAGTTAGCGGCGAAACACCTGGCCATGTGAGAACCACACATCTGATCAAGCAAAATCGTGTACAATCCACAAATCTGAGTTTACCATCAAGAACTTTTGAACATAAACAAATGATGACAGCTGTTCTTGGCAGTGAATTATTCTGTAGATAACAAACAATAATAATAAACACTTACTGCTTGATCTCTCCATCTAGTATGATGTTCCACCAGAGGAAGAGTTTTCTGGCTGTCTTCCTGAGGATCTCCTGAGTCTGCCTTTACCAGATAACAAACTGTCCCAGTCCAGTGGTCCTGCACCCTCACCTTCGCTCGACTTCAACGACAACGAGGATCTTCCAACTGAGCTCAGCGACTCATCAGAAACTCACGATGATGGTACGCGTATGGTGATGATCCAATAGTTTTCCCAGAGTAGGCTCTGTGTCTGCCATAGCCTAACCTGGATCTCTTCCCTCAGGAGAAGTCCAGGCCTTCCACGACGATTTAAACGGGAAGCTGTACATCAATGAGGTGTACAAGTTCAGCGTGGACAAGCTATACGATCTCCTCTTTACCGAGTCACAGTTCATGAGGGACTTCCTGGAGCTACGCCGTTTCTCTGGTGAGCATATTTTAATCTGAACAATTCGGCAATTTTGATGTGTATAACACAGAACCTGAGGTCTCGTTTATGATTATCTCTGACTTCTTCCACAGGTGTAGTGTATCATCCATGGAAGAAGGAAGAGATGGGAGACCAGAGCAGAGAGATTATGTACACCATCGCCATCAGCAACCCTCTGGCTCCAAAAACCGCTACCGTCACTGAGACTCAGGTAACCTCAGGAACATGCGTGGGTCGCTTTAAGCCAATCTCAGTCAAAATCTGTTCAGTAATTTTTAAATAAATGATTTTGTCACTTTCTGGGGTAATTCAGTTTCCAAGCTTTTGGGAAGCGGGGCCTAGTATGACAGGGCCTAGACAGTGGTAGGGAAAATATTTCAGTTTTTTCAAGATGGTCGTTCTACATGGTGAAGCTTTGTCCATGTTAATAAATTATAGAAAGTCCAACTCTGTCCTTAACCACATTCTTGAAGAATTGGATGTGGGGTGAGATAGACTTCCATTTCAGAAGAATTGGGTTGTTTTTTTTTTTTTGGGGGGGGAGATAGACTTCCATTTCATTAGCTTTATTAGCCTCATCGGTCCAGATAAACTAGATTTTGAATGATTTTGTGGCAAGGAATATGTTTAGGATATTCATTTTAAACATGCCTTAATGACTTCTTTCTTTCGTATGTTTTTTTTCCTCCAGACTCTGTACAAAGCCAGCCAGGAGAGCGAGTGTTACATCGTCGATGCTGAAGTGATCACTCATGATGTCCCTTATCATGACTACTTCTACACGCTAAACCGCTACATGCTGACCAGGGTGGCTAAGAACAAGTGCAGACTGAGGTGAGCCTGCACTGCCAAGAGAACAGAGGCTAGAGAGAATAAAATAGCACCCATGACAGGAAATAATTACGTCATCTCCTCCTGCTGTACCGGTCAGCCATGATGTCATTGCAGGGATACCCAGTCATCCGTCTTGCTATGCCATATTGCCCTCTAGTGGTCATAATGTGGCATAGCACCACAGTCTAACCCTCCTAAACTCATAATCCTCAACCTCATCCAGATATGTAAACCTCATTTTTAAATCAGAGCCTCACACCAAAAGCTAAACATGGTTCAAAAATATAAACCTCAATCCAAAATCTGATCCTTGCTTACAAATTTCAACCTCGCCCCTAAACTCCTAAATCCCAACCTCCCAAATCAGTACCTCAGTCCTGAATCTAAACCACAATCTTTAACCTTTAATTTGTTCTTTAATCTAAACATCACTCTTAACCTCAGTTGTAAGGATTTACTCCAAAATTGAACCCCGGTCCAAAATCTAAACCTCACTCTTAAATCCATACCTTACTCATACATCTGAACCTCCCTTATAAATAATCCTAAACCTAACCTCACTCCTAAATCTAAACCTCATTTTATTATTATTTTAAACCTCAATTGTTATTTATGACTTACTTCTAAATATATATTCGTTTAAACCTTCATTTAATAATACAGCCTTACCTTTAAGTCACAACCCTGTTTAAAGTCTAAACCTCAGACCTCCAAAACCTAAACCTGGGTCCCGAATGTAACAAGATGTTGTGCTGTGTTCCTGCAGAGTTTCCACCGAGCTGCGCTACAGAAAACAGCCTTGGGGTCTCGTCAAGGGCTTTATAGAGAGAAACTTCTGGAGTGGCCTTGATGAATATTTTAGACATTTAGGTGAGTAGAGTTCAGAAATCAGAATCCACTCCGATGACCTAGTTATTATTTTATTAGTAATGAAAAATAAATACGGTTTTGCCAAAGCATGTATAACAGGACAGAGCATGCTGTTATCGGAAAATAAGTGGAGTTTGTCTTACTAGGCGAAGTTGATTATTTTCCTATAACAGCACACCCTGAGGTGCTTTATTTCTCTACTACTACAGCACTTTGCACTAACACTAAACTCCAACAGTGTGTTATGTGTTATAGTTACGTTTGATGTCATGGAACGTCAGTGAAACTAGCTAGTTACTGTAGTTACTTGTTTATTTTTTTTAAAACTAAAAGAGCTGAAATGTTTCCTTTTGGTTCCTTGTGTTAGATTAAGGTATAGCATAGCTGCGTTAATAATTAT
Source organism: Notoglanidium macrostoma (assembly GCA_030068235.1). NCBI lineage: Eukaryota > Metazoa > Chordata > Actinopteri > Siluriformes > Auchenoglanididae > Notoglanidium > Notoglanidium macrostoma. The sequence continues at coordinate 1,719,422 of JAQQZR010000009.1, read as the reverse complement.
GTGAATGCAAGGCCGTCACGAGACAAGTGTGTGTGTGTGTGTGTGTGTGTGCAGAGCTGGAGCTCAGTAAAGTGGAGGTGGTGCTTAATGAACCCCACAGACCTTCTCCCAAAGCCAAAGCGACGCGCTCGTCCACAGTGAGGCGACACCGGAAACGGGCGGCGGCTCACCTGCGGCCACAGCACCTGGACGAGGAGCTGAGCGCCATCACCACGGCCGAGGACGACGAGGTCATCCAACGCATTAAACACGTGCCAGGTCCGAACTCCTAAATCATTGCATAAATCATCTAGGACGCGTGTTCTGTATCCACGGTGATGTGGGACCATGTGATTAACGGCCTCAGCTAATTAACTCGTACTGCTCGGGTTAAAATGACCCAATTTAAAAGGTGTAAAAGTGGAGCACTGAAATATGAATCTTCATGTGCTTGGCTCAGTTTCAATGAACATTTTTAATCAGGCTGACCTTAAAAAATGGTTTAAAATCTGATTGGCTGAGCCACGTATGTAAACACACACACACACACACACTTTTGACTGGATCACAATAGCTTTATTCTTTAGGTTTTAAAGCATTCAAGTGTTACACTTGTTCTGTCCAGAAAATCTTTCTGTCGTGTTGCTTAGCAACCAAGGTTATTGAATACTGGATTTTATTCTATAGTTTTTGTCGCGAGTTTTTAATAATAATAATAAAAAAAAAAAAAAAAACCTTCATAATAGACACAGAGGGTCAAGTCGTATTTACAAATCCATGCTTTTGCCTCTTGTATCGGCTCGTTGTTTTGCTGCAGGAGACAACAGCATTTAAATTTTTACATTTATGTTTGTTATTCTGTAGATAAACAGTAAGGCAGAGGCACAATTTCCTTTTTTTCCCCCACTTGCTACCACATAATGGATTCACGCACTCAGTATTTAGCACTGTCGTCTTTGTGACCACTCTTATCCATTTTTTTCCCATAATCCTCGTGGGCACAGGATCCACGCAGACGCGGCATCTCACCGACCCGGCCGCCGGAGGTCTGGCTCTGTACAGCGTCTCCAAACTCCTGCTCATCATCAGCTTCGTGTGAGTTTATTACAGGACGTAACGAAGCTTTCATGCCTTCTAGTCATTTTTCACTTGGAGTTTTGGGGAAATGAGCAAATAAAAAAAGTTCCCGATACCGAGACCACATGCCCTGGCAGCTCAGAGGTCGACGTGAGCAGAAAGCTCAGATCCTTAATCGAGTGCAAGAGGACACGCTGGAAGTCGTGAAAGCATGATTCACCGGTTTCCACGGAAACCGGGATAGATTTAGGGAAGGAATAAAACACAGCAGGGCATGCTATTATGGGAAAGATATCCACGGCAGGGTGGCGTGGTGCATGGAGTTGATTATTTTCCTCTAACAGCATGTCCTGTAAAGTTTTATTCCTCTCCGATCACGGCGAATTTGCCAAGATTATTAATGGACGACATTTCCGAGCGTCAACCTGTAACACGGAATTTATGTACGAGTACAGAAATGTGATGGGAAAAATAACTTCATTCAATTAAATACATGCTTAAAATGTACTCGGCAAAAAATGTAAATAAATTAAATAGAATTACGTAATTAACAACATATATAACTGTGACATTTGTCTCGAAATAAATAAAATTAAAGTATTTATGATGTATAAATTGAAATGTAATTCCTGTTTATATCTATGATCATTTAAATCAAATTTAAACATGCCAGCTCTAAAAATCCTTTAATCCAGTGTTCTTGTACAACGAGGCAGCCGTAGGCACTGTAGTCATCCGTAACCTGGGATACGAGACTGTACGTTACACCGTAAATGTTCGCCACGTCTCATTTAATTTAGTTTAACATGACGACGAGATTTCCCACGTCAGCTCTGAACTGCTTTCATTTAGCAAGCATCCATCTGTTCCTGCTCCTTGTGTCGTTTTGTTTTTCTTTTTGTCTTGTTTGCACGTCTCTTTCTCGTCTCTCTCTTGTCTTCATTGCGTCCTGTAGGATCTGTCTCAGGTAAAACGTGTTTTTGTTTAGCTGGAGAACCTCCCCCGTGCTAACACTAGGGGTCAGTGTGTGATCATTAGCGAGGCCGTGTCGGCTCGGAGCTCGGCGTGAAAACGTGACCACGGCCCGTGTGTTTCTGTCCTCAGCCTGGTGCTGCTGGTTTTCCTCAACATGATGCTGTTCTATAAGCTGTGGACGCTGGAGCAGACCACGCAGAGCTTAGCGTCGCTGCAGGGCCTCCGAGCTCGCGACAGGTACGGATCGGTCCCTAGGGTTAGGGAACCCTAACCCTAACCCTAACCCTAACCCTAGGTCTTCGAATGAAATGTCAGACTTTTACACATTTTCAGATCCAGTCACATCTCAAATTCTCAAATCTGATTGGTCAGAAGGTGCTGATTAATTTCCTGTAACAGCAGCTACAAATCCCAGGTTTGTATTAATGCGCTCGTTTAATACGTCGCGTCGCCGTTACTATAGAAACCGCGCATTCACAGGGGCTTGTACGGTGAACGCCCCACATAAACCGATTAAACAGATTGTTGTCATGGTTACGTTTTCTTAACGTAAGGAGACGCTTCCTTAACATTTATGGAGGGAGCTTTTGTAACAGTCAGAGGTAAAGCTGTAACGTTACGTTTTCCGACATCTTCGGTTCCTCTGGTGACGGAACGACTGCTTGTAGCCGCTATAACGTAAGCGATCGGTTTCACAGACGTTCCGAAACATCAATCGTAGCTATAAACGGACGACGAATAAAAAAAAACGTGTCTATTGGTTACTTAACATAGGGAGCATTTTTATATGGTACAATTAGTGTTTATTTAAGAATATTGTCAAACTGAACATTTATTATCAGGCTAACGTGTGTGCGTATATATATATATATATACTGTACATCTCTTTATTGTTTAATATATATTTATTGTACAGTAGATAAATGCTTATAGAGCAAAAATTATGAAAAGGTTCAAGTCTAATCCATTGCTAAGTAATGAACAGAAGATTGTGTGTGTGTGTTTTGCAGTAAACTTCCCCAAACGCAGATGGAGTGGGCTCAGCTTCTGGAGTCGCAGCAGCGTTACCATGACGCCGAGCTGGAGAAGTGGCGGGAGATAATCAAGTCGTCTGTGGTTTTGTTAGACGAGGTAAATCCGGCGAGATTAAATCAGATGCCGGCAGATGGCACCGTAAAGAGCGCAGATAAATAAACAGACGCTGTTACGCAACATTGTTTTTCACCTCTGTCTGATTAAAACATCTCATGCTTACCCTGGTACTTCAGGCGCTTTATCAGAGACCTGCAGTACGGTGCAACAGTCCAGGGGCCTAATATATGAAATATAAAAAAATATGGGCAAAGCTGGCATCATGGGTCTGCAGGACATCCTGTCTTTTACATGCACACAGTGTCATGTCTGTTTCGAGTTGAATATGTACAGTAATTTGACGTGTTTTTACCTGAAGGTAGACGCTGCGTTCTCGTTCTCACTTAAATCGTAGCAGCTATAAACAGTCGTTCCCACACCAGCCTCCATCTTGAAGTTCAAAAGACTAAAACGCAGCTTGCAGAGGAACCGCAAGGAAGCGTAAACGCGTCTGTCCCGAGGACGTCGGGAAAGTTCCAGCTGTAGCTCTGGCGCCGGAGACGCGTTCCGTCGACGTTGAATAAACATCCTGTCGTTGAAAACGTGCGGAAAACGGTCGGAGTGTTTACGTCCCTGCGAATGAGCTGTTACTATGGAAACGATAACGTATTAGAGCGAACGATGATTAAACCCGCGATGTGCACCTGCACTGCGATTAGGTATAGAAAATGAATCGGCAGCGTTCTGACCAATCAGAATGCAGAATTCAGCAGCCGTCCCTGTGGTGCGTGAATGTATAGTATTCAGTATGATCTGTAAGTCTTGTGTATGAATTTATCTCCTGGCAGATGAGAGGATCTTTACTGAACCTGCAGAAGGGAATCGGCATGAGAGACGACGGCTCGGTGGCCGAGGACAAACGGAATCGATACCACTGACGAACGAAGACCTCGGGTCGAACAGATGCGCGCTGCAATAAGAAGGGTGTGGAGGAACCTCAGAAGCGGCCTCGCGCCTCTCTTCTCCTCTCCAGCGCAAAACTGAACCGCTTGACCCCGATCCTCCTGATCTCCAGGGCCAAAAATGACTCCTGAGTCGTTTGTTCATTCATTCAAGGACTCATTTGAGTGTTAAACGCACACGCAGCCTCATCTCGGCTGCACCACCTCCACCTTTTTTCTTTTTTTTTTTTCCATTTGGGAGTCCGGGACCAGGTTAACCTTTGACCTATAATCTCTAAGTGTTACTTGCGAACGTGCACAGATAGAAGAATGTGGAAAGCATATTACGAACACAGATTTCTAATTTATAAGTAGAGCTATATTTGTTGCCAGAGCTACCTTTTTACTGAGGCGTCCATGGAAATATCGGGGCTGGACCCCGGAGAGCTTGTGCCATGGTGCTAATTATGCATAAATGTCCACGTTACAGCTCCAGATTTATTTCTGTCTGTGTCTCGCGTAGCTTGTTTCTCTTCTTGGAACATTTTGTTGCCTGTAACGGTGAAAGGCCAATCGGATCGGAACTCGTTAGCGGGAAACAGGAAGCGTGATCATAATCCTCAGTGCTCACGTACTGTATTTCATTTTGCACAAATTGCATGTTTCTTGTTTTTTTTTTGTTTTTGTTTTTTTTAACGCTGTTCACGATTCTAATTTGCCAACTTTATTTATACTCATCGTCCATTCCATTTTTTGTGTCACGTGTTCGGACGCTGACGTTCGCAAGTCTGCCGTGAATTTCTTGCATCGATCTGTCTGGGCATGTGCCGATATTTCTTACCTTTTGTTCGCAGCTTGCAAAAATCGGACGATGTTTAAATCCGTCAGGAAGGCAGCTACCCGGCGGTCTCACAGTTCACTCGTGTTTGGAGTCGGCGCTTTGATAGCTCTGGCGGTGCCGATGAGAAAATGGTATACTGCATAAGGCGGCGAATCGTCGCCGTGTCGCTAGGTTACCGACGCACGCTTAACGACAGCCGACCCTAAACCCCATTACCTGACATGGAACAAAGCAGGGAACAATCCGGACTACACCAGCTATTTCATTCTGGAAATAAAGTCGAGAGAAATTCCTGAAACACAGTGTGATGTTAATGTGCTCGCTGTAATGCGTCATCGTTTCTATAGTAACGGCTCGTTCACATAAACGATGTAAAATACTTCTCATATAAGGAGATGTTTACGTGACATTTGCGGAAGGAGTCAGCAACTTCACGTTCTCCCGACATCTTCGCGACAGAGTTTTTTTTCCCCCAAGAACGAGAAAATAAACGTTTTTGGTAACGTGAGCGTGAACAGGAAATCGTTTCGTAGATGCTAATAAACAGGTTGTCGGCACACGCCCGGTGCGGAGCGGTGACACGTCGGGCGACGGCGGTGTTTTCTTTCGTTTTTGCGATGCCCGCGAGACTCTGACGAGCAAACTGTGAAAAAAACCCTATATGCTAGGTAGAACTGGAGACTGCTGTGGTATTCGTTTTCAGTATTATTTGCAGAACGGCCCGGCCAAACAGTCTGTTCAAGCTACACCTGGCGTTTTCATTTATTTATCGAACAACTCCTTTTACCCGAAGCCCTACAGCTGAGCAGTGTAGTGTTAAAGGAGTTGCTTGCAGCTTTCTGGCAGAGCAGGGATTAGAACCTACAACCTTCTGAGGACTGAACCTCACCTCCTGAGACTATACACTTTTACACAAGCTGTGAAGATATCTACAGATCCAGTCTGACCGATACGGACAAATCTCATTTCTAACATGCGGCTTGTTGGATCGAGTCGGGCGTTTAATTAATAATCGCCCGAGTTCGATCAGGAGTTCAGGGTCTTTTAGATTTTGGGGTTTCTTTTGGCAGGGAGTCGATACAGGGCTTCATTAATGCTGTAGTTTTTTTCAAACTGCTACTGTGATGTCCGTGTCTTGTAGAACTGGTGTTGCATGTTTACCATGGAAAAGTTTGGTGCATAATAAAAATTTGATCATGCAAGAAATAATTGGAACTACAGCATTAGCGTTAGCATCCTAGCACCCCAGAGCCAACTTTTTACTGATTTATGTACTCAGATTCTTGTGAAGTGCTGCTCCTTAACTCCTCAATCAATCCCTTACGTCTTGAACCGCTAAATAATTGGAGCGGCTCGGTAAAGATCCGAGCAGTGCGCGTGTACTCATTAAGGGTGTGTAAGGAACAGTATTGGAACACAGCCCAGTGTGAACGTTTTCCTTCATTTATCAGGTCTTTGAATAGTCATGGCCGTGACTGTTATGGTCTAGTCATGGATAGAGAATTGTGATTTGATATGTCGCAGGAAAAAAAAAAGGGAATCGGTGCGTTTATGAGAAGGAGAGCTGCTCGTGAATGCCAAATATTATCATCATCCTCGTCGTGCTCTGGGTTCTACGCTACACCACAATCCAGACAATCCTGTTTGTTTGTTTGTTTGTTTTTGTCTGTTTATTTCACTCCTTCATCCATCAGTCCTTCATCCCAGCCCAGGAAAGTATCGAGAAGTGGCTACAAAGCAAGTATTATGGCACTGTATTGCAAATCGTAAATGTATGTGGATAAAATCTTTAATGTTTTTTAATACTATTGTTATTATTATTATTATTATTATTATTATAATTTTAATTGACATATATCAAGCTGAACTATTTATACTAATATTATAATGGATGTACATGTTGTATATGTATAGTTGCTGTGTATATGGAAAAGAGCTCCGGCGCGTCGCTGGCCGAAAGCTGGAAGCCCGAAAAAGATACTTTCAGAGTAAAAATCGAAAATGATTTATGTGATCAACAAACAGGAGGAATGAATAAAGGTATTCAAGAGCCGTGGCTTTGGTGTCTGCAGGTCATTTGTTTTATGTTAAAAGCTTCATTTTACATTCTGACAAAATTTTGTCCTGATTTTTTTTTTTTTTATCTGATTTGAAATGTTTGGGGAGGGGAAAAAACCCGCTTGGCAGCGTCGCAGGAAACGTGAATCAACGGATTGAAAAAGCAATGGTTTTAAAATTTTGATTAGATTAGATTACATCACATTACATTAGATTAGATTACATCACAGTACATTACATCAGATTAGATTAAATTATATTAGTGGCGGCTACTGATAGTGACAGGATTCTCACAAGAAATTCATGGAATTTCTGGAATATCATGGAATTGTAAAGTATTCCAGACATGGAAAGTTAGAGAATTTGATCATTCATTTTTTGGGAAAATCAGAAGATTGTTTAAATCTTTGTCACAATGTCATTCCAGAATTTTCCATGCAGTAACATTTCTTTATCAGGTTTATGTTTAAGAAGTGAAAACTTTACGTTTTGTGCTGAAAACGTCTGTGAGAGTAAATAACGCTCGCAGATTGACGGGTTTAAAAGACTACGGACGGTTTCTGTTTGCTCAGCACAAAGGCGGCTTGTTTTTTGTTTGTTTTTTTCCGTTCGTTCGTCCATCCGTTAGGCTATAAGTCATGAAATTCGGCTTTGTGGTCAGTGAAAGTCAGGGAATTGGACGTTTGGAGTGGGAACTCTGTAGTGATACAGTCCTGCATTCCACAAGAGGTCGTAACTCATCGTTTCTGTCCTCCTTCCAGGAAAAAACTAAGAAAAGCCCTTCAACCAGGAATAGGAATTCCTACAGGGGAACTCGGGGCGATCTCCTCGACTCCGAGTTCAGCGAGTGACGAATCAGCACTGCCGCTCAGAGCCAAACAGCAGCAATTCTGACCTTTTTAATGAGTTCTACTGTATATTAACTTTCGATCAGTCAGCCTCCAGACGCTGTACTGTCCCGTTCAGATTAAATATACAGTCAAATTAATCCTCTGTCAGATTTATTAACTGCAAATAAGATCATGTAGATATCAGAAATGAAAATTAGCACTGCTAGCTCATTCATGCACGCTGAGCTGCTGCTAGTGTCCCGTTCATGCCGGCTGCAGGACTGCGGACTTTCTCTCCACAAAGGGACGTTCTGCCTTTTTTCTCAGAGTTCTCAAGTTTTTCTCCGAATTCTGCCTTTTTTTCTCCGAATTCTCACATTTTTCTCACGTTTTTCTCAGAATTCTGCCTTTTTTCCTCAGAATTCTGCCTTTTTTCCTCAGAATTCTGCCTTTTTTTCGTCAGAATTCTCACTTTTTCCCTCAGAATTCTGCCTTTTTTTCCCCAGAATTCTCACTTTTTTTCTCGGAATTCTCACTTTTTTCTCAGAATTCTCACTTTTTTCTCAGAGTTCTCACTTTTTTCCTCAGAATTTCTCACGTTTTTCTAAGAATTCTCACTTTTTTTCTCAGAATTCTCACTTTTTTCCTCAGAATTCTCATGTTTTTCTCAGAATTCTCACGTTTTTCTCAATTCTCACTTTTTTTCTCAGAATTCTCACTTTTTTCCTCAGAATTCGCATGTTTTCCTCAGAATTCTCACTTTTTTCTCAGAATCCTCTGACATGTATTTCATATGGCCCTAATCCTCTTCCGTAGGTGATATTGGCTGATAGTTTCATTACTACATATCGGTATTGGATATTCGTGGTATCGTGCCAGCTCTAGTTTTCTAACATGAAAGTTCACGTGTTACACTTTTGTACATCTTTTAATAAATATGATAAATTATTGTAAAAAAAAAAAATCTAATTATGTTCAGGACAGAGAGTAACAAAAGTGTTAACCACAAATGAAGTTCCTCAGATTCCTGTTTCTATCTTTACTCTTTCTCTTGCTATGATTAGTGATGTACTGGGTGTAATATTCTGTATAAATGTCAGGTTGTAGGAGAGAGGAGATGAATAATGACTCTGACTTTATCTCTCAGTCTCTTGTCACCCGAGTGAGTCTCTAATGGACAGCATTCATTAAAGGTGTGAAAGGAACACAAACACTCCGACTGATGCAACATGGCCGCCTGAGCTCCTGCTCCTCCCCGCGGGGCGGCCCGGCCCGGCCGGCGAGGTCGTTAACACCACGACAGTTTCACGTGAAAAAATATAGTCAGGTAGCTTAATATCACTTTGGAAACGACGTCTGACGTTCACTGAAAGGATGAAACTAGCAAAATAGCATCGTCTCCGTACCGTTTTTAAGGGGTTTCTGGTTTTAAAGAATTATGTGTTAATGGAATTAAAATGGTTATGCAAAGTTTTATTTATTAGCGAGCTGAAAGGTTAGGCGTGAGCTAGGTCATTTATTTGAACTGTGAGTCAGATTTAAAGTGTGAAAAGGTCAAACTGTCGAGTGGTTTGCTGTGAGGAGTGGAGTTAAGAGTCATCAGGGGGAAAACACACACACACACACACACACACACACACACACACACACACACACGCACACACACAGAGAGAGAGAGAGCTGAAACAGAAAATATACTGGAAAAGTGAAATAACAGTTGGAGTAAACAAGCTAATTATATTATTAATATTAGTTGCTATATACTTATTAATATTAACATTATTTAGATAGATAGATAGATAGATATTTTCATTATTAATATCTTTAATTTTTTTTTTCATGACCCTTTTTTTTTTATAAAGAAATGTCTGTGAAACAGTATTTTGGATTAAACGTCCTGCTGGATCCATCATGACAAGAAAGGGTGCACAAACTTTTGCAATCAGCTATATTGTTTAATGCACAGTATGCAGTTTAAATATACTTACTCCTTCAGAACCGCTTTCGGTACACAGAACGTGTTACATGTAGACCAAAAACATGGAATATTTTCAGCTCTAAGTTAATATTTTCCATTTTACAGCTGATGTAAAAATGATGAATGAATAAAACCTAACAAGTCGAAAACCGATTTCGTTCGGCTGGTTCTCATAGGTCAGAAAGGTTCACTTTGGTTTTAATTAATTTGGAGTAAATAAAGTGTGCATTCTTGGGGTTCTTGTTGTTGTTTAAGGGTTTCTTCCAATATAAATTTTTGCATAAAGCTAATTAAGCCCAGGGCGCGTATATTTTTATGTACTTTATGTACAACAAACCTCTCCAGTTGCGATATTTCTCTATAAAAACCCAGTAAAAGCCCGTTTACTGCCTACCGTAACTCGCTACTGCTTTTTTTATTATTAGTTCAGTGCAGTATGAGTTTCTGTAGGAGATTTTATCAGCAGATCATTTTGAGCAAGTTGCTGAAATCAGCTGTCTAAAAGTTTTGGCACATTTTGTCCCTTCAGTGTCCTGCCTGCATGTTTAGTCATTCGTTTTTAATCTAGCCTTTCAGATGCACTCTTTTTCTTTTTTCTTCTTCCAGACGTTGACTCTCAACAGCGCTTTATTCACGTTGTTTAATAGTCTGGAACATCTTTTCCTCGAGCCGCGTTATTGTCTGACGGAGTTCTCCGGGCTCTGCTCCTGCTCGCTGCGTCTCTGAAAAGACTTTTTCTTTTTTTTCTTTTTTGCATTTATTTTGAATAGCACATTGGCAGAATGTGCTGATGGCACTCGGGGTGAACGTAGGCACTTTCACTCCTCCTCCACCACCTGGTGGAACAGCCTTAAGGCGATTGTTGATAAGAACTCCCAGCTGTACCTCCTCGAAAATACCTGCCATGAGCTGCTCTTTGAAGGATTGTCAAATAAAATATGATGTACAGAATATCTTTTTATGCCTCTACATTTCAGAACAAAGCTCGCGAAGAATAAAACACTCCGTGTCGTGCTGTTTTAGGGAAATAATCAGCGACACGCTGCTGAGTCCCTGCTGGATCAGGATCTGAAGTTCAGTAAGTAGAGACTCCTTGGGATTCACGTGCATATCTATACATATTAATGTACATCCAGTAGACACTTTTATGGCTTTCTAATGCAAATCTAATTTGTTTTTTTGCTGTGCTCACTGAAGCAGCGAAAACACAGCACACACATTTCATTAATCAAATCAAGTGTCCGGAAACGCAGCGCACTTTTTATGCGCAGACTGTGAGCGAAAGTTTCAGCGATAAAAACATATAGAACGAAGCAGCGTGGGCGTGTTCCTAGGAACCGTCTCAGCGCGGAACGCTCTCCGGCAGACGAGTGCGGAACTTTGCGTCATGTTTCATTACAGAAGCAGCTCACGCGCTCATTTATTTACTGCTTCCGCCATATCGTTTTTTTTGTTTTTTCCTTTCCTAAAGACTAAAGATTTGTGTCGTGGCTTTTCTCAGACTCGCTTTCCATCTTATTTGGATTTGCGAGACAATAAGAACGCAAACAGCTCAACGCAACAAGCGTGATATTTTTACACGCGCAGCGCTTTTGTGTTCTTGATTCTGATTGGTTACGCTCGGTGACATGACAAGTTGTTTAGTTTTTACTTCAAGAGACAGAAAAGAAACAGATGCTGGCGACTTTTTCTAGCTCCTGGGTACATGAGAACAGGAACTAATTAGTTCTGTGGACTTGAATGGATAAAAAGGTATGATGAATATGTTGTTTGCGGTATTATAGAAAGGTTATGACCTTTTGGATAAGAGTAACTCTGCTTCGTCGCACCACGACATCCGCATGTTGATTATTTTCCTGTAACACGAGTGACAACAGCTGACAATGTTATGAACTAAAGAATGACGTGGTCATAACCGTCGTCCATTTATAGCCACATTTATTATTGTGGAGCTAACAGGAAGGTCTCGCTTATCAACAGACCTCGTCTGTTTCTCCTCTGTACGTGATATTCATCATTTATTCATCAATTAAAACTAGATTGCAGTAGAGTTTATTTATCTCGTCGGAGGCACGAGGACGCCGCATCCGTGTGAGAAAGCGTTTTCACAAACCCTGCGCCGTGTAATTCATCACTGATCAACATCAGCAAGAGCTTTGGAGATCAGTGCTGCTTTCCTGACAACGGCGACTCGGGCAGAAAAGAGATACGGGACAGATTTTCTGAGAAGCTGCAGAAGACCAGCTTCAGGCCTGACAAACTGTGAAGTGGAATAATGAGGAGTCCCAGGAAGGAGGAGTCATTCTTTTTTTCTTTTTTTAGACACAGAGATGCTCAAAGCTTGAGGTCTTCATGCTCACTGAAGGAATGAAATGCACGAAAGGAAAACATTCTTTTCTAGATATGGACTACAGGATTGAAGCAGGAAGCTCGGAGATGACAACACTGCACACTGTACCACCATGCTGCAGAGCTAAGGTCATGTTTCGCGGTGTTTCCTGGTGCTGCTGCTTAACTCCGTAGCACCCAGCTGCGTGACTAACACGGGTGAAGGATAAGTGCTGCAGTGTTGCTGCGCTGGCCGTCTGCCCTCATGGCTCAGTGAGCAGGTGAAAGGGTGGGGTTTCCCCATGCAGGCTCACGGTTCTTGGCTTGGCTAGGCTAAGCTTTCCTTTATAAGAGATCTGGGGAATACACTAAAAGATAAATCTCCAAAAAAAGAAACAGGCTACCTGTCCTCTCAGTTGGCTCACTGGGAAGGTGTCTGTCTACGTCAGTGTAACAGGCAGAGCTCAAGGCTCGGCGCTGGTGAATTTTCCTTTATAAACTGTCTTTGTAGCATAGATGTGTGTAATCTAAATGATAAATCTCCAAAAAAAAAAGTAGTCAGGATGAGGCTGCTTGTAGCCCAGCGGTAAGGTGAGCAATGCTTGTATTCTGATGATCAGGGTTTGAGTCTTGGTGCTGGTGAGCTTTTCTTTATTAGTTACTCAAGTGCTAGTGTAATGTGATGTAAACTATAAGATAAACCCCCCAGAAGAAAGGAGCTTGTTTGAAGGCACAGGTGGCTCAGATGTCTGAGGGTGAGTCCCTCTGCAGTGTACGCTGCACAGGATCGAGACAGC
>JAQQZR010000009.1:1675239-1696727 GCA_030068235.1 Notoglanidium macrostoma | reverse complement strand
CAGGTGACGACTTCATGCAGCTGGGTAAGATAATGCCCACAATATCATCAAGCTCAATGGGGGCCACTTTGAAGAAACTAAAATATGAAACATATTTTGTTTGGTTTGTTTTTTTTTAGACTTTTTTGTTTACTACATAATTCAGTATGTGTGTTGATTCATAGTTTGAGGTATTCAGTATTGTTTTACAATGTAGAAAACAACAAAATAAAGAAAAACCTATGAAAGAGAAGGTGCGTCCTAACCCTTGACTGGTAGCGTAGACGGAATCCAGAGTACCCAAAAGAAGCCCAGGCAGACAAAAAGAAGGCCTGCAAAACATAACACATGCCATAACTGGACCTCAGGATCAAACCCAACACCTTCTGGCTGTTGCAGTGGTATAAAATTAGCCCCCAGCTCCCAAATCAGTGCCGGTGCTTTGTTAGATAAAAAAAAAGTGTGAAGTATTCCAGAAAGCATGATTGCATCATTTAATACCTATAGAGATTATTAAAACACACACACACACACACACACAATATGCAATATTTTTGAATATCAGATGAGGAGGAACAAATTGACCAGTCAGACACTGGTGGGAGGATGCATGCTTAGGTATAAAGAAACAAGCCACAGAAGAGCAAATCCATCAGTTGTTCAACTGTTATTTAACTCAACATCACTGTTAGATCGTCATCCAGTCCGCAGATGAACACCACCAAGATCCAGCAAAACCTGACAGATGAATATTGCTATCCTGACAACAACAACTCGTGCAGGAAGGAGCTGCAAAGCACCAACGGCATCATCTTCCTTTACCTCTTCCTCTCATGCATCTCCGTGTCCACTGTGCTCCTGAACCTGCTGGTGATCATCTCCATCTCCCACTTTAAGCAGCTGCACACTCCAACCAACCTGCTGATCATGTCTCTAGCAGTGGCCGATCTCCTGGTGGGACTCATAGTGATGCCTGTGAACATTATGGACCTGATAGACAACTGCTGGTATCTTGGAAAAACCATATGCTCTCTTTATCCTGTGGTCAATTATATTTCTGTGTCAGCTTCAGCCGGCAGCCTGGTGTTCATCGCAGTTGATAGGTACATCGCTATCAACAACCCTCTGCTTTATACCACTAAAATCACAGTTTGTAAAACCTCATTGTTCATAGTTCTGACCTGGTCTTGTGCTATTCTGTATAACACTTTATTTTATTTGTTTAACGGTCACCTGCTTCATCCGGACAAGTTCAGCAAATGTGTCGGAGAGTGTGTGGTGGTTCAAAGTCAATCGGCTTCCATGGCTGACCTCTTCATTTCCTTCATCGGCCCTTGTTTCGCCATGATGTTCTTGTACCTGAGAATTTTTAAACTGGCGAGATATCAGGTCAGATCTATCAGTGCTTTGGAGTGCGACAACGCACATGGGCGTGGGGTTAAAAGTGTTAAAAACAAAGCAGTGAAAAGTCTAGGCATTGTCATTTTTGTGTATCTTTCTTGTTGGATACCTTATTATCTGCATTCCCTGTCTGTTGAAAGCCTGTCATACATGTCACTGGTCTGGGTTGTGCTCAACTGGCTAATTTACATTAACTCCTCTGTAAACCCCCTGATATATGCCATATTTTACCCCTGGTTTAGAGCATCTATTAAGTACATTATGACATGTAGAATATTCCAGGCCTCATCTTCCATGTTTAATCTGTTTCCAGAGCCTTTCTGACACTCGCACCACTGACTACAAGTAGAAAAAAAAACCCCTATCACCTGAGTTAATTTGTAGTTTTGTATTTTACTGTCGAAGCTTATTAACATGTACGTTCTTTAGATTTTCACACCGATGATGCAGATGATGTAGAGGTGATAAGAGAGGGAGGGGTACGAGGAGAGACACGAAGGGGAAAAAAAAACCCACAGCACTCACATGGCTTTTGATTTTTGATGTTGTAATTGTCATTTCTCTGTTTCACATCTTGTCCTCACTGATCATGATTTCTGAAATAAAATACCGTGGTGGTAAAGTACGAGCATCCACAGTCTCCCTCCGATATAATCATAGAAAATGTGCTGTTTATCGACTGATATTTCTTCTGTTAGGAACGAAAAAATCCCTGCTGTCATCGCTTGATACTGAGTGAAGTCAATATCCATCCAAGGCCTCATTCTGTGTTTTTTTTTCCTGATAGAATAACAATAGTTGGGCTATTATTCACTGATAAATGTATGATACAGTGATAAAAATAGTGCTGCTATTCTGAACAAAGCCAACTCGTTTTTAATTTATTTTCTAATAGAAATGCTTTGTGCTGTTACTGACAGAATGACAGAAATGATAAAATTGATCATTGCTGTTATAGAAAGTCTCTATGTGTTATGAACATATTTCATTACCATTGAAATGGTATTTCATGGCTTACAGACAGATAATATGAAAGAAGTGCAGGGATTAGTGATCGTTTGTCTTGCTTGCACATGCGTCGACTTCGTTTAATCCACATATATACGGAAAATCAAGTGTAACGCTCAAACACTAACATATTGTATTTTTATTCCAATACCATCAACCTATACTATGTTAAAAAAAAAGGAGCAGAACATATTTATATGCATTAAAATACATTTATAATCGTATCATATTTCAAATATTTGCAAGTCCATAAGAAGAATGTGTTGAAAATTAGACTAATGAATAATTAATTGCCATTTATACGTACACTTTCCTCAAGCCTACACGAGTCCACAAGCATGCCAAAAGTGATTAATGCAAGGTTAATCACACACCGCCATACGCGTATTATATTATATATATAAAAAAAAGTAAATAAGTAAGTATATCCGCTACATTTCTGGCATTAAACAAGAAAATTTGTCCTGAAAGAATGTATATTCATATATTCACACACACACACACACACACACACTATATATATATATATATTTTTTTTAATATATATTTTTTTATTTATTTATTTTTTATCTCTGATTGGAATTAAATTAGACTTCATCATGTCACGTGTATGTCAGTGATCTCACCAGCGAGCGCTCACCATCCTCACTGAAACTAAATGGAGTCTTGTGTTACAGCTGTGGCACAACTGTAACATGGCATGGGTCACACTGGGACAACACACACACACACACACACACCAAGCTGTAAACTTACACGTATATCTGAAAAATCAGATATTTATCCCACAGCATGATGTAGCTTTGATGGTAGCTTGGAGAATATTACTACAATCGATCACATGATGCTCATGCAGAGGAGAGCGCTCGCCCATGCTACGGTGCAGTATGGTTACTACGGTTCAACCATAATGCCGTGATATTAAAAAGAGAGATAATGTCTTTTTGAGCTCTGAATCAAGCGCAATCTTTACGGGCATGCTAACAGTTAATGTAGAGATAAGTGTACACAGCTGAGCAAAAAGATATTTGAAAAATAATTCAGTTTTCTTCCTTTTTTTCAAAAAAACAAAAAAAACAAAATCTATACAGCACAAAATGGATTTCGCGACAAACGTGGAGTAAATCCTGCTAGCTTTTGATGCATGTGTGCGTTTAGAGAGAAGAAAACAGTCGTGCGGGCTCTCCCGTCGTCACCCAGTCCTCACGTGCTCCACGCGCAAATGTTTAAAAAGGAACAAACTATTAAGCTAAGCACAATTACTACGATTTATTCATAGCTAGCGCAAAATACTGCTCCTTCGTGATGCAACGTATATCCAGCTGCGAGCACGTTGTATATATGGAGTTGCGAGATGATAACGCAGAATGATCTGTTTCAATAATATTTACCCGCGTACTAGCTGCAGGTCTCCGAGGATCCTATTAGCGGCGATATGGCTTGTCTAGGAGAGATGATAAGGCTTGATAAGGTGCGCGGTGGAATGCAATCAGAGCTGTGCAATAAACAGTAAGAACATGGTGATGATGATGATGATGATGTAATGAATACTGTGGGAAATTGTAGCAAGGCTAATTGTACGTTACCTTAACGTCTGATTTGCTCCGACGGACTTTTACGACACGCAGCCGGCCCGGCGTTATTCCTCTCGTTACGAACGCCCGAGTGCAATATGTATTCAGGAAATTTAACAGACGGATTTGTTTGTTTGTTTGTTCGCCTCAGTCCCGTTCTCGCCCCGAGAACCTCGTTTATTTCACCGTCCCATTTTCGGATATCTCCTCATCATTAATTTCAGCACGTCTTCTTATCTCCTGTTTCCTCTTCCGTCCATCTCTCCGTACACTGCTCATTCACTGTTAAACCGCTGAGAAAATCCAGTTTTATAGCCGTGTTTATAATAAATTCTTATTTCTGGGAAAATCGCAGCTCTTCAGTAGCCAACGCACATACAGCCCGGATTTCCACCCCGCTGAATGCTAACACAAAGCGTTTTTGATTTACGGAGTTTTGGGATCATTTCTAATAACCAAGTTAGAAACGATCAACCATTTTCCAGAACTTGTGTGGATCGCTCCCTGGTCTTCACGATGTTTGTTTAGGTTCTTCCAGGAACTGCTCTATTTGTATCATGTGATTCTGACAGAATGGCCGCCTTGGACTCCATTTCCCAGCAGCCTCGTTACTCCCATCATGCACACCTGGGGCGCGTTCAGCGATACCTAACTTTAGCCTAACAAAAGCTAACGGAAAATATATTAGGTTTCGTCAGTGGACACGTTTAGCTAACAGAACTGATGCTTTTGAAAGGTGACAGTAACGAGCTGTGGTGGCGTTCACGCGCAACTTCCGAGTTGGAAACTCGCGTTTACTGTAATGTAATGTACTGAGAGCCAGTGAAGGCCGGAATCATTTTGACTGGACAAATTTTCAGGGAGCGAATCCTACAGGAAGTCGTCAGTGAAGACTCCACGTTTCAACCCGCTGTTAAAATAATTTCTACTCGTGACTCGTGACGAAGAGCATTTTTCAATTACGAATGAACTGTCGCAAAGTGCGTGCGCATTGAATAAACACTATTATAGCTAACAAAACCTTAGCAAACGTAGCTAACAGAGACGCACTCCGAACCCAGCCCATCTTTCTGTTCCACTTTGATTAGTTGCTAAGCCTCGCTCGCCGCTTCATGCGTCAATCTACAAGTTCTTGTCTTTGATTCTCACGACTTGTGTTTGGAACAGTCGGCCGGTTTAATAAATTCTGCCTCGACTCGCATCCACCGCTGGCATTCTGACACATTTTAGGCGTCCACCTAATGCGCGAGTGTGTGTAAACCTTTCGCGAATTATATCAAGTTTCCCGCCGATGTGAACTTTATAGGCTTTATTATTTGCGCAGGAAGAAAATGAACAGGAAGAAAACATGTGGCAGAGTAATAACAGTGATTTCAGGAGAAATCGTCAGGGGGCTATGAGGCGATATTACCACTGAGAGGGTTCAAACGCTGCTCAGGCAATAAGGAACAGGCTGCGGGCGGGTGCAGAGATAAAGGATGATGCATACGGGATATTCGAAAATATTAATATCATACTGAGAAGTGGACTGAACTGATCAGGGTTACTGTTCGTGTCCATTTTGGTGATAATGAACTTAACTCCTTTACGATGCTGTTGGATCCTGATTGGTCAGGAGGGATTTTCTAAAGCGCCAGCTCCGATAATAGTGCGGCTGCAAATCACAGCTCGTCGTTCATTGAGGCGTTCCATAAGGAAAAGCCTGTTATTGTGGTATAAGAGGAATAAAACCCTCGAGGACGTGCTGGTATAGAAAAATAATCGCCGCTTCTTCATCGCGCCAACCTGCTGTGGTTTATTCGTCGCGCTTCATTCCCGTCGTGTTCGAAGGGGGGGACAAACTTTTGCACTTGACTACAAAGAACTTTGACTGCTTAAAGCATTTGTGTGCTGTTTATTTAAAAAAACAAGTCTCCCGTGGAAAGATTAACAGGTCACACGCAGTAACTGTATAATCGTTAATGTGATGCTGCCATCAAACATTTTGCTGATTCGAATCAAGCCAAGTGAGGCTGTGAACGAAGCCAGCTTGTGTTATAGCAAACTGTGAAAAAAGTCAGTTTGACACCGATGGGCTGCCTTTATTAATTAAGCAAGAACTAATATAGAGTTACATTAATGAACAGAATGTTGTTGAACATTTAAGGTGAGACACTACGGTTAAAAAGACAATCGTTTTCAACCGCAGTAATAAAGATATCAGCAGAAATACCCAGAACCTGTTCTCCTTTTTTTTTTTGCAAATGTTTGCGCAGGCATGCATCCACTTCCACGTCGTCTTCCTTACGGAGACTGCGGGCAGAGACTGTGCCATTTAAACAGGTCGTGAAGGTCAGGGGTCGGAGGTCAGGCATCCCGCTGATGGAGCGATGGCTGAGTTAATGAGCGGTGAAATGTCAGCGAGCATCATTCGGCGCGACCGGAATTCCAAAACTGTGATGCGAGAGAAACACGACGAGACGCGAGTTTAAAAACAAATACCGGGGTTAGAGTAGAAGTACAACTGAAGTAGTGCTGCGTTCATAACGATCTATCGTTCTACAGAAATACACAAAAAAAGAGATTTATTTGTAAAAAAAATAAAAATAAAAAAGATTTTAAGATGTTAAAGATCAGGTAGAAATTTCAAAATCAGCTGCTTTGTGATTCGATTTATTATTGCGACATCATTTATAACGATAATCGCATTATTATATGATCATAGCGGCCTTGTTAACTGATGCTAGCGGTATAATCTGAATAAAGATTGCAATCGCCTCCAAACTGCAGAGGAATGAAACACTTTCAGGGTGCGCTGTAACAGGAAAATAATCAACTTCAGCATGGGAAGAGCGGCGACTCTGCTTCACTGGGTTTCACTCTGTTCTTCATCTCGGGTTTGCTTGTTGTTTGCACGAAAGACAATTTCGCGTTTACAGACTGATCGACGCCAGAACGGACACTGACGCCTTGATGACACCCGGAGAACAAACGTGGATTTAAATAACCAAATGTTGCTTGAGAAGCAGAGTTCCAGGCACTAATAGGTGTTTGGTTTGAAGAGGAGAGCAGGGCGCAGTATATATGTTGGCCTTGTGCAGCTGCAGCTTTGCGTCAGGTTCGTCTCCCCAGCTGTAGTTTTCAGGGTGAGCGCGTGGTGACCCAATGATTCACTCCTAGGTACATTCCTGTTAAACACGCCACACTTTGTTAAACACGGTGCCATTTGGCGCTGTGCGGTTGTATCGTAATGAGGACTGGATGGGAAACGAGTCCCGGTGAGGCCGGCCAGCGCGCTCTGCCCTCTGCTCGCTCTCGGCATGTGCCAACATTTCGCTCTCCAAATAGCAGGTGCCAGCTGCCGCCTAAAGCAGCTGACCTTTCACCATTCCTTCCCCGATCTGTCCGTCCTGACATTTCCGTCGTCCGCGTGCGAGGAGGCACAGCGCACGCACGCACCTTCGGAAAACCCGACGCCAGGCCTTTGTGATATTTGGGCTGGAAATGAGAGAACGCTGATCTCTGACAGATGGATATGAAAGCAGGGAGCGGCGCGTGTTTTCTTAACACGGAGCCTGTGACGACTTCTAATTAGAGTCTCCGCGTGCCCTTTTAAAAGCAAGACCTTTTAATGATCCAAGTGCAGCAAACTGGCAAGTCGGCGCAGGTCTCAGGCGACCAGAGGACTTCCTTTAGCTTTACCTTTTTGTAAATGTGGGCATGATTAATAGAGAGAGAACGGGTGCTCGTTTATAAGGACGCAGGATTTTCGTGCAGTACCGCCGTCTGCCATGTGATGGCAGTATTAGCAGGGGTGTTTGACACGAAATCCACTTCCTGTCAGTAAAAATCACATTCTTTATGTTGATCGCAGTAAACACCTGAACATTACGGAAGCCTCGTGAGATCGCAGGTTACTGCACTGTCATGGGTCGGAAATCAGACGGTTCTTATTAGATGCACACATGAGGGATTACTGTAATATATTCAGTGTGGAGCTGGAGGAAAATAATGATCAATACTGGGGGGAAAAAATGGATTCCCTCATCTGTACAAATGTATTGGCTCCCCATCTCCCTGTCGACTGTCCATTCGAGCAAATCATATATTGGTGGTGTATTTTCTTTCCCTTATGGTATGTGTGTGTGTGTGTGTGTGTGTGTGTGTGTAGGGACAATTGGATATACTCGAGCTACATTTTCCCACTAGCAATCAGCAAGCCCCACGCACCGTCCATTTTTAAAAAAAGTTTCAGTATGTATACAGCTTGAACGACAAACTGCCGTCTTGTTTTGCGTCCTAGCGTCGTTATCAGATTAGCCAAGTCAAGCTAACTGTATTAGCACGGACGATCTCTGCTACTTCCTGCCCAACTTAATTTTTCTTCCTAACGTCATGACAGGATACGATAACGCCGTGGAGGAAATTCTGACCCACGGGGAATCGTTCCGGCCGATCGCTAGGATCCGTTGCTTCACTGCGTCACGCCTGATCGGTGTGGAACGGAGACAAGTGTCACGCTCTTCCTTCGTCTCTCGCTGAAACCGAGGCTGGCCGATGATTAACACACACCGCGCATGGAAAAGATTTCAGCGGTTTAGTCTCGAACTCAATTCCCACAAGATGAGCGATAAGGAAGGCGTGTCCTGAAGTGAGCGTAGTAGCCGAGTTCCAGACAGTTAATTATGCACTCCCAACCCTCTAAAGTCTAAACACAAACCTCATGTCATTAAACTGCAGCAGAACTGAGTACAAAATCAATAAGTGTGTATATATAATGTAGAGCCATTTTGCTTTTCATACACACTTTGCTAGCCGTGTCGTACCGCGGCCGTGAGGAGAGTGAAATATCTCTCATCAATAGCTCCTTAGTGTAATTACAGCGATCGATAAATCCATTGAGCCCGAGATGAAGCCGCACTCAATGGAACCGGCCGCGTCTGGACTCGGCTCCGTACTCAAAGCAGCACTCATCATGTTCAAACCCTCTCGGCAGGTCTTTATGTGCAGACTCTGTTCTGAATAGAAACCTTACGCACGGTCAGTCAGACGTGTTTCATAATCATGAGAAAGAACGTCCTCGGAGGTGAAAATGGCTTCCATCAGTTCACATTTCGATACTAATGGCGGCGATCGCATTTTAAGGGATATTTGAGATATTTCCGTAGCTCATTTGAACAACTCCGTGAAGCAGTTTTACTGCTTTTGAACGGCGGATTGCATCAGATAGCGATGCCTTCTGGGTAAGTTGTGCTCCTTAAATCCACACTCGTGTTGACTCGATCCCCGAGGCCTTCAACATCTCATCGTACAAGCTTCATTTGAGCTAATAAACTAGCAGAACAGGCTTGTTTCCCCAACGGGAAATGACAAGTGGAAGTCGCCGAGGGCATGAGATATATATATATATATGCATAAAAAAATAAGGAGACGCAAGCAACTCCGCATATTACAACTGAAGAGTGGTTTACAATTTACACAAATCATATCAACGCATCTTGCTTTCGACAATCAGACTCAGAAAACCGGAACACGGTCACCGCTGCTGAGCTCTGGATTCCGATTGGTCAGAAGGTGTTGCTTGATTTCCTAGAACTGCGGGTCTGACATGTGCTCCTTCTAATACGCTACGGTTTCTATGGTAACAGCTCATTCACTGGGAATCCTGTGAGTGATGCTCAGGGGCCGATTCTGGATCGATGCTTAAGGATCGTTTGTGTCTGGTGAGGTTATTAATCCTCAAGGCATGCTTTTGCAACGGGCGGAGGTCAAAGGTCAAACATCGAAACCGCAAAGAGATGATCAATTGGTCAGAAGTCAGGCTGTTGTATGGGATGAGGATGGGATGCTAATAAGATATTAGGGTAATAATAATTACGAATATACGTAGAGGAGGATGATGATGATAGCCAGCCGTAGTATTTACCTGCCACAGGCGTGCTGCTGAGGCATTCTTCAGCGCGTGGTTCATTCTCAGCCGTGTTGTTGTTGGGGTTTTAAACACGTACTGCCGATTATTACACACTCCTACCATTTTGTCTCTCTGCGTGTGTGTGAAGCTGTCGGCGTGTGGGGAACAAACAACAGCAACATATTACTTTCATTTATTTATGGCTCTGACATATTTCCAGCAAATACGTCCTATATAATATCGTTCCCTAGCAACAATCGCAGAAGCCTGATAGCAGCGCTGTAAATATTTGAACGGATTGTTTTCCCCCCCCTCACTTTCCTTTTCGGTTTTCAAAATCCAAATCCAAATACAAGAGAATTACTTGTAATACATCCTGTCGTTCGCGCGCAGCCGGAGCTCTCCGAGTCTCTCAGCCACGAGGCACTCCAGTGCGAACTCGCGCGCACCACATGCGAAGAGCGATCCATAAATCCAGTGA
Source organism: Notoglanidium macrostoma (assembly GCA_030068235.1). Classification (NCBI taxonomy): domain Eukaryota; kingdom Metazoa; phylum Chordata; class Actinopteri; order Siluriformes; family Auchenoglanididae; genus Notoglanidium; species Notoglanidium macrostoma. The sequence continues at coordinate 1,686,394 of JAQQZR010000009.1, read as the reverse complement.
CCAGTAAAGCCTAAAACAGAGGTAAAGACGGCGATTCAAAACCGAGTCGCTCATATTCCAGAGAGGGATCAATGAACCTACACGACGCCTAATGATCAGAGAACGTCGATAAGACAAAGGATGCCGAGCGTCGCTGTGGTGCCGAAGGGACCGAGCTCGGAAATGGACAAAGCATTCCGAGACGGGATTTCAGAATAGCTTATGGATACACCAGAAAGGAACGATGGATGCATTGGAAAAAAAAAAGCCTCGGTCTGCTGGGTTTCCCACAAATCCCTGCTGCTCGAGGCCTGAATAAAAGCCGCCCTGCGCAACAGGGATCGTCAGGGTTTTGAAGGCCTGATTGCTCTTAGATGCCGCGCTTCACTCCGTTTTATCACGACGCAGGCCCACGTGTCCGTCGCAGGGGGAAAAGCCTTTCCTCATCTAATTCTGGATGAGAAAAGAGCAGACAAAACAGCAACAAATTACAGAGAGGGCGCATTAACGCTGACGAACACGGCATGACAAGAAAATAGCGGCGAGCCGCACCTCCCCACTCCTCCCCCTGCCCTAAAGAGATTTAAATAATAAAAAAGCATCAGCTTCTGAACAAACAGGATAATTATGGCCTGCAGTCGTGCTGTCGCCGGTCCGGCACTGCGCCGCAGAAGCACACGCATTATTATCACTCGAAGCTTTCCACCAAAGAAATTAGGGTGACATCGAAGGGTGTCTTTTTTGGCTGTTGTTGTTTTTTTTGTTGTTGTTGCATGAAACCTTTCCGCCGAACGCTCCATTTTTCCGACGAAATGGAAAATCTTTGAGAAGAGAGAAACCCGGCGCAAAGGTTTCTAGTTCTAAAATATACGCCGGGCCAAATTGGAAATGAAATCTGGAAAGCAAAAAAAAAAGAAAGTGGACAAATATTCATGGTCTAAAATTACACACACCAGGAAGTGTTCATTTGGTAGTCGGGCGGTCGACGTGCAGGCTGTGAGAAACAACAGGAGACTAAATTTAACCTGATATTTCTTTCTCGGTTTTGGTATTTTTATCCCCGTCCCTGATGACTAAGAGACAAACTCGACACTGGATGCTGTTCTGAAGCCAGTAATTGTTAACGAGCCTCTACAGTGATTGCGAGCGCTCTTCATTTCTTAAATAAAGGAACGTAAATAAAAGTCGGCTTTATTTACTGTTTAGTGAACGTATACGGCGGAGGTGATGCTCATGAAGAAGGGCAGAAGATGCTCCAAGACAAACACGCGAGCCATAGCGAGTTTAGGCAAACCGAATCATTTACATGCACGTCCATTAAGCGGCTCCGAGATCTCGGCTGAATAATGCATCGACAATGCCCTTGGTCATGAAGCAGCACATTATAAATGACACTTCGTCTGATTGAATCGGATTTATGAAACCTTTACGGATCAAATATGCGATTGTAGAACATGTATTAGCCCTGAAGGTAAACATGGGCATGAAAATGAAAAACGCTCTCTTTCTAAGGGACGGCCACGGGAGAGAGAACCTTTGAGGAAGGGTTGAGTCGAATCGGCAGCTACGCAGAAAAGACCTGACCTTCCGATCCTGGAGGATTCCACGACGTTTCCATGACTCGGAAGCTTACATCATCCATGGAGACGATACTTGGACTTTAACGCAGATTGTTCTTTTGAGCCGTCAGTGTTTTTAGCTAGCTGGCTAGCTTGTTCGACAAGATTGCAGAACGTTAGCTCAGCCGTCAAGGTGGAACGGACACCGATTTGGATGCGAGATGGCGAATGGCAAAGCGGACTCGCTAACTAAGCTGGCACCAATTTCCGGAATACATTACCGCGATTTTATATACGGATCAAGTTTACGTCCTATTTATTTCGAATACGCACGAACATCGGAGTCGATTCGTATGAATGATTTGAAAGGAGGCAAATCCATGAATTGAGACAAAAGTAATGGCACCCTACAAAAGAAGGAGGAGTCAATGCGTGTCTGTGGTAGCTGAGTCACCGACGATTTCGCGCGTGCCGTGCTTAGCAGGCGTTCTTTCACCGTACGCTCATCATTTTGTCATTTTCAGCAGCCTTTTATGGAGTTTTCTGGGCATGGCTAAACGGCTGGCTGACGTTATCGACACACACACACACACACACACACACACACACACACACACACACACACACACACGTCTGTGGGAAATCTGTGAAACTTTTGTAAATCGGGTGCGAATTTTTAGTCCGGTTTGGCCGACGAAAACATTCGCACACAACTTTATTAAATGATTGATAAACAAAGCTCAGCAAACAGAGTAGCAACTCCATGAAGTAAACAAACAGGATCAAAACCAAGAACAGCATGTATTAGTGATGTCTAGCTGCGAAACATTTCAGGCATAACTCCACCGAGCCAAAGGCAGATACTTAGTTTCTAAAGATTTAAAGGAAATAAAAAGAATGGATTCGATTGACTCGGAGCAGCAGCTCGTCTAATCATGACATTGCCCGTTTGTAAAATCACGCTGTTCTATTCCAAGTTGGTAAACACAACAAATATATCTTTTACACGGCCAATGCTGTGAAGCTTAGTTTTACACATGTATTATGAGCACAAAACCAGGACTGCAAATGGTATAAAGAGAATTCGATTCCTTCTGATGAGTCTTATAAACATCACTGTTCCTATTTTGAATTCACAAAGCCTCCTCTGTAATTCCGGATAAATCCAGGCCTGAATACCGCGGCGGTCCTTCGGACAAAATCACACTTCGGTTCAAAAAGCAATAGAACGCTCTTTAAAGTTAGCGACAAGAATTTAAGCCAAAAGTAAATGCCAAGGGTGAGTCGACGAGGGCGTGTTAAACCAGCACTGCAACAACTGGGACCGACTTGGAAAGAGTAAGTTAACTGTACCCGAATCTTTGTGTCCCACATGACCGAAACGCCGGCAACTCCGAGCTGAATTGTGACCTAGCGAGCTGCCCTTGCTAGCTCTCATTACAGTTCATACACCCCGCTGAGGGAGTGAGTCTCGCCTGGTCTGATCTCATTCCCCCATACACACTTTAATCAGCCCGAGTGTGGAGGCAGCTCAGTGGGAACTGTAGACTCAGACATTGCTTCTTGGGCCAAAAAGGATGTCTGCCAAAGGCCTCTATCAGCATGGGATCAATCTCAGATAGCTGAGAACAAAGAACACCGTCCACTTAGTCTTGCAAGTCAGACTTAAAGTCTGGTACTTTCAGTCGATACACGTGACCAAGAATCGCAGAAAGACTCAATTTGACTAAAGTGGCAGATGACCAACCACAGACCTCTCTCACAGACCATCATTAAACGTGCACGCTCATCATGCTAACACTGTGTGGTTGTAGCAAAATAACAATAACAGATCGATAACAGAGTCACTGTAACCACCATTAAGGAAATTTTTTTCTCGAAGTTAATCAGACAAAAGGCATAACCGTGACTGCAAAGTCCCGATGAAAAATCGCTGGCACTGGAGACTCCTTACAAAAAAGAGCTGCTCACATTTTGTACTCCGCATCACGTACAGGTCCCTGGGAATGAGCTGTTACTATAGAAACCGTAACGTATTCGAACTGGCTCGTTGATATGACTATAAACGTGTGATCTGCGTCTGCAATATTGTCGGAGCTGCTCTTATGGAAAAGTAATCAGCACCAATCAGAATTGAGAATCCAGCAGGTTGTCTCAGAGTGGTCAAAATCTCTCGAAAGAAACGCGCACAGAATCCGACTGCAGTCTCAGACACAACCTTTAAAACATGTTCACCTGCCAATGAGTTTCCTCAACACTGTCTCTACACGGGCCGCGAACACCAAACACGCACCGGGCCGAAGGGCCAAGCCAGAAGGTTCCACGGAAGGTGCCCGTCTTCCAGTCAGCGTTGTTTGGTGCAGTCGTCATAGATAAAGGTGACGCAACGTAATCGTGTGCGTGTGATCACCAGCGTCTGCGTGTCAAGCAGGTTGACGCATTCAGAGTGTCGGCTTCGGAGACCCGTTCTGCTTCGGCCGGATTACGATAGCGAGACTGCGGGGACAGCGGACGCTCAGAGGTTAAGGTGCGCGCGGGGTTCAGATTCCAGGACTGCCAGAAAAGCACTCGGGCAAGACCTTTAACATTGACCTGCTCAGCTGCGTGTTTGGATTCGGCCTGGTTTTTTTTTTTTCCGAACGAGCACGGATGCCAAGGAAGACAGAAAATGCTTATTGTGAAGTTATTTGGACGTACATAAGAATATGCAAAATCGACTCATGTAAAATGTTAAAAGAGGTGAAGGTGCAGACAAGGGCCAGGCTTGGCGCTCAGAACTGGGCTTATAACATCATTTGGACGCGATCCAGGAAAATTGATCTGACTCGTGAGACTTTTGTGCTTTTAGAACGCTCTCTAAACGCTGCTTGGCTGACGTTCACAGAACCGGTTCGGTCCTAGTGAGAATTATGCGTTGCGCTTTCGGGCTGTTTAGGGGCAGTGTGATGACCTAAATACAGTACACTTTCACCACGCTGGCTGGAGTGTTCCACAAACAAGACAACTCCAAGTGGTAGAAAACCCCGAGCTCTCCAAAGGGCATTCGGTCCTTCACATTCAGCTAGAGGCTTTGCGGAAAAAACGGTCAGGGCTGCACTTTGAATGTAAATGAATATTGCATGCTTTCCTTTCCCCGAATGTCATCTTCCTTGCATGCCAAGTTTATTCCTCGTATATTTAGCCGAGGAAATGCGTAAGAAGCTTTCAATCAAGGAAAGGCACCTTCCTCTCCACTTTTTTGTATTAATTATGAAAATGCATTCAGGCCAGGGCCGTTCAGCTGTCTGGTGGCAATAGGAATTTAAAAGCTCCTTCTTCTTCTTCTTCTTCTTCTTTTTTTTTTACAGCCGTTTTTTTTCTCTTTGCTTGTTATTTTCGACTCGAGACTGTGGGAAATCCCAAATGCATTACAGCGGATTGCTTTCACAGTCCAATTAGCATTTTGAGCAATTACACCGAAGAAGGCAGCAACCATTTCAGAGGCAAGTTACTTCTGGAGTGTCGGAGCACTTTAGGTAGGAGAGGAGCAGGAAGAAGACGAGAGAGGGATTAAAACGAGACAAGACGGAGAAATGAAGGATAAACAGTAAAAAAAAAAAAAGTTGTGAAGCATTAGAGAAGCAGTGCGTGGCATGGAGGTGTCGGATGCGCCGGATCAGGCCTCAGTAGCGCTCAGACGGATCTGACAGGTGACTCGCGTATAAAGACCCGTGAATTAAAAAGAAGCAGCGAGTGGGAGGAGCGCATCAAAAACACGGTGTCGCTCTCTCACAGAGCTTTCTTATTGCAACACTCAGTGTTTCTGACACATCGTGAGTGAAAGAGTGATTTCCTTCCATGTCCGACTGACAAAACAAAACTGCAAAATACACTTTTGGGTGGGAATAGGGCTTTGTGATGAAATCGAATCAAATGAAGAGAATTGCGAGATAGAACCTGGCAAACAGTAAATTTACTGACAATTGTACTGTCAATGGAAAGAATAATGCGCTCGGAGTTGCTGTTTTAGGAAAAACGTCTGCATGCTAGCAATAACTCCTCCACTTCATCACACCAAGCCCGTTGTTGATTATCTTCCTGTGACCTCCTGACCAATCAGAATCAAGAGTTCAACACAGATGTGGCAGCAAGGCCTTGTAACAGAAGGACGGAACCAGTGTGCTAACGTGTAGAACCCGAGGCGGAAAGGAAGCAGCGTTATTGTGTCTGCGTCTGGTTCGGGCGCCGGCCAGTCCTGTGAGGATCGCGCTAATGAGATGTAATGAGAACACGGCACACAGGTTGCTGTAATTTTCCAGGAGACAGAAGGGGTCGTAGTCATTTCCCAGAGAAATCGTGCTCGCGCCTTGTTATGGTTCCCCATAGCGCAAGGTTTTTAACGGTAGAAATCCTAATAACAGCAATCCGACATCAAAAGCTGTCCGTGGTGTACAAGTACGATGATGAGAAGTCATAATGCTCCGCGAGGCCACGCTGTGAGCGAACATTCAGATTAGCAAAGCGTATTAGCGCTCAAATACCGCCGAGATCAAACATTTAGGCCGGCTAACGCGCCGATTCTAATCATTCGGATTGGCGCCTGGTTCAAATATTTTACTACCGGTTCCACATTTTTTCCCGCTCGCACGTTCCGATTCCGGACACGTTACATTTTAGCACTGTTAGCAATCTATAGCCAGTTTTACACCTAGCGTGGGTAATAGGTGATGAGGAGATTTTTAGCGTTTTGGGAAGGAGTCTCCAGTGTCGGGGGTAAATTTATGAAAGAGAAAGTCGTATCACGGATGTTCCATAATATTAAATGTAGCGATAAACGGATAATTAACGCAGACTGTAATCATCTTCAAAATTGCTGTCGTGTCGGATGAATACAAAGCTTTGGGTGTCGTGATCGTGACTCCGCTTCGTCATTGTTGATTATTTTCTTCCACCAGCACATCCTGAATGAAGTGTTTTATTCTACTGCAATTTACCAACACTTATCATTTTATTTAATAATGATACAGACTTTCCCCCCCCTCCGTTTACAGTCAATATAAGAGTTGTGGAAGGTCCACGGAACAGCGCACGTTGACCTTAAGTCAACAGAAGTATATGTTTATATAGGTTTGACTCATTTGTTATTAAAATTGAAGGAATAAAAGCAGGCTATATGACAGATTAAGTGCGCCGGCTACCGCAGAGGTGAGCAAACTACGGGTTACAAGATCACCATCTCCTCTTCTGTTTTATTCAGTTAGTTTACTAATGAATATTAATGAGGATGGATTTTGAGCACTGCTACTCTGAAATGTTACCGGGAGTCGTATTCATTAAAACCACATTTAAATGAAGAGTGTTTTTCCCCCGCTCTGCTGCTGACACTAGCGCCGCACTTGGCGTAGGTGTTCGGCTATAAAGGAAAGCTCGCGTCCGTCTACCTGCGCTAGTTCCTCCACGCCAGGAGCGATCCTGACCCTGCGGAGCAACACGAGTCGAGAAAGTGAACACGCAAATAAGAGCGACACTTCGTCACGAGGAGAAAACCAGAGCTCACGGAGCATCGCGGTGTCCGTTCGGATGAAAAGATTTCGCAGAGCTCCGGGTCCACCTTTCCGAAGCTTATGTAGGTGACATGGAGCGGTGTGAACGCTGCCGTTAAGTCAAACTGTGGGAATGGAAGCAGGAAAGAACAGGCTTCGCAGGAACGGACCGTGGTGAGGTGCTTTTGTGGCCTGCTGCAAGGTCGAGAGAGCAGAGAGAGAGAGAGTATTGAGAGGATGTGGAACAGAGTGATGGAGAGCCAGGGGTCGAGGCATGAGTGAAGAGCTCGAAGGTTGGATTTACGGACAGAATAGAGGGATTGACCCTGAGGCTGACCTGGTTTTTTTTTTTTTTCTCTCTCTCTCTTCCGTTTTTCCTGCAGAAGCTACATGCATTTAAAGCTATGAGCGGATGTGCTGCTCCCAGAGAAGGAGTGTATAAAGAGCTGACATGCCATCTGCTTTGGCTCGGTGTGTGTGTGTGTGTGTGTGTGTGTGTGTGCTTACATCCAGGGTGTTGTTTGAGGAAGAAGGTGAATGTGTTGAAAAAGTGGTAAAGATTCATGAAGGTGTCAGTGAAGACTTCACACACACACACACACACACACACACACAATTCCCTTCTATTTCCCGCAGTGCTCCCTACAGGCTAATATACACTGAATTTATTAGCGGGTTTTTTTTTTCTCTCTCTCTCTTCATTTATTTATTTATCTATTTATTTATTTTTTCCAGCTGTCATGTCTTTGTCAGAAAGCAAGCATCTGCAGTTCACTGCAGCGAAGACTACACTTGTGTAACGTTCTTTTTTACGCTTTCGTGCGTGTGTGAGCTGCTTCAGAACGCCGTGTGAAGTCAAAGGAAGCCGACACAAGACGTCCACACTTCACTTAAAGATCAGATGGAAATGACGTGTGCTAATGAGCTCGGAGCATCGGGACACGGAGCCTCGTACGACAGGTCACGACCCCACTCCAGGTCCGATCATGGCAAAGGGGGAATAAAGCAAGGTGCTGCTTCAGTCTCAATTTAGCCTTCGAGTAGAAGAAGAGGAGATCTAATTTGCCGCAAAGAAAACGTGTCAAAACTTATATACATATATTCATCTTAAAGATGTTTTGCTTTTAGATAAAAAACGATTTCTGATTCATGATGAATAAAAATAAATGAGGGTGTACTGTATGGTAGTGGGTGTTGAAGTGTCTCCAGAGTAGAAGTGAGAAATCCGGCATGCTGATGCTATAATGGTACGAGCCACATCACTGTCTCCTGCAGCACTATAATGAGTGGTTTGGTCGTTGCGTTTGACCCCTGGCTGCTGCAAAATGGAAGCACACCTGAACACTATGCCCTCTGCTTTTTCCAGACAAAACAGCGGAAAAACCAATTCGCTGAAGGGACACAGGTTAGGAATTAAGGAAGGAAGGAAAGAAAGCACTCCGTCCCTTAAGGAACAAATTAAGCCACTTCCTCTACCGAGACAGAAAGAAAGAAAGAAAGAAAGAAAGAAAGAGATGGTACTCCTTTTCAAAAGAAAGAAAGATGATCTACATGTAAATGTCCAAATGACAAACCAGTGAGAAGAAGGTGAAGATGGATGTGTGGGAGCAGCCGTTGCAGAAGATGGCGGTCAGGGTTCTGCTTCTCTCGGTCTGTCGATGCCTGAGACTGCGGCGGGTGGAGCTGCTCGACAGCCCCGTCTCCGTCTGAAGCGCCTGCTCTTCATTCGGGGGGAAAGTGTTTTAATTGCATTTCCATGTCCGTGTCCTCGGAGGACGCCCTCGTCTCCCAGCAGCAGCAGCCGAAAGAGCGGCAGAATGCCGGATGCCGCGAGGAACGTCGTCCACACAGGGAGCCCTGAAATTGGAAGAACACGGAAAACTATAAATACATTTATAGCAGGAACACTCACCTTACAGGCAAAGCAGCTCGGAGGCACGGAGCTCCTCAGCCGCTTGACTGCTTCCTGTGGGCCGCTCGAGGATTGCACAGACGTCCCTTCGCACTGTACGATTTAAAAGCAATATTTTTATCACCGATGAGACAAAAAAGGCTGCAGGCCCAACTGCTCATCATGTTTTTATCACTGAAGCAGAAGTATAATTTCTCATTTGGCGAGTCTTGCAAAGTTCTGCATTAAAGGAAGGAGTCAATTAAACAAGTACATGGCAGTGCATTAATTTGCTTTGCGTATGAAAAATCAGCACGCTAATTGATTCATTATTCTGTGCTGAAAGCAATTATAAAGTTTACACTGCTCGCATTAGAAAGGTTGCTAGGGTGTTGACAGATTAGAGCCCTTGTGGGCATTTGGCACCATAATTGCTCATTAAACATGGAGGTGGTACCGGGATCCCAGACAGTCACACGACTAGTAAACATTTCCAACCCCGGCTAACCCGCCTCGGTCTAAACGCGGGCAATTAAGAACAACCTGAGTAAATATTCCAGTTGTGTCTTGGCTTTCTGTGTTCGCAGCTTTTTTGGGTGCTTCTTGTTGACCTGCTGTAATCCGTGCACCAGTTTCAAAATACCCACCGTACGCAAAATGCAAGAAGAAGAAAAAAACCCTTCGAAACAGCATAAACAGCACCGGAGAAAAATTAATAGACGACTTCGAGTTTTTTTGTAAATCAGCATCTCTATGTGTGGCGGCCATTTCATTCCAGTGTCTGTGGTGGAATTCCAACGCAAGCGCACCTCATTTACTTAATGAGGTACTGATTAGGTCATCACCTGAACCAAATCTTATTTAACGAGGAAAAGTATAAACCCAGTGGTGTGGGCATCTCTATCCTCCTGCAATAGGACCAGTTTGGATTTCAAACGCAGTGCTAGTAGTAGCTTCAATTTAATTGAAATACAAAAATATCTATTCGACATACCCAAGGGGGTAAACAGGGAAGTTCTGAGTGAGAAAAAGAAGGGTTCAGTTCTGGCTTTACTGCCAGAGGGATACAGTGAGCGTCAGGTTGCTCGCCACTGACCGGGATGATCGTCAACTCCTTCAAATGTCACCCAGAAACCGTAGGATGACATCAAGTGACCTACAAAATATAAAAGGGTAGCTGGGGTTACGTGCACAGCAAGGACACCTTCTTCTCACTGGTTTGTCACTTGGACATTTACATGTAGACCATCCTCTTTGCAAGTTTAAAGCTAGAAAAAAGCCCTTCGTCTATAAGAAGCAAAGAAGAGCCAGGCTGAGGTTCGCTAAAGACCATAAGGATTGGATTACAGAGCGCTGGAGTAAGGGCATCTTCTCTGACAAGTTCAATTTTCAGCTTTTCCCATCACCTGGTCTTCTAATGGTGGGACGGAGGCCTGGAGAGGCCTACAAGCTACAGTGACTCACACCTGAAATTTGGTGGAGGATCAGTGATGATCCGGAGGAGCTTCAGCAAGGCCGGAACGTGGTCAGATTTTTGTTTGTGTAGGGCGCAGGAATCAAGGCATGTGCAAGGTTATCCTGGAAGAACACTTGCTTCCTTCTTCTCTGATAAGGTTCCATAACTCTGAGGATTGGGTTTTCCAGCAGGACGGTGCTCCTTACCACACAGCCGGTTCAATCAAGGTGTGGATGGAGGACCTCAAGATCATTGGGCCAACCCAATCTCCAGACCTGAACCTCACCGAAAACCTCTGCAATGGAAGATGGATGGTCACGAGCCATCAAACAAAGCAGAGCTGATTGAATTTTTGCACCAGGAGCGGCGTAAAGTCACCCAAGAGCAACGTGAAAGACTGGTGGAGAGCAAAGACGCATGGAAGCTGTGATTAAACGTCAGGGTTTTTCCACCTAATATTCATTTCTGAACTGTTCCTAAGTTCAAACATCAGTATTGTGTTGCTCAGAATTGAATGCGATCTTGATTCCTTTTCATTATTCAAGGTCTGAAAACGCTGCATCTTTTTAGTTTTATTGACCAGTTGCCATTTTCTGCAATTAAATGCTTTAAGTGACAATATTTCATGTGGACTCTGGGGGGAATGTTGTCAGCGGAATTAAACAAATAGGTTCATGTTCCACGAACACATACCTTTAAATAGTAAAACCAGAGAAACTGATCATTTATTATCTATTTAATTTATATA
>JAQQZR010000009.1:1655152-1675139 GCA_030068235.1 Notoglanidium macrostoma | reverse complement strand
TATAAAATTGATTTGCAGTCAGCCATCATGGTGTACGCGGCGCGACTTAATTGCAACTTACTCCCGTAATGTGAAATTGATGAAGGTCTTGTGGTGAACATATTAACACATCAATGGAAGCCTTAACTCTTGGAGGAAAAAAAAAAAAAAGAGTGAAGCTGATCATCACAGATAGACTGATTAAGATGTAAATGCACTTCCTCACACGTCGCGTGATGCCATTCACGTGCCTCAGAGGCACTGCACTGCATAGGCAACACGGGGAAGAGGAAAATGATAAAATAGCTGGATTGTAGCATTTCAAAAAGTGAAAAATGAACAACGAATGTGGCTTTTTTCTAACGCTTACACTCCAAGACGGAATTTTTCAGCTTCCAGGTTTCTGCGCGCAATTAAGATTCTCAGCCTTGTCGTCTTGTGCACCTTTGTACCTTAAATATGTCGAGCGTGGACTCGTCCTGCTCCTGAACAGTTGGCCGGAGCAGAGTTCATGCTTGCGGAATCTAATGAGAGCCTTCTGAAGGGAAAAATAAAAAAAGCACTTTGGAGATGTGAGGGGAATTTTTTATGTCGATTTTGTTTCATTTTGAGAAAGTAAAGAGGGTAATAAAGGTTTGTCTCTGGATTCCTTAATCCATGATTTGTTTCACAAATACTCATGTGCTTTTTTTTTTGGAAGTATTTCACTGAGGGGCCCAACACGCTGATTATTTTCTAGATAATTGCACATCTTTTAAAGTGCATCATTCCCTTATACCACAAGAACGTCAGCAAAAATGTTACATCACAAATCATAAACTGGTAAAAAGATTCACTGAAACTGGAGACTTTCCTTCCTTGAATCTGACCCAAACACCTCCTCACACACTCACAAGAACCTTTAGCACATCAAATATTATACAATTTTTGTTTTCCACTTTATTATTAGCCTTAGATAGCATGGTGTGTCCACCGTACAAGTCCATGTGAATGAGCTGTTACTGTAAAACTATTTATAATGAATATAAACCCGATTTGCAGCGGCACAACCGTCGGGGCCGCTGCTATAGAAAATTAATCAACCCCTTCTGATCAATCAGATTAGAGAATTCATCAGCGCTGTGGTATAACTGAGAGTAAATCGATAAAGACAGCACGGCCCTGAGTGTAATTCTGATGGAGACTCGGTAAGCGCCGCATGTGAGATGCGCAGGTTCATATTGAGGTCTGAGTTTTGAAGCAAAAAAAATATGAGCGTAATAATTTTGGCAACTTTGTTGGAATGCCTACTGAAACTCCAGAGGACACACTGGGGTGTTTGGCTCAGGAGAAAAGGCTGAAAGTTTGTCTTTGAGAAACTACAGAGATATTCTAGAGATCTTCTTTCTTTCCTACGGGCAATTTGAAACTTTACCGCGGTTGAAGCTTGGATCAACCTGGTAGATGACTTTTTTGTTTTTTTGCTCAGTTCTTATGAATTCTTTAAACATTTCGATTAGAGCGTCGTATTTACATCTAGCGCACTCTTTGAATAAAAAAAGGTCCCTTGTCCCTTTAGGTTCTGGGTGCAGCTTCTATAAAAGAGTAGAGCTGTTAGTCAGCTAAAGAGCTGTTAGGCAACCTGCTCTCCGCATTAACAGTCAGCTTTATTCAGAGCTTTACAGGTTGAGCTGATCAGCTAACGCTCCTTCAACGATATGGATATGGATATGGAATGCAAAGAGAACACAAACTATATAAATCATAGAAGAGTTTTGTTTTTCATTCTGCTTTAGCTAGCTAACTCTGACTAGCTCCGACTCTGACGCCGTTGTGTTAGCATGCTGTATAATCAGAGCAGACTAACCGTATTGCTCTAAACAAAACTTGTGGTTTAGTTCATGTGGTTACATCGAACTGTCAGACAGCGGCACGGGACTTAATACCGCTCCTTGATCGAGCCAATATCACAATGTTGCAAAGCCAGAAATGCGCGTAACTGATGTCCACAGTAATATGTTTTTGTTTTAAAAAGACCTTACTACCATTTATTACAAAATGTATATGACATGACCATTCACGTACGCTATACGTGCGTGTGCAGGTATAAACAGGAAGCAGATTGTCTACTCTGCGGTTGGTTGCCTAGTTGCCGGAATAATAGTTCGCCTCCTGCTCATGTAGGACGCTGTAACATGATAAAATGCAGAATTTAACTGCTGCTAGCAAAGACAACAAGGTCAGCAACGCTTGTAATTCGTTATCCGTGCTGCGTCCACCACTGGCAGTCGAGGCTGATGCCGTTCTGGAAAAGGGTCACGTGAAAGGAACGTGACGAATCAGGGAAGCATACGTCATGATACGACTGATAAGACCCAATCAGGAAGTGAAAATGGCTGCATTGTTTCCAAAAGCCTACGTTTTCCCTCGTCCACACTAAAACGCGATTTTGGAGTTTTCAAGCTTTCAGAACACCAGCAGTGTTTCCAAAATTCTCCTTTGAGGTGCTAGAAAACTCCAGGGTAGTATGGAGATCAGGCAGACATGCAGGACTGAATACCGATTTCAGTATTGAATCCACACACTCATGTGCACAACTCAACTCTGAAAACACACAACATGCAATATGCATTTGCCTTGCAGATGTTGCCTTGAGATCTCTCTCTCTCTTCGCCTCACTTTCTCTCTCTGCATTTGTACTGACTAGCATCTCGCAACCGTTAAATTAAGAACGATCGGGATTTTATGAAACGTTCTTCAACCAGACAGGGTGTCAAAAACACCCGAACCCCAAAAGATGCATTCTGTCACCCAAAACATAAGAGCATAAAAGCTGTCATTATCACCTTAGATGAAATCAAATCTGCGATCGCACCCGAGGCGTATTCGCCTGCTGCTGGAGAACACCTTGCTGTGGCTCTGCTGGTTCTGGGGTGTTGGTGTTGCTTAGTGACGGAGGAGAGAGGAATCCTGTCTCACCGAGAACGCATCTGGCTGCTTCATAAAAATGCACACAAGGTGACTCGGATCGAGCAGTGGCAGGGTGATCCCAAAAGACACGACGCAGTTCAGAAAACGCCTGTTCTCCGTCTCTGTGTTCCAAAAGTATTGGCACACTTATTCTTATTTAAATAATATATTCGTATCTATGCCAGGACAGACAGTAACAATGTTTTCTGATTTTTTATTTATTTTTTCACGTTGAGTATCTCCAGATCCCTTTGAGCTGTTTCTCAGTGCTTGACGAATTTTCAGCTCAGTCGGACTCGTCTCGTTTCCTTCCTCTCTGCTTTTAACGCCAGCTTGTATTAATATACTACTTAATTACTTAATACTTAAAGGATCTGATGACTTACAACTCATATATAACAGCTTATAGATATTATTAAGCATAACATTATACTGCCACAAGAAAATGGTGCTAAAAAGAACCTACTGGAAGAGCTAGAACATTGAGAAGGACTCTTTATTGCTTCATGTATTTTACATAATCTATAAAATAATGAATACGAAATGGGTCCTAGCTTGCAAACAGGTTGTACCCGGAACCCTTATTGATAGTCAACACTCTGTTGAAACGTACAAGGAACCCTTTAAAGGTTCTATATTTAACAGTGATCATCTTGGTAACTGTAGATACTACTATACACTAAAAAATGTTCTTTTGTGCTACAAGGCGATCATACTACAAAATCCCTGAAAAAGGATTTCTTGGTTTGTCCCTCTTAAAAAAGCAGCTCATTGTTCTGTGCGGAGAGAACCCTCACGACTAGGGAAGTGAAACCACTTCAAGAAGCTAAGAACCACCAAGGACCCACCCTCTTTAAAGTTTTAGGCGCTTTTACTTAACAAGGTTCATGAGAACACATTTTCCCCCCTCACTATCTATACAGTATATTATTGATGATTCTGCACCAGCACTACATACTTCCCAAAAATAAGTGCTCCCTCAAGAACCTGTGTTGAAATTCACAGATTGTTGTTGGTTTCTGCAACCTGTTGTATAGCTTGTCTGTTTTCCTTTTTTAAAATATATAAGCCATGTAGCTGGTTCTTGAAAATATATCTCGGAAATCTACCATTTCATTCCGCATTATAGTGGGAATGAATTCTTATTAAGTCTTGCAGCGACTGGCTAGTTAGCGATCTGTGAGATGATGACGTTAATGTTCAGCTTCGGAAGCTGATCTGTTTGCGAACAGTGTACAGGTTATGAGACAGACCAAAGGATTAAAGCGCTGCCGCATCGCTCTCGTTAGGAAGAGATGAAGCGAGGGATAAATCCCACCGCACCGTCATCCCCTTCAGTGGGCAGTCGAATGGCATCGTGGGTAATGTACATTGTACAAGCTGTTCCTTGGACGTGGCTGAAGATCACGTGCTAATAATAACGATTAATATACGAGTCGTTCAGGGTGGACTTTTCCCTTAAAGGACGTGCGATCTTCCGGAAAGTTTTTCCTGCTCGGTGACATGCCTTCCCTCGAGTTTCTTCACTTTCTGAACTTTTGCCACTCAGGCAGTACTCCATTGCAGTTTGTAATTAGAATATATTCTAGACCGGGTCAGTAATACCTTATGTCTCGGAGACATGGAGGCTGGGAGCTGAATGTGAATGAGTGTGTGAGATACAGTCATTCTGTTCAAGTGTGTGTGTGTGTGTGTGTTAATAGAAATGATTCTAGCTTATGTTATAGAGGGAAGTCCTCACATAATTACCTGCTACTGAAATTACAGTGTGTGGAATTACTCGCTTCTGACAAGAGTTTGCTTTTAAATACCGACTGCTGTAGCTAGAGCTCGGGAACGTAATTAGTACAGCGCGTAATATTATAGCAATCTCGGCCTAATTTGATTGGTCGGAAGGTACCGGTTCATTTCCTGGGTTACGTCAATGCGCTCGTTCTGACACGGTATCGTTTCTATAGTAACAGCTTGTTCGCTATGGGTGCTGTCGTTTAACAAGGGAGATGTTTAGGGAAGGTTTTTTTTTTTTGTTTTTTTTTTCCCCCACTGCCAGTTGATTAAACCCCTACAACAGTGCCACGCGGAGTGCTTTATTCCGTGCTCAAACAATGATAAGGAAATGTGGAATTAAAAGGAAAACGTGTTCAAGCGTTCAACTCGGTTCTCATTCTGCTGTTTGAATCTCATATTTGATCAGCTGTTATTTGATTCTCGTTCAGCGAGCTAATAGCACGAGTCGTATTCATTATCACGAGGCTGCTTTGCAAGGCAAATGAGCCGAGCCGCCTCGACGTGTGGAGAAATGAGAGGTGCTGATGGCAGAACAGACGTCCTGTCAGCGGTGTCAGCAAACAGCGCTTTATTTCCTCCTGACGGGGGAACGGCAGGACGGCCCGTGTCACCCAGTCACTCACGCACAATTACCTTAGGGTCAGCAGGAGGAAATTGCCTTCGGCACTGATAATTTTCTGTCCCAACAGGGCCGAGGAATAATTGACCCACCTTACATCCTGAGTGTTACACCACATTGCCGTTTAGATTATCCAACAAGCGGAAGGTCGTGATGTGGCCTTGTCTCAATATCACTTTTCCCACTTGGGTACTTCACGGCCTGTTAATCCAACACCACACAGCCTTTCCTTTTTGTCTTATTAAACACTTTTGTTTGTATTCCAAGTCAATAAAAACTCCGTTTCAGATGTATTATCATGCATATTACCCGTATTACTCATGGGGCTCGCGCGGCTGTGCACTCCGAGCGTGCAGATTAATTATAAAAGTGTAGTTTATAGCTGCTGTCTGGGAAGTTTCACTGCTCCGACTCCAGTCTTATTTACCATCGATTGCATAAGAGTGCTTTATCTCCTCATCAGTGGGCGGTTTGGGCTTTACAAAGTGGTTTGGTTTTGTTAGAAAGTGGTTCATGGAAAAAAAAAAAAAAAGCAGTTTAACACCTTTTGTTGTGTTCTTTAAGCACTTCAGTGAGATGTTGGAGGTGAGATGTTGGAGGTGAGATGCTGGAGGTGATGGCAGGTTTGACCTTAACCATGCTCGATTAAAGGAATCCAAAAGGGCCACTGGAGAAAGAAGATAAACAGGGGAAAAAAACTCATCATGAGTATCTGTCTGTTGCTTACAGGTTGTACGGTTGCACAGTATGATGATGTGTGCCGTTGTGTCTGTAAAGAGATCTTTTATAAGATATAACGAACAGATCAACCAAATTTCTCATTTCTGCATTTATATTTTGTTCCCGTATTCATCCATCTTTGCATTCTTTATGAGAATAAAGCTCCAGAGATGCACTTAGTAGTTTAATATAACCCTATTGCTCATAGTAAATAATTTATTATCTAACACACAGCACTGTGCAAAAGACTCAGGCGCATGTAAAGAAATTACGTCAAGCGAAGGTGCTGTACAAATTTAAAAATAATGAAAGAAAAAATGGCTAAATATTAAAAAATGCCTAGAAAGAGTAGTAAACATGTACTACCGGTAAAAACCGTATCGAGCCGCGATGAAACTCGGCCTTCAAAACGGCATCAATTCGATCCGTTCAGTTTATAAGGAAATGACATGATTGATATTTTTAAATTTGCCCTTTTGCCATCAGCGACGGATTGCACTTGAGATAGTAACACTTCTCTCTCCGAGTAACGGAGCGATCCTTTTCACAAAGAGAGGGGGAAAAAAAATAACAACGCTCTTTCTGACAGGCCTTGCACACCTGGAATTACAAATCAGGTATTTTTTATTTTGCTTTTTTTTGTTGTTGTATTTTTCAACGTTCCCGCTCCACATCTTTATAAAACTGGTCAGAACAATTAACGTACAACATAAAAGAATGGTTAATAATGTTTTTTACATGATAATACATACATAAGGTAATTATCTAATGACAAATCTTCTTGTAGCCGGACAGGAAGTGATGAATTATGGACAGAAATTTAGGATTGTTGGGGAAATGTTTAGGTTTAAGCTGAACTTGAGTAATTTATAGAAGAGATTTTGGAGTCCCGATCGTGCTAGTTCACTCAACCAGGAAGCATCAAGGACATTTAGTGAAAAGCAGTCATTTTATATTATTGGCATTAATTAAATAATAAAAAAATTAATTAAAAAAAAAAAGAAAACTAACCAAAACAGACCCTACAATTAGGACCAATAAAACTAATCATTCAGTTATGACAAAACAAATGGTGATGAGATTCAGCACTCACTCACTTATTATTATTATTATTATTATTATTATTATTATTATTATTATTAAATAGTTTTATTGACAAAGAAGTGAGTCAAAATAACTTTACACTTCTGTTTTCCTGCCTTTCCCCTGATCGCTCATTCCGTGCTCGCAGCTGTCTGTGCATCTGACCTTTTATGGAGTTTTGTGGGCGTCACCACATGCAAATGAGCTGTGCTTGGAACACGCTTTGCACTTTACGGGTAAATGCAATAAGTGTGGAGGAAATCAGTGTTTCCAAAAGGTTTGTAAATCCTGTGGAAATGTGTAGTTTGATTTGATTTTGCTAAAAAGATCGATAAACGAGGCCGCAACATCAGTTTTCATA
Organism: Notoglanidium macrostoma; assembly: GCA_030068235.1. Taxonomy (NCBI): domain Eukaryota; kingdom Metazoa; phylum Chordata; class Actinopteri; order Siluriformes; family Auchenoglanididae; genus Notoglanidium; species Notoglanidium macrostoma. The sequence goes on along the minus strand of JAQQZR010000009.1, from coordinate 1,667,640 downwards.
ACTTTTCTCTTCCCTGTCACAAATAAAAACCACACCTGTTAGCTAGCTAGCTAAACCAATTCATGTGAAATACTGTAAATATAATGATTAAATCCATCGTTATCACTGCGTAAAATATTTTGCTGGTTTCGTTTTCTTTTCATCTGTGGATTGTTTCCTGTAATCCTTTTGTGTGATACTCCTTACATAGCTTTGCCTCTAGAAAAGAAAGCGAGGGAGAGATTTCAGTTCAGGGAAGTGCGTTTTCGCTTTACTATAGCCTGCTTACTTTGATGCTAGTGCTAAATGTATACTATATGCTAGACTTTGTTTACTAAATTCCTAGCTTGTGCTTTAGATTGTTCATTACAGCGACGGGAATTTGGGATTTGCTCTCTTTTGCTTTGGTATAAGGGTGCCGTGGTGGTGCAGTGGTTTCCTCCGGGTGCTCCGGTTTCCTCCCACAGCCCAAAGACATGCAGATTAGCTCAACCGGCTACTCTAAATTGCTCACAGTTGTGAATGGCTGCTCGTCTCCGATCAGCCCAGCGTGTATCCCGCCTCTCACCCGGAGCCAGCTGGGACCGGCTCCGGCTTCCCTCCGACCTTTAACGGATGGAGGTTTTTTTAAAGCTATTTAACCAATCAGCTGTTGGTTATCAAAGCACAACGCTGTTGAATACTGATAATTGCGAAAAAAAAAAAACAAACCCACAAAAACAAACAAACAAACCCCACCTCTTTCTGACACAGAAATCAAAACAGCACATTCGCCAGCTCTCGGATGCGCGGTGTGATTGTAATGCAGAACGGCGTGTATCATGTATTGTACGCTAATCGACCATCTGTTTCTCATTAGCCACAAAAACGCAGGAATCAATTTACAGACATGCTGATGCTGATACTCACATACGATAACTTATGCAGTCTGACATCATCTTGACAGTTTAAAACTTTTTTTTTTTTGTTTCATAAGGGAATTTCAGAGTGCTTCTGGGAAGTTTGCTTTGCTCTAACTTGCGTATTTGGTATTTTGAGAGAAAGCGGTTAACGGTATTAGCAAGACGCGCTCATGTAAGTGCCTCCCGCATTCACAGCCACAAATATAATCCGGTTCTAATCGACATCTTTCCCTCTTTTGACTGGAAGCATTCACTGTGTGTTCATGAAAGCAATTGATTTTTTTTTTTCCTTTTACTGTTTTCTCCTTGAATGCAACCAGACGTCTAGCCAAGAACGGGAGAGCAGGACTGCGCAGATTCAGCTACCAAAGTGGCGCACGAACATAAAAGTAAACCATTTTCTCCTTTTGATAAGAACTACTTATAGAAAATCAATCTCCATTCACGCAGGGGTTTTTCTTTTTTCAACTTGCATTAATCATATTGTGTTATTATCCTGCATGTCAGGGCGGCTTCTGGAGGCGTGCTAGCAGGGCCTGTCTGTCAAGATAAAAAATAAAAATGGAAGGTGTCATTTTAGCATTAGATCAGTTTATTTGCTGTTAACAGGAACCCAAAGCTTAGATATTATATAACTGTGCTTACACAGAAAGCCACGCCCCCTAGATTTGATCCGAGCTGATATTTTTCGCACGCCCACATCCGTAACATGCCACGAGCAGTGACGGGGACGGCGCACGTGGAATACAGTCGTGAGTGTAAAGAACGTGAACGTGATGGGTTATTCACTCTATAATTAAGAAAAGAAAAGAAAGAACTGCTATACAATAATAAGTGATAACATCTGCGTGTCTCAGAAATAAATATTCTTTAATACATTTAAACTGTAATTGTTACTAATCTGCTGATACAAGAGGAATAAAACACTTCAGCACCTCAGCACTTCTTTTTTTATTATTATTATTATTATTATGATGATGATGATGTACTGCTGTCCCAGATGAATGATACAGTTCATATAAATGGTTGAGTAAGCTGTGGCAGGTAAACGCTGCTAAAAAAAAACCCCAGTGATGCACGTCAGGCCGAGATTTCGGCAGCAGCGAGATGATGGATGTCACGGTCCTCAGAAATAAGTGTCACGGAGAAGAATGTGACTCTAGAATAAGTAACAATAATTCACGAGGATGTGTGATGCCTCCGACGCTGACACAAGCGCGGAACTGAACGTTCCCTGATTAAATTTGAGCACATCAATAACGACCTGTAACTGCAGAAAAGAAGAAGAAGGAAAAAAGAAGGGAGGGGGGGAAAAAAAAAGTCACGAGAGAGCTGTGAACATTCTAGGAACGAGCGAGGCGGATAATTGTAGCCACTCGTTCCTGCAGGACTTTACAGGAATTTGCTTTTTTTTTTTTTCATTTGTTTTTTTTTTTCCCTGAAGCCTAGCGCTATTAACTATTCATAAGGAAACATTATGCAGATGTGTATGGCCCAGGTTTGGGCGAAAGCCTATACGCTCTCCTTGCTCCTGATATTGAACATGTGCTGTGAAAATGACCCAAAGCGTAAACAAGATTAAAAAAAACACACACACACACTGGGATAAAGCTCTACGCTAAGCGCAAATCTGATGCTGCAGACGGACCTCGTGCGATATTCGCACGCGAATGTGGAGTCGGATTTCATAAGAATGCTCGGGGAGCTTGTTTATTTATTTATTTATTTTGGACAGATTCACACACACCTGCCAAACTTTCCCATACCCCAGGTGCTAATTTAGCTAATTTAGACTCAGTGTGTAATCAGCTCATTTTTACGCTAACTCGGTACAAATCGACTGTGTTCGCGTATCACGTCCAGGATGATCGATAAATCGGATTATTTTTTTCTTCTCTTGTTGCCTTTAATCACTTTAGACGTTTTAGTTAAGTACATTAAAATGAGTAATTGCATTAATTCCAGGGCTGTTGTTGTAATTGTCATTCATTTGACAATGATTGTAGCACGCTACTACACCAGCAGCTCAGGCGGGTGTGATTTCCGCTTTTTGTCTTTCCAGATTATTACCTGAAATCCCAATAAAATCTCGTCTGGACTCTATAACAGCCGTGTGATCTCCATGTCAGATGACAGACAGTATATAATTACTACTTTTGCATCATCTTATACCATTCAAATGTGTCTACTTGCTATAATGCTAGTTCTTGATTAGCCTGCTTCACATCAGTGCTAGTTAACAGATTAGCTTGTTTACTCTATATATAGCCTAATGTATAGCCTGTTTATTGCTATTGGACTTGTTTCCACAACGTTCAGTGTAACTATAAATGGATAAAATAGTATGACGTGTTGTTCTTTAATAAATAATAGAGACTGTTCATTGCTGACAAACGGCTGCTGTGTGAGGAGGAGTACACGCTTCAGAGACAGACTTTGAGGTGGAAACAGTGACTCTGCCTCATCACGCCACCTCACAGTTGATTATTTTCCTATGACAGGACACCACGGTGTGGATTATTCCGTACTTAGTGAACTGAAAGCCCTGCAGAGATGCGAATATCTCCGCAGACAGGGAAGTTCTCCATTATGTCTATTATGCTAATGCGGCTGAGTTCTCACGTCTACATTTCTATTTAAAATACACTCCAAACAACATCATGACTTGTTATAGGGCATAGATTTGTGTGTGCTCTTGAAGTTGTGATGCCTGCTTCCCTGCACAGATTTCTCTATAAATTTCTGAACTCTTCGCCAATCACCGCTAAACAGGTAAACATCATTGATGTTTCCTTCTGCTTGCCTGCCTTCTGCTTAATCCCTCTTTCATCGATCGGGGCGCATTGACAGGCCAGGCAGGGCCACGGCGTGCTCAAAAGAGATTGCGTGTGCTCAAACTTTTCTCCCTTGAAACTTCCATTCAGCTGGAAACGCCGAGCCGCCACCTCCCGGGCTGCGAAAGCTGTGAAAGGAGATATTCAGTGCTATTCAGTGCATTAGTAAATTTTAAGTGTGATTCATCGGCCGTCCTGCAGTGTTAAAGTAATAAAAAAGCCCAAGCAGGGGCTTTTTTGTTCGGCGATTAATGACTTACAGCGTGACACCGCTCAGAATGCATGCTGCTTTCGCACGGGTAATTGCGTATTATGTGAAAGTGTGCTTAAAAATAGTAGACGGAGCCTTGGAATCATTTCAAAGCACAGGAATATTTATCTTATCCACTTTATTAATCTCATAAGCCGACTCCCATATCCCAGAGGTGATTTTTTTTAACCACAGGCTCACCTAGAACATCCTGAGTTTTGGGTCGATTCGAAATGGATGTGGACAACTGAAGGCAACGCTGAGCGCTGGAGCTTGTTGCCATGGATTCTTTTGCCTCCCCTGTTGCCAGTAGCAACAGATCAGTTCCCCAGCCACTGCATTGTTCTGTGGTACAGTAAGTCTTATACATCTAGTGCTTTAAATGAATAACTGAAGTACTACAACCACCAGCAGTATTGAACAGATCCGAGTTTTTCTGAATCTAATACTCTACAGTGCGCAAGTGATCTAAAAAAAATCAACATGTATGCAAAGGAGAATCTGCTTTATTTATCTATTTATTATATAAAGAATGAACTAAGATATACAGACGGGTCCATAAGTATTTGGACGGCGACAGACTTTGTGCCTCTGTACACCACCACAATGGATTTCAGCTTAAATCCAAGGTGGTTGACAAAAATATCAGCTTACCCATTTAGGAATTACAGCCATTAACTTTGTGCCTCCTTTTTCACAGGCTATTTGGACAATTGACTGATAAGCAGGTTCACGGTTCCTTGTTATTTCATGACAAATTAATGAGATAAAAGGTCTGGAGTTGTGTTGAATTTGCTCAGGAGAATTCTTAATGATCCAAAAAGGAGTTGATGCAAGTGAAGGAGGCCATCATTAAACAGACCTATCAGAGAGATGGCGGAAACTTTAGGAGTGACTAAATCAACAATTTGGAACATTCTTTAAATAAAAAGGGAATGCACTGTTGAGCTCAGCAACACCAAAAAGGCCTGAAAGACCACGGAAGACAACTAAAGTGGATGATCATAGAATTCTTTCCTTGGAGAAAAAAAAAACCCTTCACAACATCTAGCCAAGTCAAGAACGCGCTTGAGGAGGCAGGAGTATCACTGACAAAGTCTACAATCAAGAGACGCCTTCATGAATGTAAATACAGTTTACCTCAAGATGCAAACCACTGGTAACGCTCAAGAACAGAAAAGCCAGATTAGACTGTGCTAGAAAGCCTGTCCAGTTCTGGAGCAAGATTCTTTGGACAGATGAAACCCAGATTACGTCGTACCGGAATGATGGGAAGAGAAGAGAATGAAGGAAAGCAACACCTCATGATCCCAAGCATACCACATCATCTGTCAATCATGGTGGACATGGGCATGTGTGGCTGCCTGTGGAACTGGGTCACTGGGGTTTATTGATGATGTGCTTGCTGACAGAATAGCAGGATGAATTCTGAAGTGTATAGAGCTATACTTTCTGCTCAGATTCAGTCAAATGCTGCAAAACCGATAGGACGGCGCTTCACAGTATAGATGGATAATGACCCAAAACATACCGCGAAAGCAACCCAAGAGCTTCCTAAGGCAAAGACTTGCGTGGAATGTTCTTAATTAGCCGAGTCAGTCAACCCAACCGAGCCGCTCTTCACTTACTGAAGACAAAACAGAAGGCAGAAAGCCCCGTGAACAAGCAGCAACTGAAGGTGGCTACAGTAGAAATACGGCAAAGTATCTCAAGGTGATGTACATGGGCTCCAGATTTCAGGTGGCCATTCATTGCAAGGATTTGCATCCGCGTCACAAATATTTATGGACCTGACTGTAAAATGTCTATTTCTACTCAGCTCTACTCACCAACATTGCCAGCATTGCTGAGAAAAACAGGACAGGAAAAACAGAATTTTACCACATAGCATTTTTTGGTGGACTGAGACAGATCATTTATTTATTACATTCGTTGTTCTTTTTTTCGGATGTCCACCAGGGTAACAGTAAGAAAATAATGAGGCGATAGTCTGGTGTGAGGGCTATTTAAAAGCAAGTACCATCTGGATTTTTTTTTTTCTAAAAACCAAAGAGATCACAGTGCTGCCTTCTCGGGTTCTAGTGGCTTTATGTAGGTGAACATTTAACTTGTGAAAGTTTTGCTTTTGTGAGCCAATAGAAAACACGTGGGCGGAACTGTGATGTCTTTCGTTGCTAAAAAGAAAAAAGAAAAAAAAATGAGGATCTGCTTATTGTGAAGTCAGAACAAAAACTAATTTACCAAAAGCAAATGAGAGTCCTTCATGTCAAGTGTCCTTCTACTTTCAGTGTATTTGCTTTCCTTTTGGGCAAATTTCATTTGCGTTCGGCTGCTTTGGCTGAAAAAGCTGAAAAATAAAGCTTTCCAGTGTCTCCTGTGTCAATAGAGAAAAAAGAAATAGTAAAAGATAGGTCTGGCATTGGTATCTATACTAATCTAGAATGGCTGAATTGAAGTCTCAGTTATGCCAAAAGTGAATCAACTAATCCAGCATTTGAAATCTGAGCCAAAAAATGTCCCAAATGCAACCAACCCCATCACTATTATTTCAGTTTTGAAATGGAAAACACATTCTACAATATCAGTGCATCGGGGTTCAGTTTGCTGCTGTGGTTCTGGAGCCAGATTTGGAGATCATTGCTGTTATTAAATGGCGGGACGGGAGCCAAATGCTAGTGCTAAGTGTGTGCTGGCACAGGGCCACCTCTCATTTATTATTTGGGTATTCTAATTTCAATTACACTCTACTCTCTCTTATACTCTGTAGTCTAATCTGGAACCGATTCTCCTGCTAATCAAATCCGCAGCCTACATTCTACCGAGCTTTTTATCTAGTGTTTTAATTCTTCTCTAATTTCAATTATATTGACATATTGAATATTTCGCGTTGTGTCGTGTTGTCTCGGCTCATGAATGTCCGCAGCGAAGTTAAGACCGGTGATGAAACAATAAGTCGTTAAGTAGATTTGAGTCGCGTAACGAGTAAAGCTAATTAGACGTGGAATATATTCCGCCAATCTACATCACCCGATCCTGACAACAACTTGATTCAAACTGCTTCTTTATAATATATTTACAATACATATATGCTACACTCGTGTAAACTTACTACTGTAGTCTAGACTTCATATCAATAGCATCTATTGTGCATTCTACAGTACTCTAATCTCCAAAATGCACTATATAATCCACTCTGTTCCCGATTCTACACCCTATCGTGTAATCCGAGTAAACTTTCTCACTGCTGAGCGTAGCATCAGGTGTACAGTCTACTCTAACCTCCAAAATATGCTCTATAATGTACTCTCTCTTCTAATCTACACGCTTCGCTACACTCTATACGCCATGCTACGCTGAAGTAAACGTACTCACTGATAATTATAGCATCAGCCAGGAGTTTTACTCTAATTGAAGATCTAAACCACGTCATATTCAATAATGTAAATATCAACTCGAAAACTAGCTCCATATTTTAATTTCTCTACTCTGGCTAACCTCTAGTCCAAACGATATACTTTATATTCTTTACTCTGAAAGACCTATACTCTAACTCCTTTAAGGGTCGGCATTCGCTACATGCTCTACAATCTAAAACCGTATACAATAAGCTCATTACTCTACTCTCTTGTATACTCTGCTGCCTTGTTAATGCTAAAATTAGCCATATCAGCTATTTTTCTTTCCCTTGAAGCTCCACTCTCGGCGTACTACGCTCATCACTTTTTAAGTTCCTGTACTCTGCTCTAAAGTCTCTAACGAAAAGTACTCATTAGATCACGAAACAAGCAACTGCCGAAACAACAGATCGCCAACACAAACCATGCCAACAACTACAACAAAAAAATCCGAATACAGACATAGACACGTATAGAGAGAGCGGACTTGCGGTGACTCATTCAAGCCCATTAGCGCGGTGCTCCTTCGGTGTCCCCCAGGCTATGACACACTGCAGCAAGCCTCACAGCTATATCTGCTGCATGTCCCTCTCCTGAGACATCCACCTCTAACTTTTCATCCTCTAGCAGGAATTTCAAGAACTGCATCCTTAGCAGGAATTTGATTAATGTGGATGTGATCTGATCGGCGTGGCAATGCAGATGTCTGACATGTTAGCAATGTGAATCTGAAATATATTCACTACTTTAAATTCTACTCTGGTTTCTGTAATACTTCACTGACTATCTTGACTAAACTCTTCTGATTGGCGCAATATGACATGCTAATATACTTTAATCTTTACTAATCTGTAATTTAGGATCGGCTTTCTAATCGGCGTTTCAGTATCAACCCTGCTTACTACTTATGGAGTGCCGACATGCTAATCTAAGCTTTATGTAATTTCAGTGCAATGTCGTCTTTACTTACCTCTCTACTGGGGCTGGGCGATATGACAATGTAATTTTGGTATCGCGATATCGATATCGCGATACGCTTTTTTTCCGATATCATGGTTACCGTGATAACATTTTAATTAAGTCATTACAAACCCTAAAATTACTTTTGAATTCTTTTTCAGTCTTATGAAATATAGAATATTAAATGACTTTTATTATGTCAGTTGTTCTCATTTTTAGAATTGCTCTGTTGCTGCCAACTATAAAATATATCCTGATACGTTTGGTATATCATAGAAATGTCCGTCAAAAAGGAAAATCGGATTTTCTTTTGCCGTAGGGCCCGCCTTCCGACTTCTTACAGCTCTATAATTTACTTTGTCGATTGCAAATCATTCATACGGCGCGTAGAAAAACAGTTTATTCTCATGAAGCAGCTTTACAGAGAACCACATCTAGACCACTAACGAGCAAGGTAACGGTGACGGCAGGGAGGGACGACTCCCTGAGATCATTAGGAAGGGAACTCAAGAGGAAGCAAGATGCCAAATAGGGAGTCGGTCGTCCGTTTGTTCGCCGGCGTAAAGCGGAATTATCATAGGAAGTGTATGAGTACGGTTAAGATGTAAAGATGGCCGAGCTATGCCGAGGGCTGGTGTTGTGTCTGTCATGAATAGCGCGATAGGTACAGAGTGATAAATGAATGCGAAAATAGTCTGAAGGTCTGAAAAGTGGCGAATGGATTGTAGCTAATTGAAAATCATAACATGGCAGCAGTTTAAATAGAAGGTGATAATTGTCGGCGTGACATCTGGACGAGTGATTTTAGAGAGTAGACACGGACGAAGTACATTCACGCTCAGCAAAGACAGTAGGACGGATTTCCTCCGGCACAGAGTTTTTCTAATCTAACGCTCCGTGCCTTCACACGTCCTACTCAGGTCTACTCTACTCAAAAATCTGCTTTCAATTCTATAGTCCACACCCGTTACATCCTCTAATCTGCCCTACATGCCTATATATTGACACTGAGCTCTCTACAGAGGTGATATCAGTGCAATCAAACCATTCATCCAATGTGTGATTGGATTATGAATATTCTAAACATTTGTAGTTTGTACCCAAGTCTCACCTGGAGTCCTACCCACGAGCTGCTGTTTTAATCCTAAAAACTGAGTTGTTTTCTTTATGAGCTGTTGTATTTTCTCCTCACATGGTACATAAAAAGATATCACTTTATTGTTCACCTATGACCGTGAAGCGAGTGCGTGTTCCGCCAGCGGGAGATTTATATGACAGCGCTTTATTTTCTTGCCAGTGTTTTGACATAGCGGTGTGTTCCTGATTCTAAAAAAGTCCGCGTGTCATCCGCGTGTGCAACTTAGCTCGACTTCTAAACGCTGTTGGAGTCATAACGCGTAGCGCATGCTATAATTACAGCACCGAGATGCACCGCATCACCATGAAGCGCATTACGTTTAAAAATACGTTTTCGTTCCGGTTGTTGAACCTCCTGGTCTCCCGTGCATTAAAGCCCGGACGCCAAGTCTTCTTGCTGCTGGTGCCCGAGCTGCTGGTTTGTCTGGACCAGACTGCATGTTCGGTAGATGTGATGAACTACTAACAACTGTGTAATATGAAAAGATACAAAAAAAACCTGCAGTATATTTCAAATGTAATTGCACTTATTGCATGAGCGATGCTTATTCCGTTCTGTCGACCCACTCTCATATTTCTTCTGTTACTGATTTCATTAGTATTCTCTATTTAGAAAGCAGTCATCATGCTTGGATACGATGATATGATTAGGAGGCCTTACAGGAACGGAGCGCACCTTCATCACTGCGCGATTGACTGGAGCCATGTTGCGTAAAGTGCTCTGGGGAAGAGCCCTTGCTAAATGAATAAATACAGGCCTGAATATATCTAGCAACACTGTGTAATGCTGCTGAATTGCGCCTTAACAATGTTACATCTTGTTATCTACTTACAGGCTCTCGGAGTTAATCATTTGAACGTCTCAGAAGTGCGGCGTGCTCCGTGTAAAAATGGCGCGACTACTACGCTTAGCATCCGAGCACTATTTTTCACTAACGCTCCGATAATTAGCCCAAACTGTCTGACCCGGGTTCCTTACGCTTGGATAGTCAATTAGGATACAGCCACGATTTAATAAAGGACGAACGGCGACAGTCTTGTTTATTAGCCGCTCCTTTCCAAGAACCTGCGTGAGAGACAGGACAGCAAGCGTCTAGCCAGTTCAAGCCCCGTGTGTTTTTATTTCTCGCCTCCTTGTGTCTTACATTTCCCTCAGTCAATGCCTTTTTTTTTAACCTCCAGGCTTCAGTCGCATTATGAAATCCCCTTTTGCTCCCTGTGCATCCCTCGGCAAAGGCAATTATGCTGAAACTACAGGCCCTGAAGTCGAGAGTCAATGTTACTTTGAGCCAATCCATTTCAAACCAAACCTTTTTAATTGGCACACATTCAGGACCCAGGAAAAAAAAAAATGAATAAGAATAAGCCGTGAAGTCAGTTAAATATTTTTTCCCCCCACTGTCACAAGGATGATGTACTCAGACGAAACTCATAGGGAAAAAAAGGGCCTGCTGATTCTTTTTTTTTTAATGATGAGAGGGAAAGAAATCCATTTGAAGAATAGCAAAGCTTCCACCGGATTCTGATGCCTCCTCCCATTAGAGAGCCGTTCACAAGAAGCGGAGCACATTTATGAAAACCTTAAATCAAACCCGCGATCTCGGCAGCGCTCACAACGCCGCCCTGATTTGACAAATTTGACAAACAGATATTGCACGACTAACCATCTGGGTAGCAACAGACCTGGGTTTGATTAATACACCCCCGAACAACATCGTCCATCGATCATCAAGACCGTAATGCACGGATGAGTCAGGCCGAAAGGAAAATCTGTTTGCGTTTAACATTTTATGGTTATCCTTTAGAGAGAGAAAAGCTCAGCTCGAAGGACACGCAGGTCCCTGAGCAATTAAAAGCAGAATTCAGACAAAAGATGCCAACATACATAATAAAAACCTCCACCATGGCAGCCCAGGCAATTTATACAAAGACTATAAAGTTTTGATTTTTTTTTTCTTTTTTTTTTAAAGTCTTTTAAACGATCTTGACCGTGGCCTGCTGTTTAGCTCGTGTAAATCTGGTAAAGGTGAACCAAAGGAGAGGAAACAAGCAGCTTTGGAATTAAATACATCCTCAAAAGCAGTAAATTATTCAAGCTGCCAAATACCCGATCCGAATTGAAATCCTTCGCCTTTGCTCTGACATGTCCTTGGTGAAAGTCAACAAATTTTCTCATTGATTGACTTCCAACAGCACGAAGGAATCTGGGCAAGTGGTCGTCCCGCGCACAAACCTAGCTTTACAGCCCGGCGTGTTTGAACTAGCGTTACCGACACAACACTGACCGGATTAAGGCTAATATTGACATTCGATTTAAATGACGTGACGCACAGAGGAAAAGACAGTCGTGCTTCGGGTCACCGTGATGAAATTTCACAAGCAAACGACTTGCGTTGCGTAGCGTACAGGCGATTAAAACCGGTGATTTTCCCACGATCTCGAGTAGTGGACGTGTCAAAAGCAAGTGGTAATTTTGCAGATTTAAAGTAGAGATTTGTGTAGAGTTGTGATTGTTTACATTTAGGCGAAAAAATTGCCAATTCCATTTTGATGAACCGCTCTAAATCAGCGCGGTGTTCGAATCCATCTTAACATGCAAGAAGATCCGCATCCGCGAATGAAACTCTGCAGCCAGACTTCGAGCTCTCTGCTGGTTCTCACTCCTGCCGTGACAAACATTTGCTCATCCCCATGTTCCCTTTCGCACCATTAAACACTCCTCTCGCAGTACTCAATGCTGCATGTCAGGACTTTCAGGTGTTTGCGCATCAGAGTTTACAGAGCGTCTCAATCGGCGCTGGAATACAGACGTGTTCCTCACTTCAGCGGTGTTCTGGAAGGAAGCCAGAGATTTTTTTTTTTTTTTTTTGGGTTGTTGTTTTTTTTTTCACTTTGCAAAAACGTATTTCGACATTTTTCCGTATTTCTTTCAAAAGAGTCACAGCAACAACCATCATAAATAATGTTTCAATAAAAGTAATAAACAAAAAAAAAAAAAAAAAAAAAAAAAAAAAAAAAGGGATTGGCAGAT
>JAQQZR010000009.1:1630381-1647983 GCA_030068235.1 Notoglanidium macrostoma | reverse complement strand
TTGCTGCACATATCACTGGTGTGTGTGTGTGTGTGTGTGTGTGTGTGTGTGTGTGTGTGTGTGTGTGTGTGTGTGTGTGTGTTCAGGCGTTGTGTTATCACAGGGAACGCCATCGTTTGTTTCTCTTGTTTCTCATTTTCGCCCCGTCACTCCAGATGTGACCACGCTCTCTGACATCTGTTCGAGTGTCTGCTCTCAGGGGGGAAAACAGCATGTTCGCAAACACACGGCAGAGAACTGAACTGCTGGCACTCTTATTCCACCACACACACACACACACACACACACACGCACACACACACACAACGCAGCAGAGAGTCTCGCATCAAAGCTGATTCCTCTGACTGGCGCTGATTGAATGACTGCGAGATGTCAGAATTAATGAGAGAGAACAAACAGCAGAAGGAAAAACGATGATGTCTCCTCATAACGCGCTCTTTCACTCTGTCTGTCTCTATAAAGAGAAACTTCCCTCACCTACTTCTTTTCCTCCCTACACTGAGCATCTAATGACTAAATAAGCAGCATGCTAGCTGCCATCTCCGTCCTCCTGAGACTTCTCAACTGCCAGTCGGCTTGTGGCGTGATCACACACGCACGCACGCGCGCGCGCGCAGGCACACACGCACACACACGACATGGGCTGACGATCTTGACGGGAGCTGAATATTATATTTGTTTTTCACCCTGGATGTGAAAACACGGCCTCGGAGATTATGTGATTTGTCCATTTCACGCTCGCAAGCGACGAAGCAACAGGCGACGATCATGTTCTGTGTCTTGTGCTGCAATTTTACAAACAAATTGACATGTAAAAAGAGATTATTTTTCACTTTCAAGTCCTATGCAAATTAGGTATGACGCAGCAAAGCAGCAAAGCGATAACGAGCGCATGCTGTTCCACACAATCTGAGGTCCTACCTGATATCAGTTCGCGTAAAACATGAAAGCTATTCAGGTAAATGTGAAAGAGCTTGCAGGATGGTATAAAGGTAAAGCATGAGCATGTTCACTCATTCATCCATCTTTAGTAGGAACCGTATCCTGGTCTGGGGGCAGTGGATCCGAGATGGGAGTGAGACGGGAATACGAAACATCTGGACGGGATGCCGGCCAATCAGACACACACACATTCACACACACCACACGTACAGGCAATTTAGAGGAGCCAGTACACCTACTGTAAGGCTATTGGGAGGAAACCGGAGAACCCAAAGGACCCCGACAGGAACGCACACAAACCAATATTAATATCTCACCACTATCCAATTCTTTGTCGAGGGTGCACAAACTTTTGCACTCAAACCCCCTTATAGTTTCTTTCTGACCGTGTGATGACCTCTGATTCAGCACTTTTCACTTCAGCCGGTTATCGAACACAAATACTCGGCTGAAGTAAAATCAGCTCCATATCTCAGGATGAATCAGCAGGATGAACAAAAGACCCCAATAAAGTGATTCATCTGCATGTTAATAGAAATTCCCGCCGCAGAAAAAGTCCTTTGTCATGAGAAACAGTCAAATCTGGCTTGTAACATTTGATTGGAATCAGCGGGAGCGTGCGGCACGGAGCAGGCGGCGAGGGCACGCGCGGCAATCTATCGCATCTGCACATTACTCAGCGTTAGCCGTTATGAAATGTGCTATATAAAACGCAATAAGAGTCCTATTCACAATCCGTAATAAACCTCCACTGTAAAAATTTAATTGCAAACAGCGGGGCCGTACGGAGCGTATCACATTAGCGCTACGAGGAAATGCTCTGAGCGTCTTCAGCGCTTGATGAGAGCATTACGAGGACTAATGGACCAGGAAAAAGCGGAAACCTTCCACGTTCAGAAGGTAATACATCAAAGTTAAACTGCAAGAGTTTGTATCGGACTATCAGCAAAAATCGTGCGCTTTGTTAGGAAAAAGAAACAAAACAAACGTACTCCGTTTTCTCCTCACGCCGATCAGCCGAGGCTAATGTTGAGGCTAATGTTGCTAACAAGCAGGACAGGTTTACAGCCTTTAAGCCTAGCATGAAAGTGCAAATGAAACAAATTTACAAATCAAATCGAAACTCTATCCTCATTGAAATGACGCCCGATCCAAGCCTCTGCATTCAAACTTTAAGGCCAGGCCTCCTACGCGAGCTACCGCCCGAGTCTGGGCCGTCAGAGCTTTGAAACCAAAAGTCACGGGAATATTAACACAGGCAAAGTTATGCGTAAAGAGAGACGGATTACGCGCACGCTTAAGTCGTTCTTCTGAGTGGCCCTCTGAGGTTATGCAAATCTCCATCGTGCTGTTCACACCTCTGTGGTTCAGAGCGTGTCAGAGACGTTGGTTTTTTTTTCTCCCCCAACAGTGTGTAGCTCACAGACACTTTGCCTTTAAACCTGAGAAAATGCAGGGATGGGAAGAAGAAAGCGACGTATTTTTCTTCACTGTCGAATGTAACATGATGCAACAAAAGCTATTTTAAAAAGTGAAAAATATATAAAGGCCAGGACAGCGATAGTTCCGTGAGAAGATGGCAAACACGAAGGAGTCGTCCAGGTTGGAACTATTAAGGGAACAAAATCGTTCTAATTATTATAAAACAGCATTCTATTATTGGTAGTTGCACAACGTAATGAAGCCACGAGTTACTAAATCGAGGTCATAAATTCGTAGCGCATGCATGTGATGTGGATCGTTCGTTTGCTCCAGTGCAAAAGGAGAATCGTATGAATGGAGTGAATTTTATTTGGGCTGCCCGGTCACGTCAACATCCTGGGTTCGACATGTTAAACTGTTGAGGAAGAAAGACAAAAGGGAAAAAGAAACGGAGAGAATCCGTAGGAGTGTGTGATATGGAGGGAAGGAAATGGACGCATAAAAGATGAAAACATGAAAAGTGCATTCTTCAGAGAAGGAACAAAAAAGATCCAAAGTGTGGGAGTGAGGGATCGCTGCATATTTCACACGATGCAAACAGTTTCATCACAGAAAGCACTAGAAAGGTGGTCCCGCTGTGGAAGGTGGCCTGAGCGGGTGTGCGGTGTACACCGAGTGGCCAAGTCCAAGCAGAGAGAAGAAAGGCAGGAGGAGATGAAGAGGAAGAGGAGGAGGAAGTGCACCCCACCACACCAGTCCAGCTGCGATAATGGAATTAGTGTGTTCTCCCAGGGAGACGCTCCTGGCAGGAGTTAATTCTGATAATAGCCGGGAATCCAGCGGGAGGGCGAAAAGAGCGCCGAGAGCAGAGGCCAGTTGTGGGATGTATAATGAATGAACTGGGGCTGGGGGCGAGGAGCTCATAATTGCTCTCAGAGCCACTAATGCGCCGTCGTAAGGCGGTGAGCTCGGCTCTGAGCGGCCTCGCGGTGGAACAGCCCACACAGGGGCTTCGGAGAATTAAAAAACAAAATGCATAGATGGTGTTTTCTTCCTCTCACCGGGTCATTCCAGGTCTAAACAGTGTAAGATTGGAAGTGACTAGAAGAAATAAACGTTGGCAGGATGTGCCTGTGATTGCGGGAGGACAGATTTCGGAGAACGTAGCACCACCTCTGTGAAATTACATCCATCGCATGCAGCTAGCAACTCGCCTCATGTCGCTTAGTCACCATCACTTCGAATCACATTGCGATGAATAAACTCATGTATATTAACAACGCATCGGTTCTCAGCCGTCGAGGACAAAATTGAAGCAATGAAAGCACACAAATCAGAGGCTGGGACACCTCCGGGCCACGTCGGGCGCCGCTTTAACACCGCGCAGCATCGCTCAACAACAGCAGCTTCAATAAAACTCTCCCGCTGAATGATGTGTCTATTAAACGGTGACGGTGCAGGCCTCCTGCTGCGCTCTCGTCCTCTGGAGTGACTCGTGAGATTGAAACGAACACCCCCACCCCCACCGAGAGCCTGTCCATCCGAGTGTCCTCACTTGCCCCGCTCCTGGGGATAATTGCCGTCCGAATTATTTCAGCACGAACCTTCGGTGATGAAAAGTTCAATTTACGGCTCAGAAATCAGCTCAATAAAAGACAATTGCTCCTGCAATAAGTTGAGATGGCCGACGGAGCCTTGAGACTGAGAGACTACCGCGCCGCACGTTCTGGGGGAGCTCTCGAGCTTCGGGGACGCCACGCTAGGCATCCGTCTCCAAACTGTCACCTGGAATTAGATGATAAATGCCTGATGCAGCAATGATAGAGTGTACCTTTACAGTATGTAAAATGTAGACAAGCCAAGTAATCAAGAGTGTAAGGGTTCTCGTGGACCGATTAGACGAGTTGCCTAATAAAGACTTCGATTTATAACGTTTTATCTGAACTGCAAAAATGAAATGATGATGAGAGGAACAGTGGTGCTGTACCGCCACCTCGCAGCTCCAGGGTCCCTGAGCTCAGGGTTTCACGTGGGTTGGTAACTCTAAATTGCCTCTTGGTGTAAATGTGTGTGTGTGTGTGTGTGTGTCGTGCCCTGCAAATGACTAGCATCCCATCCAGACTCCTCATTCCCAGGGATAGACTCCAGATCCTGACTAGGATAAAGTGCTTACTCAAGATGCACCTTGTGAAACAACTCAGCTCCTCTTATCACTCATAGCAACCACAAAGAACCAGGACTACTCTCACAAAGCACCACGAAGCGTAAAATCATCCGCCCTGAAAAACCAAACCAAACCGATACAGTTCCAGCTTCACCTCTGACTGTTACAGAGATCTGACACTGGAGACTCCTTCCATTCGTGTTAAATAGGCTGAGTGTCTGTACAGAAAGCTTCACCGCATCACCGATCATATGTTTATCTTTGTTAAATGACTACATCTGTTCATTATTAGGTTTCAGGCTGACATTCTGGGGGAGCTCTCGAGCTTCAGAGAAATGCTGCGAGGCATCAGGAGAGAGAGAGAGAGAGCGCGCGCGCGAGAGAGAGAGAGAGAAAGAGAGAGAGAGAGAGACGCACAGCGCTTCTCTGGCTCTAAACTGTTGCCTGTAATTAAATGATAAATGCCTGCCACAGAAATCATAGATTGTGCCTCGATGCAAAGCGTACAAACGGTAAGCCGAGTCGTGGCTGGATAGATTAGCACGCGTCCCCGCTCGTGGTCAATCCTTTTCCTCATCAGCGCACGCGCGCCATGAATGAGGCTCATTGTCTCGCGGCTCAGAGTGGCGCAGGCGCTCCGCGTGACTCGCCCGTTGCAGGAATCAGCTGTAATCTTCACCTCCAGTTAATTAAAAAAAAAAAAAAGCGCAGGAGCTCCGAGCTGCGCATTTCCAGCTCCACGTTAATTGATTTAAACTGCAGAAAGTCTTGCAGGCGCGACAGCGACAGGCACTTCATCACCTTATCAGATTTGGTATGAATCAGCGAGCATCCGCAAATCACATTCACGACTCCTTCTGAAGGTTCTCCGTCTGACACACACACACACACACACACACACACACACACACACACACACACAAACAAAGCCAATCATTACACCCAATCATATCACACAATGCAGAGAGACCTTTTATGCCACGAGCATAAATTGCCCAAATATATCAGTTTCTGCTCTTCATCAAAGCAGCAAATAAAGAGTACCGGGCCGGCGCCTGACAGTGGAACCTGAAAACATATTGATTTATCAGAGACGGACGGGATGAGACTTTTATCCGCGCGCATTACAGCAGAGCAACGCGCGCACAAATGCCAATTGTCTTGGCGTTGAAGTGAAACTGATGAAATCGTTCTGAATCGAATTCCTTGCTTGTTTTAGTTCTGCAGCCTCACACACCATCACAGCACCTCACGCGGCCTTCTGCGTCCTGCTGACTACATTGTTCTTTAACTGCCTAATTATCAATTACGAAATTGATTATTCTTTTTCTGCAAAAGGTCGCAAGGAATCAAAACACTCAAGCACACATACAGGAAAAGAATCCAAACGCCCCTGAAGCTGATCACTTTTCTATAGCGGCACGTCCCTGAGGCTTTTTCCTCTCACACCACACTACATATTTACGAAAGAACAGGACATTGAGCTTTTTGATCTGTACATTTAACGTCTGCAAAACAAGTCCAGTTCCCTCAAACCATATTTTCAATTTTTTTTTTTTTTTTAATCGTAGATCAAATTAATCACCCATTATCCCTTTTATTCATTTTATTTTTTAGTACAATTAGGACTGTGGGTAGCAATATAGCAATATAAAAAAAATGCAATTCATTTTCATGGTCTGTTAAAACCACTTCCAAGGGATGTAGAGAAAAAAGAGATGAAACAAAAAGAAGAGAAGAGAGTAAAAGAAAATATTATGTATGTCGGAGGGAATGAAATGACATGTACGGAAAATCAATACCATGGGGAAGAAAAAAAATGGAGAGTGAAAGGGTCCATTTTCATATTCTGGCCTGGAGCACACACACTCACACACACACACACACACACACACACACACACACACACACACACACACAGTCTTCTTTTTCTACATTACAGCTCTGTAAATGTTTTCCATGTAAATGCTTGGATGCTTGCTCGAAGGTTCAAAGCAAAGCGAGGCCTTTCAGATTCAGATTTCTCTGCATTTCATGAATTAAGTCAGTTTTTGTTCGGAGTTAACTAGCCCAGCTGATGCCCTGCCTCTCCAGGAGGCGACGTACAGTACAGTGTGGTGTGAGGGAGCTGAACGGGGCGTTTTCCAGTAAACAGCAGTGTGTGTGACTCGCCACAGTCGGAGTCGAGCCCATACTGCAGTCATTACTCTTCAAAAGTGCTGACCAAAGTCAAGACACACACACACACACATATATATACACACACACCACCACCTGCTAGAGAGAAGCAAAGCTCGAAAAGAGTGAGTGCGTGGGTGGAGAACGAGGGAATGAAACGAGATACAGAAGAGACAGAGTTAGGGATAAACATAGAGAAATACAGGAGAAGGAATTATGATGAGGAGCACGCTCCTGACCTGCGCGTTTAATCACGACCCCCAGTGAGAGCAGAGAAAAGACAGAGATTAATAATGTTGATGCATGAAATTGCAATGCTATGCCTCCAAATGCAGGGTTTGGAAAAGCCTGAGCGTGGCTAATACAGGTTAACGTCATGGAGCGCCGTTCAAACGATACGGCGAGGAGAGACACCGCACTTACTTCATTACTCCAGCTACGTCTTACGCAAGACAAGGCAACTCCATATCTGGTCATTTCAAGACAGAATGTCGTCAATTTTACTTTCTTAACTTGCTAGTTCAAAACGTTGTCATGATTTGAGAATATGCTCATCATTTTCACTTAATACCAGATACTTAGTCATGAGCTTAACTTAATATTCCCTTTATTTCCATATAGAATGTCATCACTGCGACACCTCATTACTTTAACTTGATTATTGCAGTCTGTTGGCATCATTTCGTCTTTATTGTAACTCAATACTTGTTGATTCTGAAGCGTCTTCTGACCTGCTGCGTCATCGAGCAGCGTAACACACTCGCTACTCGAAGGCGCTATCCGCCGTCTTCCGCATACATGAGCTCACAGACGCACCACGATTGGCTAGTGTCGCTGGGATCGACACGGAAAGCTCCGATGGCGTCAGGATTCCTTATTTCAACCGAATATACCGATGGGGTGAGTTATTATCTCATTATTTCAACATGTTACCTTGTTATTTGGACGTTTTTAAACTTTATTTTACAATTTCAGTGCTAGCGAATTACCGGGAATAAATCTCACTTCAGCACCGTCTGCCTTCCTGCCTTTCTGCATGATAGCGTACAGAGCAAACATTTCTGTAGTAGCTAGTGAATACTTAATCATTTAGTTTTAGTTATAATAGTTAACACCCCACCATTTAATCTAAACGGAAATAACAAGGTGCGATCTCAAAGTAGCGAGATAATAACTTGAAATGAAGCGATATCACGTCAGAGTAACGAGACAGTGACAAGATAATTTGAAACAACGAAGCCAGTCGAAGTAAGGTAAGGAATAAGAAAGAATATGAAGATAACTCAAAATAACGAGTGCGCAACGTCGAAATAAACACGATATCTTGATAGTAATGAGTTTTTACCCGGAAGTAACGAGATAACTCAAAATAACGAGATATTAAGGTGAAATATTGACGCCTTCGGCGTGAGCTTTAACAGCGACACCTGCTCGTTTATGCAGTTATCAAACTGAGCTGACAGGAAGTCTACAGTTATCACCCTTTACAGAAGTAGTGAGCAGCAAAGCATCCATAGGCGGAAGAGCTCCAACAGCAGAAGACCACGTCAGGTTCCACCAAGACTGGAAACGCACCAGGTGATTTAGTATATTCAGTCGACATTATGGAGATTAAGTCAAATTAACGACATCCTCGAGCACGTAAACGTTTCACGGCTTCAGAGCTGTGACAGTGTCTCGTTTTTTAATCCTCACTGATTTATTCTAGTTGCTCATTTATGTCATAATACCTTTCTTTATAATCATATATTTATAGATAAACGGCAACGCTTCAACATCATGACATTCATCTGACGTAAAAAAAAAGGCAAAAGTCCAAACTGTTCTTTACGCAGAAAAACTCATTTTATTAATTTAATTAAATGTATTCATTTCAACAAATGCTAAATCAGCCCGTTTCAGATATTTGATAAATATGTTTTACAATGAGGAATATAAGAAATAGCTAGTAATATTAAGCATTTTTGGAATCCGAGGCTTTTTTTTTTGGCACCGGTGTGACTGCGGTGTGCCGGGTTTTATTGTCCGTGGTTTTATTGCCAGGCTGGGTTTTATTCATCGTGTTATTTGGCCATGTGGGTGTTGACAGGTAGCCATTTAACGGCGATGAGTGTTAGAAAATGAATGTTTACCTTTCATGTCTGTCTCTATGTGGGTGTCTGGATATTGCTTAAAGTCTGGAGGATTGGCTAAGTGACATTATCGGCTTATATTCTTCGAACCTGAACATCGTTCTTTGTTTATGTTTGATTCCCGGGGACATGTTTTGGCAAAAAGATGAATATTTGATGAACATTCATAAAAGCCACAAAGCATAAATGTGGCTAATTGCTCATCAAAGGAGTCCTGGTGTCCAAATCTGACGCAGAATGTCATGCGGAACGAGCGGCCACTTCTGCAAATGGATGTTTTAGCAAATAAAGAAAGAACGATATGAAACACCGTCAGTGTCGAACCCATCGGCACATGACAACACAAGAAGAGAAACGATGATGTCTGTTTTTAACCTGAAGAAAGGTTCATTACTTCCCTCCCTGTCGTGTTGTGCTAGCATCGCCCTGTTTATTAGCCGAACTAGCGTTCATTAGCAGCTCAAACCGTTGACACGGACGACTCATTAACCTCACCCTGTCAAACAGCTG
Organism: Notoglanidium macrostoma; assembly: GCA_030068235.1. NCBI lineage: Eukaryota > Metazoa > Chordata > Actinopteri > Siluriformes > Auchenoglanididae > Notoglanidium > Notoglanidium macrostoma. The sequence goes on along the minus strand of JAQQZR010000009.1, from coordinate 1,638,635 downwards.
CGCGGCGGCGGCGGCGGCGGCACGTAGCGACCGTACTATTTTAAATTGCGCCCGGCACGAGGCAATGTGGTGCAATGGATGTCAGGAACAGGCACCTGAGAAGCCAATTATGTGGCCAAGTGAGAATTTATCCTGTCGTCAAAGGCCATTTGTAAGGGATTGCACAAATCCTTATTCTCAACTGTTTCCCATTAAACAAGAAGCAAACAAGACGTGCATGCTGGGAAGGGACCATTACTCCTGCCCTAAGAACTCACTCTACGGCAAAGCGTCATGAAAATTAAAATATTCCAGAAGACGCTCCACGCGGTTATGCGTCGATTATCTGGAGGATGACCGGAACGTTTGGAATGAACTGGAAATAAAATGCAGGAAATGGTTTTTCCATGAACGTTAAGTGACCCGGGCTGCCTTCCAGCACGCTTTTTAACACCTCCCTCACCGTTTCCTCCTCACTCCAATCCCTGGTGCCATCTCTAATACGTTATTAACTCGAGTCAACGTTGTTTGATGACCCCTCGGAGGCGTGAGGGAGAGCGTGAACCTCACGGAGGAGTCGGTGTGTAGGAAGCGGGGCGAATTATGCTCAAAGAGAAACGGCTAAAAATGGCAAATGAGAAATTATGCATAGACAAGAGCAGAGACTGTGGCTTGTTCGGGTGGTTGTTTTTCTATAATCTATTATACTATAGTTGACTTTCCATCTCTTGATGAACATAGATGTAGATGCAATAAAAACAGTAACATCTGAGATTTCTTTAAGTTCTACAGAACGCTCATGTAGTGTGACGTTAGGGTAGCTTCGATTAGAGTAATAAACACGTGACCTTTCATCGTAAAGCTTTTTTGGCCGAACACTTGTTTGACGCAAACTTCTGAGTGACAAGGGGAAAAGGACGTCTTGAAAAAAAAAAATAAAATGAATGATTGGAATGCAAGACTGGGATTAAAGGGACGGGACCATGATGGCATCTCGGTCTGTACTGAAGGCTGCTCGCTTCTCTTGGTGGCCCAAGCTTGGAAAAATCCATAAAGCAAGTCTATAAATTCCGCTTGGAGTAACATCTCACGACACACTGCCGAGTGAACTCGCCGCTCGTCAGAGTGGCCGTTCAATTTCCAGCTGATGCATGTAGTCACCCGTAGCGCGCGGGGGCTGGCGCGCTTAGCCGTGCTGCTAATTTCACATTCCTGCACCACTTCTAGCTCTCGAATTACAGATCCTTATCATCGTCTTCCTTTCAGGGCCTGAACTGAAAAAGCAAGCGTTTCGGGTTTTTTTCAAATTGTCAAAGTGCGCATTCATTTTCCAAAGAAATGCCAAACGGAGTTTACGGATGTGTGATCGGGCACGCGATCTAAAAAGGACAACCGTATCTCACACTCCCCGGCTACTCCAAAACACTCTGGCAAATTTTTAATGAGCCCTAAGTGCCTAAAATATGGTGCGAGCATTCTTTATAGACATCGAAATGAGCTGGGAGAGTTCTGAAGTTTTAAAAAGGGCCATTTAGCTTGGCGCGCTTCGTTCGATGCTCGCACTTTAGCATCCATTTGGGCTTTTTTTTTTTTTTTTTCCCCCCATCGTTCTCGCGTGCCACTTAAACCCGCGTGTGCACGACCGCTTCGGGGAGCGCGAATAAAAGATGTCCTGCGCCGAATTATTTATTGACCGTGCAGACAAATTAGGACTCGCGACAATAATGCCGGCTTACTTTAATGAGCAGGACAAACTACTTCAGTGGCTCGGCGTTGTTCGGAGCGCGACGTGGCGGATGTCACAGCTCCTGGCCTGGCCTTGTGTTCAATCTTCAATCATCTCAGCTGCAGACCTGCGGAGGAGAAACGATCCATTCCACAGCTTCGTTTTTCTGATTCCTCTGCATTTTTAAGGCGGTAAACATTATTCGCTTCCTGCCGGCTAGTGTGTGGCCAGGCGCTAAAGTCCCAGCAGCATGCTAACCATCACCGTAAGACGTTGACATATTCACACTGACACGACATGACGAGCGGTAATGAGGTGACGGATATTCATTTGGGGACGCGTTTTCATTATTCTGCTTTCCTACGCATTCCTTTCTGGAAAGACGTGTTTGCCAACAGGGCTCGGAGCTGGATCGGTCTCCGGATCTCCAGCGCGTCAATTAGCGCCACATCGTAATCCGAACACATGAATCATGGACAAGGCGGCTGTAGCTACTGACAGGGGAATGATGTGGCAGTGTTGGAGAAGCTTGACAAGCACTCGGGTTCTGCTGTGCAGCTGATCAACTTCTGAGAACTTGTCTTCCGGAGTGTGTGAATGAAAAGTCGCTGATTCAGGTTTGTCAAAATGCTGGTGGAAATATTTATCCCGCGACGCACGTGTAAGCGTCTGTCCAAGGTGCTAGAGTTTTATATTTACAGATAATTAACTCGAGTACAGTTTGAGAGAATGCAGCTATATAGAGGACGTGTGTGTTACAACTAAATGATCTTCAAAAATCAGCTTGTTTGTGTTTGTCACAGCGTTGAAGATCCAATCATTAAACTCACCTGTGCCGCTAGCTACGGTGTGACGGACGTGGAGTACAGCCAGTATAGCACGGGTAAGAGAGTTCTTCTGCGAGCTAATTGCTAATTAGCGGACATGTGAATCGAAAAGCTCGAGGTCACAGGCACGCCAGGCACACGGCTTTACATGTCAGCGGAGTCATTTGAATGGTAAATTTGGCTTCTCAGAGCGAATGATGGGTATTAAGTCTATTTAATTTAAATTAATTTGATCAAAGCTAGGAGATTAAATCACTTTAAAAGCAAAAAAAAAACCCCAATATAAAGTCACTAATGAATGAACTTTACATCTGTGAGAAATACTACAGATGATATTCAAAAGGACAAAAAACATCTGAATTCGAAAAGTTCAGGGACACTGCAAGAAAACGGCGTTTCATCGTCCGAGCTAACCGCGGTCCTGCCTCGTCCGCTGCTGCGAGGGATCGGCAGCGCTCGAAGCGTTCACAAACAGGACACATCTGGAAATGAGCAGACGCAGACAACCAGCGTAGCTTGTATAATGTGCTGACTTGATTTTCCCTGTCGAGGAAGCTGATTACTGAACACGCGGAAAGCTTGTTCCCTTGGCAGCCAGCCAGCAACATGCGGCTATAGTCCGGGCTATAGGTTTTGAAAACGTGTATTATGGCTATTTTTTTTCCCCCGGTGTTTGAGTTAGCACATTTCTTCTTTTTTTTTTTTTTCCTCTCACGCTAAGCAGTTTTAGTTACAGAAATTTCTTCACCTGAAAACAGTTCATTTGTAAGAGCAAATTGGAACTTTTGACAGTCAGTGGATTTGGATAATTTCTGTGTAGGAGGCAAAGTGTGAATGGATTTAATACTGTGTCAACAAGCAAATTTACTGAAGACGCACACACACACACACACACACACACACACACGCACACACAGTGCTTTCTTGCTTTCTCTCCCTGTGGAGTAAACATGAAACCCTGCCAGTGCAGTTAGCTTGTTTGTCATTAATCATTAAGAATTAGTGAGGGTCTAAACATCCTTGTACGCTAACGCTGTCCATGCACGGCAACATGTTTAGCCTGATCTCTCTCTGATCTCTTCTGTCCTTCAGTACAAACTCAGAAGCTCTATAAGGAGCTTAATAATCTGAGCTCCAGGTACTCGTGCTCTGTGGGCCGTGTTCTCTTAATCAGAGGCTTCCTGCTATTTCCATTCACGTTTGATTTTAATGACCGAAAACAAACACGTGTCCGTGCCTGAAAACGGACAGAGTGAAGACTGATGACGGAAATAAAAGAGCACTGCGCCCCAAAGACCCCGAGGTCCACTGCTTCCCAAGCACATCTTCGTTTACGCTTCGGGTCTGCCCGTAAAAGACAGACAAGTTAAATGAAACGCAGCAAGCAATTTCCGACAAATTTGGGATATTCAGGGTTGTATTGATCACGGAAATTGTCTTGGGAAAGCCCGGCCTTTGACTAATCATCTAGTTTGCATGCCATCATCACAACAAGGCAGCAAATAACAAATTCTGTTAAAAACGGAGGAGGAGAAGAAGAAGAACGATGAAAAAGCCTACGAAGATGAATTGTTCTGTGTTTCTGAAATGTGTTTGTGTTTTATGAGCCCGCAGGGGCGTTCGTCTCTCAAGAGGCTGAATCGCTCTACACGGCAAAACAAAGCTGTCAATCAGGAAGGCATGTTTTTCAGACAGAGATTGTATGAGGAATAAAACACTCAGCGTTGGTCTGTTATAGGAAAATGATCAACGGTGGAGTGGGATGACGAAGCGCAGTTACTAATACACGTTATACGTTTAGTATTTTAACGTTGACAGGTTATTATGATTCCAGCTGTTTACCAACAGTATTGTTGGAATGAAATAATCAAGACGAGCTCAACGTGAAGGTGTTCACGTCCAGTTTGGTGACCAAAAGCATTTCGAGCGTTGCCTGTTCCATGACCAGGTGTGTGTTCTCGCCTCACCGTTTCACTTACAAGTAAGCACATGAAAGATCTACAGTTGATTCAAAGCGTTACCTCTCAATATAACGTCCAAAGAGCTGTCACTGTTAATGAGGCATGTCATGATCAGGGCTGAAAAATCTAAACAAACCCATCAGAGAAGAAACCATTAGATGCGGCCAAATCAGCTATGTTTTTAAAAAGAAGGAATGCACTGGTGAACGCCAAGAGGTCTGGTGGTGGAGGACATGAATTCTTCCCCTGGTGGAGAAAAACCCCTTGACAACAGGTGACCAGATCAAGAACGCCATCCAGGTGATGGGCGTATCTGCGTTACAGTCAACAATCAAGAGAAGGTTCACCAGAGTTAGTACAGGAGGTTCACCACAGGACGTAAAGCACCCGTGAGCCTTAAACACAGAAACACAGTTCTGGAGCAACATCCTACGGACAGATGAGACAAAGATCTGCTTGTGCCATACTGATGAGTGTGAACAGAAGAGAATGGAGAAGGGAAGGATCTGAACTACTCGTCTCGGTTGTGGGTGCATACGGCTGCCAGTGGAACCGGTTCTCTTGTATGTATTGATGATGTAACTTCTGACAAACCCGGAAGGATGAATTGTGAAGCGTATCGGTCGATATTATCTGCTCATTTTCAGCCAAGTTCTTCAAAACCCATCATGTAATGCTCGACAGCGCAGTTGGACAGTGACCCAAAGCAAACTTCGAAAGCAACCAAAGACCTTTTTAAGGCAAAAGAGTGAAATGTTTTGCAATGGCCACGTCAATCACCTGAGCCGAGCTGCCTTTTCCTTGCTGAAGGCAAAACTGAAGGCACAAAGCCCCAAGAACAAGCAGGAAGTGAAGACAGCTGCAGTAAAGGCCTGGCAGAGCTTCACCAGGGAGCAAAGCCAGCGTCTGGTGATGGCTGTGCGTATCAGACTTCAGACAGTTATTGATTGCAAAGGATTTGCAACCGTGTATTAAAAAATAACAAAGGAATTTATGATTGTTAGTTTGTCCAATTACCTGGCCCCTTAAAAAGGCAGGGGCACATATAAAGTGTGTTGTAACTGCTACATCTTTTACCCTCTACACCATAACTGCCCTCAAATTACAGCCAAAAGTCTGGACATTAAGCTCAGATTCATTATTTAATCGATAACAATCAGCCATTACAGTAAAACCATTAACAGGTGACGTGAATAACACTGATTATGTCGTTACGATGGGCAGCAAGTGGACAGTCAGTTCTCGAAGTTGATGTGCTGGAAGCAGGAAAATTGGGCAAGCGTAAGGACCTGCGCGACTTCGCTTCCATTTCATCAGACCAGGCCTCCTTCTTCCATTACTCCAGGGTCCAGTTCTGATGCTCACGTGCCCATTGTAGGAGCTTTCAGTGGTGGTCGGGGGTCAGCATGGGCACTCTGAGCGCTGTGCAGCCACGCAGCCCCATAATCAGCAGGCTGCGCTGCACTACGTTCTGACGCCGTTCTATAATAGCCAGCATTCACTTTTTCAGCAATTTGTGTTACAGTCGCTCCTCTATGGGATCAGTTCACTGGTTTTCCTTCCTTGGATCGCCAAAGTGGGCGTCCTAAACCATTTTGTGATTTACTTTTTTAATGAATCATACCACTGTGCCACCTGCATGAATGTCACAACCTCCTGCTACAGTTACACGTGTTCCTGCAGTAAGCACAAACTCCCAAAGTTCCTGCCAAGTCTGTAGAAATGAGCCTGAAGCGCTTGCGTGCGCGTGGAGACGCTCTATGGATTCCTCTGAAGATGAGGCTAGTTATCTGGTACACTGTGCGTTACCATGGTGACAGTGAACGACCGTCGCAGAGAACGATGTGTCTGATGGATGCATGCACTTTCCTTGATGACACCGACAGACCCTGGATTGATTGTGTTTGTGTGCACGCACGTGCCTCTCTGTGTGTGTATGTGTGTGTTTGAGTGCGCGTGCACATGGCACATTTTGTAAATACACGCTCCTCATATGCACGTGGGTGGAATTGCACTTATGCGGCGCGTGTCACGACTCGGTGTGTGTGTGTGTGTGTGTGTGTGGTTGGAAGTGTGTGGGGGCCGCGCGCACGCGCCTGTGTGTGTGTGTGTGTGTGTGTGCGCGTGTGGGGGTGTGTTGCAGCGGGAGCAGCTTTGATGAGCCCATCCATCAGTGCGAGCGCGGAGGACTCCGTCAGGCTCGCGCCGGGAGGAAGGAGGAGGGAGCGAGGGGATGGAGGGATGGAGGGATGAGGGTGTCACCCTTAAACAGGATATATGGCCTGTCACGGAGACACAAATTACAGAGTAAATACATTACAGCGGTGCCGCGCGACTCCTCCGCGCGCAACATCTCTCTACCAGGGGCGCGCGCGCGCACACACACGCACACACGCGTGAGACCCCGGCGCTCAGCACTGCATACACAATCACATTAGATAGGCCTGCCAAGTTTACATACAGTCGCATTAGCCGGGGCAGAATGCGCGCGCGATTGCTCGGGAATGCGTGATGAACTCACCGGACGCGAGCGATCGACCAGGGGCGCGCGCGCGTGCACCGAATGCAGCACTGTACCGACACAGCACGCGCCGTAATGATATCAATACCATGATTCAGCATGAGAGGGTCTGACTCCAGTCAACTAATCTATTTGATTTAGGAAGCAGACTTTCTTCTCTTTATTGAACACACACACACACACACACTCACACACATACACACACACACACATACACAGGTTTGTCTTACTATCCTTGTGAGAATATTCCACTGACATGAATATTAATGCAGTTAATAAATGTAATGCTACATCTGGACCGAAATCTAAGCAAAGTAAGCAAAAGAAAGATTTCAGCTTTTATTTTATTTTCTTTCTTAAATAAAAGCTGCACTATTTGTTAAACCTTGTGGGGATTTTTGCCTGGTCTCTACCAAGATAGAAAAACATGCCCGCAGTCATACACACAGACATCATCTCACTTCGGTCTCCATCTCTTTCACCTAGTGTTTTTCATTTTTCACCTAGACCCCACTCACCTCTCCTAACTCACACAACACACACACACACACACACACACACACACACACACACACACACACACACACACACACACACACACACACACACTCAATCACTCAAGCCACATTCATCGCTTTCGTAAATCAAACCTGTACCTTGTTGTCAATAACCTGTATATTAAATAAAAAAATAAATGATTATCCTAAATGATAACAGCCTTCAGAGAAACAGAGAACACACGACAGCGTCCTCCGTAACCACCGGTAAACCCCTCGTCTATGATGTACGATGTTTTAACTTGGCTTGACATGTAATGGCCCGCTTTATTGGAACACTGCTATATAATTTTAAAATTACTCTAAGCGATAACAAAGTGCCACCACAGAGTTCTCTGACAGATGAACTTAAGTGTTTTGTATTTTGTTTCACTGAGCACGCGGTTACTTACAGAACAGCGTAAACATGCACATAAACAACAAACACTTCAAATTCACTTTTACTCGACGCATATTTAGTGCTAAGAATAAACGGTCCGAGATTGATCATTGGAAACATCTGTGGTTGGTGATTAGTCATTGGGAGCAATTTTAATCAGTGTTTCATCATTAGTAACACTGGTGTTCTGTGATTGGTTGTTGAGAACAATGGTGATCAGGAGCAGTGTGATCAGTCGTTGGCGTCTGGGAACTCTGGTGATCAGTCGTTGGCGTCTGGGAACTCTGGTGATCAGTCGTTGGCG
>JAQQZR010000009.1:1606903-1630376 GCA_030068235.1 Notoglanidium macrostoma | reverse complement strand
AACTCTGGTGATCAGTCGTTGGCGTCTGGGAACTCTGGTGATCAGTCGTTGGCGTCTGGGAACTCTGGTGATCAGTCAATGGTCTTTGGCTTTAAACACTCCCCACTCAACAGTTGCGATAAGAGCAGGAGATAAATATTGCATGCAGAACAGTCACTAACATCCGCTCAAAAATGTTGCTAGGTTTTTTGTTTTTTTTTTCTTATAAAGTCACTACAAAGAGGTCCACAAAGTCACCAAATTTACTGACAAAGTCGCTAAGTTTGCAACACTGCTAGAATAATATGATCATTCCATTGAATGAAAAAAGGACAAAGTAGCAGGACGAGTATAATGAATATCTTGAATAGATGGAAAAGGTACGTTGCAGGCATTTGGACCGAGTTTAAATCGAAAAGTACATCCTATTGATATGAAACCACAGTGCAAGCTTCCAGGAGACCTAATCAATTTAACAAGCAACCGCTAAATCCTGTGTTATGGAAGCGTTTCCCAGACAGACCCTTGGTTCCTTGAAGAAGCAATTAGACACACAGAGCTTAAATTGCGTCTTTTTCCCCCTGAGCAGCTGCTTCTGCTCGAAACAACAGTATGATAAGGTGGGTAGGAGAAGGGTCAGTGAAACACACTGCTCTGGGACTAATAATGCACTGCTGATGGGTGGAGGGGTGAGAAGGTGAGAACGTGGTCCGAGCCAGAGGCTTGCTCCTCGCTTCTCTGAGCATTACACCGAGAACGAACCTCAGAAACCGGCTCTCTCTTGACCATGATCCCTATCAACCTCTTTGCAAAATAGAAAGCAATAACTGAAAGTTTTACTCAGCTTAAAAACGTTCTCTACAAGGCGAATACATGTAGAAGCGAAGCGTTTAAACTTTTGTGTTCGATAGAAAAGGTCTGATTAGCATTCCAAAGAGGAGCGTGTCAAAATAAAGCACTTAAACAAAAAGAAACTACAAAGCAGCACCGCTAAAAAAAGGAACGAAGAGGATAGATAATTAGAAGCTTGCTAGCCAAACAGCATCAGCATGCAAGAGGAGATGCAAAACACGTTAAAAACACTAACACACAGGGACGAGAGGCAGTCCAGAATTATTGGCACCCTTCATGAGGATAACTGATAGTGAATAATGCATGAAATGAGTGATACTTTGAGCTTGATCATATGAAGTTTGTTTTTTTTCTGCAAAGTACAAGTTTCAATTTTTGATGATACATTTTTGATAATATATAATTTGATCTTATGACTTTTGAGACCTTCATGGCCCTGGTTGTGCGTAATCATATTTGAAATGCTATATTATATGTCCGTGATGCATGCATAGAACTTCATTTTTTTCCCCCACTGTGATTTTTTAATACATTTTGGCCTACAAATTTTTTTTTTTTTTTACGTGCAATGCTACTGAAAAAAAGTTATAAACGTGCCATGTCCAGTAGAGTCTCAGAGACGCTTTGCTTTATATCATTATTATAGAAGTAACACTAAACTGACTCAGTGTTTGTTAGGAACTGACTGGGAGAAACGCACCGCTGTCAAGGACAACACTGTACGTGTACTTAAAGAAAAAATAACAACATATTTGGGTTCGAGTGGGTCGTAGCAGCTGGAGATGGTTTTTAAAATGGATGATGCTGTAGTATGAATATTAACAAGACGTGATTTTCTGACAGGGTGCAATTTTTTTTATTCATGAGCAAAACTTATAAGTCTACAAACGAGCATGAAAAGTGATAGATTCATCGGTTTAGAAGGCTCTCGCAATAAGTGCCCATTTTTTTTTTTTTTTATCAGAAGTGAGATCACCACTTGAAAAAACAGGCGTCAGATGGAAGCTCTGGTAATAAGCCGGCTCTTCTCTGGCTCACAGGGAGAAAGAAGAGCACTCGTTCATGATATGAATCTCATTCGAGTTGGCCGCGTTGGCTGCTTTGCATGGCCGGCCGTATCGCCGAGGTTCGCACTCCACGCTGAGATTTGTCACTGGCTCCCAGGGTTCTTGGTGCTCCACTCCAAAGCGCATATGAGTAAACGCTCTATATCTGCATGCTCCAGCGCCACCGAACAGCCCGAACCACAACAGGCCATTAAAGGTACCTCACCATGAAGAGAGATTAAGCTGCAGGGGAAAAAGAGAGAGAAAGAGAGAGAGGAAAACATTTCCTCACAGCCCTGGAGACGGATGAGGGGAAGAAAGACCTCCTTCGCACAGGCAGAAGAGGGAAATGTAAAGAGGTAGCTGCACTTATCTCATTCTCTGTCACTATTAATTGTTTGAAGAAATGCAAACATCCTGCTCTTGAATAATTAGATATAGCTCTACTCATTTCCATTTTTCAGGCAGGAAAAACCAAGACCAAGCCTGTCAGATTTTCATACATTCATTTCTGAAAATGAGAGAGAGAGATAGCGAGAGAGAGAGAGAGAGAGAGAGAGAGAGAGAGATGGTGAGCCAAGAGGTCCTTCTATTTCATGCGAAGGAAGAAGAAATACAAGTTTCGTCGAGCGTGAAGGAACAACTCATTATAAAACTGAAACATTTCAGTCCTGCTGTTGGAAAAAAAAAAAAAAGAAAGAAAAATAACAGAAGAAATGCCTCCAACATAAAAAAAGACGGAGATAATTCTGAAATGAATTTGACTTCCTGTCCTTTTCAACAATGGAACACTCTGAAGATGAATGATTAGTGTTCCTCCAAAAAAACTTCATTTTCATGGACTCATTTCCGTTCGTAAAAGAGATCACCTGGTCTCTCTTCAAAGCACAAGAGTTTAGAGGGAAAGAATGAAGCAATGCGATATTCCAAACTAAAAGCCTTGCATCACCTGCCGGAGTGATGATGTCATTCAGAGGTGTGCTATTAGATGTTGTTGTTGGGTCTCCCCACCCCCCCAGCGTGAAAGCGTCCGTAAGGCAGCTCCACTACACACTAGTGCTTCTCTTGGGACCTGTGGATCCACCATCTGGTAGAAAGGAAGCGAATGAGATGGAGGTGATGAGATGCTCCATGCTGGGCTCCAAATGGAAAGCCCAATTCGTGTTAGTGGAGCGAACATACAGAACTGGAAATTGGCTGGCCTGTGAGGGAGAGCGAGGCACTGCTGAGGCGGCGAAGAAAAACTCACAGCCCAAGGAGACAATGATCTGCAATTACCTTCGAGTCTCCGTCCAATTTAGCGCAGACATGAAAGACAGAATGGAGGGAGTGAAAGCTGAATTGTCTTCAGAGGAAACCTGGAACGAAAGGGGAAAAGTTTGGGGTTTTTTTCTTCTCAAAGCTGTGGTCATGTGGGAAGATTTTCTTACATGGATAAGTGGATGGACGTGGCGTAAAGGGCGCGAGGGTACTGGGGTAGTTTTAATTAGATGACAGACACACGGGAAAGGGGCATTTAATTGGATGGGAATCGACCAGAAGACAGGAAAGATTTTATTGAGGGAAGGGAGGGAGGAAGGCCAGGAGCGAGAGTGAGTCTCTAATGAGAGGATAGGATGAGAGCGAGAAATGGAGAGAAAAAATTTCATTTTTTTTCCAGAGGAAAGCTGCAGTGTTACTTACTGCCGAGGGAGTTAAGGGAGTGTGCCTTTGGCAAATCTGTCATTTAAGATAGCAACGAACACGGTTTGTAGTTTCTTTTTTCTCACAAGATTTTACAGACAATCCAGCCTTCTGAACTGGAGACTAAGAAAACCGTGCAGAATTCAGCTAATCGCCACTTAATAGTTGGACAAAGCGATAATTGAACTCCGGGATCTAAAGGATGGAAGAGCAGGAGATGCATCCGAATGCTGATCAGCCGGATCCGCACTCGGAGCTCGTCACTCCAGCGCTCCAGGTGTGTGGTTAATCAGAAGTGCCTTTCCTTTCGTTTTCAAATTGGACAGAAGGAACAGGTCCCCCAGGAGCCTCCTTGTCAGCATTCATCTTCTAAATGAGAATCTCTCCTCCACTCCATCATGTAGGCTGTCGAGGCGTTCTCTGGGAGGTGCCAGTTCTGCTCGTGCTGCCACTTATACCATTCCTCAGCATTTTTCTCACTGTATCTCACACCAGCTTCACCAAGCATCACATTTATGAGGCTGAAAAATGGCCGTGTTGTGCGTGCCAATATACATCCAGCGAATGTAGGCTGGAAATGCACCTGCTGCACTAAGGCTGCCTTCACGTTACGAGCCCTGCATGCACGTATCAATGGCAGAAAAAATGTCTTGGGAGACTTTCCTTGGCAGCACGACATGACTGCTTTTTAGACATCACGGTGCAGCGACGGGCTGCAGCGGCTCCTTGGTGCAGACGTGCCTCGGTGGTTGCGGCTCTGACCTACCGAACAGGAGGTCGTGAGTTCAAGCCCCAGCACTGCCATTCTGCCCCAGTCAGGTCCATAAGCTCCAGGGGCGCTGTTTCACAACTGCCGCCGACTTTCTAACGAGCTGGGATTTGCAAAAGATCTTTACTGTACTGTATGTGTATATGTGATGACAAAGACGTTCTCCTTCATCTCATTTCTTGTACTTTTGCACAATCCATCATAGCGGAAGCAACAGACGAATGTGCTACTAGTCCAAGACCGCATCATCATTTTGCTCTGGTCGAGAAGGCAGAAAAAAAGCCAGATGGTTAGCTGGAGAGGCGCCAGCAATTACAGGCCAGCGATGTGGACAGAATTCAAAGAATTTCTACAGAAGAACGGGATGGTTTATTAAACAAATTCTTAAAACGGGCACTCTGAGTGAGCATCCGCTACGTTCATTTGAGCCTTTTGCTGCCTTAAGGATCTTTATTTCTTTTTGTAAAAACCAAGAGTAAGCATGTATTTAAAGCCACCAGGGCCGGTTACCACGGTAACTCGGTTAACCGTCGCAAGGCCCCAGCTTATATGAGACAGTTTAGCCCCATGCACAGACCCTGAAAAAAAACCCAACCAAACCAGAGGGATGTTCTGTAACCGAACGAGCATCAAATTTTCTCATACAATTTCCCAAGCAGCACGATGTCACTCTTCCCCATTAGCCCGATGCTTCGTACCCCCTGGCCACAGCTCACAATAAAACTGCTTACCCCAACCACAAGTCTGATGTTTAATTGCACCCCCTGCGGCTCCCACAACAAAAGATCCATCTCTGTTGTTTTCCCCTCGTTCCTTTTTTAATCTCCATTTTCACTTTTTTTGCTTTAGCAACTGTTCATCCCGTCCATTATGACACCCTCCTCAGGAGGATTCCTGCTTCTCCTGACGCCTCTGTTCTCACTTTGTTTAAGAACATCAGCGTTCCAGGTAACGCGCTCGCCATGTACAGCGTATGGGAGGGAAAAAAAGAAGAAATGTGTTTTACCGTGCTATTACACAGACCCGGAAATAAATGACTGAACAGGAGAAGAAATAATGGACTGAGCATGAAACAAATGACAGACTAGCAGACCAGAAAGGAATGATTGACCACGAAATTGGATCCAAACTACTGACCACTAAAAAAAACTAAATAAAAAAAAGCAGAGGACAACAGACAGGCGGGCATGATGGGAAAGGACAGGGTGCAGGAACGAGGGGATCTCAGGATCTCCAGAGCAGCACATATTCCTGATTTACTCTCCTGAGCAGCGCTATGTGGTGGGCGACAGAGCAGCTAGCGAGTTCCTTACAAGCGTTCAGCTCCTCTGAAGACTGTTTTTTTTCAGTTTCAGTGTTTCTGTTTTTCAGCCAGCTGTCTTGTGAGAAGGAAAGGTGGTTTGAATTGATTAGAAAATCTGCATGGCGAGCATGCACGCTGCTCCGAGTCTAATCAGCAGCATGTGTAATTGTTTGCACTGGATATATATTGTAATTCATAAGAGGATCAATAAACGAGCACGTTGGAAAAGGCTGTAATACAAACTCATATTCCTGTTAGCCATGTCTAAATCCTCAAATATCGAACGCACGCCACTTTGCTAAACCAACCAACATGGCTGGCCTTGTCTCTACACTCCCAGAGACAGACGGAGATTAATAAATACATAAATACTAAATTCCTTTCCCATTTTTAAATCTCCGTGCACGCACTATATGGCAATTAAACGTTTTTCGCCACCTGTAGTGAGTGAGTCATGCATTAACGTCCTCATTTAAATCGACGTGACATTTTATTCAAGATGGTGCAGCAGGAAGCGCTGCCTCATAGCATCCCTGGGTTCATCTCGAGTTTGCGTGTTCTGTCTATGCTTACATGGGTTTCTTTCAGGTTTCCTCACACCTCCTAAACCATAGTGGTGACACTTAATTGCCCCTAGGCAATTATGAGTGTGCGATGTGTGTGTCTGGCATCCCATCCAGGGTGTATTCCCAATGTTGACTTCGGATCCACTGCAACCCTGACCAGGATAAAGCGCTTTGCTGCAGACGAACTAATGTATTTATTCAAGATACAATCCGGAATATTCTACAAAAAAAATTCACAACAGATTTGAAACCCCAGGATCCCAACCCTGTTCCTGGATAACCTTCTGTTCTGCAGATTTTTTATGTTTTCCCAGCTCTATCCTTCTTCAGTAGAGATTACAATACAGTTCCCTGAGTCTCTCTGGATAACAGCATCTGCTGAATGCTGCAGATGTAACAGTTGCACTTCCTGAAATATGTACCCCTGTGCTGTATCCACGGTTTAAAATGCTGAAGGCAGTGTGTCCGGGTATGTTCTTGTCCAACACCAACCGATGGGCTGAAAGCAAAATCCAATAGCAAGTCATAAACCAAGCACTTAAAGTTTTTTTTTATTTGTAAAGAGCATAGTAAAAAAAAAAAAAAAAGAAAAGAAAAGAAACTTTTATTAGGTCTGAAATCCATCAAGTCATTGAGGGCCTTTACTGAAACAAGTTCTTCCCTCAGGCGCCGTTATGAACACCTTCCTGCCTTCTAACACCCACCTGAATTGAAAACCCCAATCAAACGCTGCACACTTTTATTCACACCTGCGCTTTACTGCACAGTTCCAGCTCCTGGGCTTCACTTATATCTCACGGCCTTACAGATGTGTGCTCATCGAATAACCTGCTGCATTCATCTCGTACAGCTTTGCTCAGATTTTACACATTATGCCAACTGGCATCAATCTCCGGAACTGTACCGGAGCAATGACCATCCATCTGTCCAGCCATCCATTCTCCATGCCATTTATCCATTGCAGGTCGGAGGTGAGCTGGAGCCAATCCCATCTGACTTCGGGTGAAAGATGTGGTACACCATGGACAGGTCTGTAGCTGTGACCATTCTTCCAAAAGACTTTCCCTTGGTTGGTGTTTTGATGGTGGTGGAGACGACTGTCACTCCAAACACATCACTCCAATTGGGTCGATATTTGGTGAGTGTGAAGCTCATAGTGTCAGCTTCAGACGTGCCATGTGGATGGGGTGGAAGAGACCACGCCCATCAAGATAGGACTGTTTCATCATCATCAGGGTATAAGTACTTTGGATAAGTCTGCAGTGATGATTCAGTCCAAGGGGATTAGTGTAACTAAATAACTTGTTTGCATGATGCTACGTTCCTAACGAGCATACTGTGAGTAAGAGTCCTTCGATGAGTAAAGGCAAGTCTTTATGTAACCATGTCATGCTAAAGTGCACTGCTCAGTGGAAAAGCTGTATACAACCGTACACTCTATAATAACCGTGATGTTTTTGCAGCAGTTCTTTTCTGAAGAAAGCAAAGGTCCTTTTTTTTTTTTTACAGCCCTTTTCTCAGCTCATTGTGTATGAAAGAGCAGCGGTTCAAGCAAAAGCAGGACCGTGATCAGACAAAAGCAAGGCAGCAAAGAGCGTCACATCAATATTGTGAAGGCGTGTAAGGCTGAATTGGTTAGCACTTATGAAAGAAAACCATGGCATTCTCCAATTACTCTTCTCCTCAGTATGACTCGAGCACTTCAACCTTGTCCTACGATTGCAGCTTCAATCCGGCGTCATTGTCTCTGATTGAATGTCTCACGGAACAGGAAGGTGATCAGTCTCCAGCAGCGCCCGTGAGACTTGATTATTGTAGGCGCACTGTGATTGTTGAGTAGGTGGCATCACACTGATCAGTCAAGATTAACCAAAGTGAAACACTGTTCAGAAGCACAAAGTAGCGAGAAATGAGAGAAAATAAACATGACTCACAGACTCGGATAACACACAACGATCCCCGTCTCCTTCCTATCGTCAAACTGTAATAATTACACAGGCTCTGTCTCAAATCGCACTCTGCTATCTTAGCGTGTCAGATCAATCTGAGGTTCCTTGTACCCTTGAACCAGAACGAACCCTTTTTTTAAACAATTTTTCAGATTTCACAATTAGTACGAAGAACAGCCAACGAGAGTCCGAGAGGAAATCCGAGAGGAAAGATTCAGGATCTAGCGTTCGTTTATGCAAAACGTGCATGCAGTAATAATACTTCTATAATAAAATTATTTTGTAGGTCATACACAAATGGCTGTAAGAAAAAGAAACCCAACACAACATGATTCCTGGTGGCGCACACTCCAAATACAGCTATGTTCATTTCCCTACAGTTCCAGTTCTCTTTGCAGAACAGACACATCGTGCTCCGGTGACATCACAAACAATGCTTGCTCCAAATTCTCCACCAAACCAGGTGCACATCTCTTCGTGAGAAAAGTGAGATTTGGGGATCTCCATCTCCACGTGAAAGATTGTGTACACTGAGGCTTTTCCACAATATGAAGCTTCACTCCTGGGCAAAAGAGATGAGGCAAACCTGATATTGACAGTCTCAACAAAAAAATCACTGGGCTGAAAATGAACAGGAAGTAAAAAAAAAAAGCGCTCCCGAGACGTCGGCCTTCTTTTGCCGGTCGTCGCTGAAACTGTTGAAGCTGGAAACTGGGACGTTCACTTACATAGCCTTCTGGTCATGAAACGATTGAAATGTTTAAATGATATAAAATTGAAACTAACTCGTCCGGGGGTTCAAAACGTTCCGAAATCTCTTCAGTTTGAAGACCTTAACATCAACACGGACTCGTCTTTCTGTAAAACGCCGTCTGCAGGTTTCCCCCACAAGCCCTCAACGTTTAAAGGGAATCGAGGGAAAAGCTGCACCGCACCGATTTATTACTTCATCTATCTGTTTCATTTCTTGCTCATTTTCCTGACCAATGATTTGCTGCTGACAACATTAAAAGCTTCATGTTCTGCAATATCGGCTTCGCCACATGTTTTTTTTGCCCAGGAGTGTTCACTGCACGCAAACGGAAAGCGTTGTGTAGAAATAACACCGCACACATTTGTATCCATATTCGCTGCCACTTCTCACCCAACGTACAAAACATCTGCAGGAGAGGAAATGATAAGTGATAATTGTTCCTTGATAGCGTGTTTAATTGATTCAGACACGAATCGTTCTCAGGTGAGGTTTTGTACCTGTTATAAGCGGGGGAAAAAAACCCCACAGTAATACAATATCAGACGTAGCAACATCACGACAAAGAAAGCGAAGAGGAAAAAACTGCCACATGGGCATATCCGAGGGCAGGACGGCTTGATGGGAAGAGCAGAAATGATCCAGTGTTTATGGGTATGAACTGGGCAGCTACAATACTACAAAGCTTGACTCACAACCACTCAGATAAGAACACAACATGCTACAATTATAAAGCAAGTTAGAAAATATAGGTGATGCACAGCTGTAACATATTCAGCCCAGATGTTGAGTGTAATGTGTTTAATACAGATTTTGCCAGACCAGAATTCAACATACATACCGCAAGCATAATGAGTAACTTGACACATGTATATGCATGCAGGAAGTACGCAGAGGCCAAAGGTCAAACACACAACTATATAGACGAAGCTGAAGAATGATTTAAACTAGATAATGCGCACGTTAAGATTACATAAAGAAAGCTCAGTACTTACATTGAGTTTATAAATGCTCCATGTGTTTATATAGTGAATAAACAGGAAGTTACCATGACGTGCATGTCAGAGGCCATCTGGTGATTGTGACCTCTGCTGGCATGGAGGGGAAATGTCACGCGCTGTCGTTACAGCAATGCAGACTTGTCGTTTTTTTTCTCACACATTTTTGCACACAGTTAATTTGATCACATCATTGTCACGTTCCACGTTGGGACACGCTGGGACACTATCTTCCTCACAGTTCAAAATCAGGGGATTATACGCAGTCTCGACGGTGTGTTAATTTATAAACAAAGCAGTGCTAATGTTATCCAGATGGATTTTTTTTTCCCGGTGTGGATCAAGCAGCAATAATAAAGATGTGAGGCCAGAGTTTACTGTAAAACCACTTTTCTTTATTCCAACCAAAGTGCCTTCTAGATTCCTGTTCAATTTCACGGACAATTTCAGAATTTCACGTACACGCCTTTTCCACCAACAGGGAACCGGTTCCTTTCCAGTTCCAGCACCAAACTTTGCACCGTTCAGAGCATTTCAACCCAACGATAAATGTAGCAGGAACCATGATGATGTCAGTGGGTGTGTCATTAGTTTGGAGAGGAAGCAGAGTGACAAACATCTGCAATAACAGAAGCTAATCGATGTGATGCGGCGTGGAGTTCATGACGCATCCTTGATTACAATGGTTCTGCTCAAAACTGTTGGAAACATGGGCTGGTTCGGTAACTGGCACCAAGGTTCAGGAGTCTTGAGGAGAACCGTTTCCAGAACCCGTTCCCTGTTGGTGGAAAAGTGAACCGGTTTTTCCTCCAGGTGAATTGTTTGCTTTTTTTGCTCTGATCCCTGTTTAACTGAAACAATAGAAAATCGTTATATTTATTTATTTTTCCTATCGCTGTAGGACCAGGTCAAAACACTCAAATGCCGTGGCTACGTCATAAATATTGGCACTTCTCAGTATACAGCTCATATAAAATGTCAGATTTTATATGTCAGACAAATAGGAATATTTTTGTAAACGTTTTTTTTTTTTACTCTCATGTGATAATGTCATTTTGTGTCACCAATAATGACAAAGTGGCCATTTTTTCATGGACGGGAAAACATGGTTAAAAAAAAAGAAAAAAGAAGCCATTATGTCCATTGTATGTGCGTGTGTGTGTGTGTGTGTGTGTGTGCATGTGTGTGTGTTATGAATGCACTAGGACTCTGTTTAACACGGCCGCTGATCAGGTTGATATTTTATTCTCTGTAATCTCTTATTTATGATGTCTGGAGTTTAATTTTGCAGTAGTTTCACCTCACTTCAGCTTACACACCCAAAGCTATTTTTGTTTTTACAGATTTTGTTGTATCGTGTTGGTGTTTTTCCACCTTTCATCTCCTCTAATGCTCAATGCGCGTCTCTTAATGTTGTTCGTGCGGATCTCGACAACAAATAAACTCCACACGGACGTGTGTGGGACCGTTTTCCTCTCGGCCCGTGACCGAAGAACCAAACAGACATGACTAGACATGGGTCTACGTTCAAAAAGTGTCTTCGGATGCTAAATTCTGGTTAATTATATTAATCCGAAGTTGTCATGTCCGGATTTGGAGAAGCAAATGAGCAGTTTTAAGTGGGAGGGCTGGGAGCAGGAAGAGTGAGCTTTCCCGGACGCTCTGGCGCTCCTGCAGTCTCACTCACGTCGCTGTGATTTATGTAATCCTGTCTTAATGGGCTGTGCGGTGTGTGCACGCACACACGCTGACACACACACACTGACACACACACTGGCTTTTAGCTGCCAACATCAACAATAAGAGGCGAGAGATTTTAACAGCTGCTCCTTCAAGACCTGCGGCATTTAGCTGAGTCGTCAGAAATCCTTTCTTTGGTTTGTTTTAAGAGATATTGACTGCTTTTATCAAATATTCAAGAGAAGGCCTTGGAAAAGGAAGTGAAAAAGAGGCCAAAATATATTCAGTGTTTCTTCTTCTTCTCTCTTTTTTTCTCACAGATGATGGTTGAAGTCTGTTTCAGATCATCGGTCATGTGTGTGAGGGAGAATGTATATGAGCTTCAGCAGTGTTTTTGCTATGAGGCAAAATGCGTGTGTGTGTGTGCGTGTGTGTGTGTGTGTGTGTGTGTGTGTGTCTGTCACTGCTGATGGATGGCTCTCAGGTATTTCTGGATCAGAGATGATTCGAAGATTGAGTTCAGGTGCGAGGCAATAGAGTGTTAAATGAGTTAGTGAGATGTTTCATAGACACCATTGAGCGAGAGACGGCCACATTCTTGCCTTTGAAAAATGAAAAAAAGGGGGAAAAAAAATCTCGGCGTGTGTGTGTGTGTGTGTGTGTCTGTGAGATGAAGACAAAGTGAAGTGAAAAGACTCGCAGTGTGCAAAGTCGCAAAGTTTGCACGCGTCTGTCATGCAGTGGAAGATGCCCTGCAGTTTAATTATCGACTTCACACACGTCCTCCTTCAGCGATGACGCCGTTTAAGCTGCACCGTTGATTTAATACCGACTTTCAAATCTTCACCCTACGAGGTCAATACGGAGGACGGGACTGACAGTGAGATCCTGAATCTTATAGCAGCTATAAACGGTCGTTCCCTCACCAGACTCGATGTTTTTAAAACGTAAAAAAACCCCCGACAGCTTGTCATGTTAACGAGAAACCGCAAAGAAGCGTAAACTCCGAACGTACAGTTCCAGCGTCACTGCCTGTTACACGGCGCTGACACTGGAGACTCCTTCCGCAGGAAGCGTCAGATTCCGATGATATTTTTAAAATGTGCCGTTATGGAAAACTTACCAAGTCCAGAATTCATAAAATATACCCAATAATCCACTGTAGTCCAGCTCTGATGTTCGCTTACCGAGTAATGGAAATCTGTTTCTCTGCTTCGGTGCTGATGCGAGAGCGCAGAAATCCGAGAAAAAGAAAAAAAAGAAACGTGATAACAGGTATCTATAAGTACGCATAATACAATGTAGCTGAATATAACAAGGCCTTGGGCTTGAATTTCATCCCGAACCTACATATTTTCATCCCACTATTTAGTCAACGTTTTCCCCAAAGTCCTGTTTTTTATTACGAACTGTACGTGCTTATCATAGAGAGAGGGAAAGCAGCGATGTGTGCAGGAAACAGAGGTTTTAATTGGCGCGAAGGCTACAAGGCATGCAGGCTCTAATCGCCGAGCAAGCCAGAGTGTGTGCGTGGGTGAAGGAAACACACACAGAGAGCGCGCCAGATAGAGAGAAAGGTTGCCACAGCAACCGGTGGATCAACAGCAGCCGTAGCCCAAGGGCAAGTTCTCGTCTTAGAGCAAAAGGAGCGAACAAAACTCCCAATCTCCTCTAAACAACACGTGCACCGCTCACACCGGCTCAATCAAACACGCCTGTTCAAAAAAAAAAAAAAAAAAGCCTGACCTTTTGAGACGGGGAAGCAAAAGACAAACAGAAGAAGACGTCTTTCTACCAAATTAGCACACAATAGCACAATGCACGCAGCGAGGGCGTCTCAGACGGAAATAAAAACCAAAAAACACAAACTTTAAAACTTGTAAAAGTGCTGTTGTGTAGAATTGCTCGATCACAAAAGTCTGGATGAGGGACTAACGTGACTGAGTGGAGATAATATTTACGTTTAAACAGGAATGAGTCGTTCAGGGCTATAAAGGCGATGATACCACGGTTACTTCCGCGCCACTAATTTGATTGGCCAAGCGGCGTTCCAGGACTGCTGATATTTTGCGCTAACAGCACTGTGGCTCGTCCAGGCAAACTCCCACTTCCTACTTCCGCACGGTTACTGAAGTAGTCTCAGCGGCAGCATCATGGCGGATGATGCTTTTCAGCAATATGACTTGTTACTTAGAATACGAAAGCTTGAAAATACGCAAAGCAAGAAGAGACGCCAATTTCACTGGAGGCGTGTTTAACAGGGATCCGTGTGAGCTAGCTAGCCGACATGCCATAACCGTCTTTGGGATGGGTTTCCGTTTGCGGATACGTTTGGGCATGTTGTGTTTATAGAACTGTTAGATTGGTCGGAACAAGCCGCGATGGCTTCACTTCTCTGTAGGTTCTGCGACTTCTCCCTTTTTGTTTGCTTCGATCTGCTGAAATATACCTACTACACTCAGACCCCAGGTAGATGAATATTCGTAGGGTACTAATACAGAGCGGACAAATCTAAATTCATTAGCCAGACCACCAGACAAGTAAAAGCTCCAGTGCGCTTCCCAGTCTCGTGTTTCGCTTTCTCAGAAACCTAATTGACATGCTAAGCTGTAATGTAATATCATATTCGCTATATGCATGTGCTAGTTAAGTGGATTAACACAGACTAAGTGAAAGCATTATATGGCGTATATGATTTCCTGGAAATAGGAAGCATGTGTGGTGCTTATCCGCCTCTCAGACTTTCTTAAGTCGGACAAGTCGTTTGCGACAAGTTTCGCTTTTTACCGCACGTGAAAGAACCGATTCCAGTCTCGCCGTTATTCCAGCCTCTAGTTTCTGTGCTGGAGTTTATTCCGCTCAGTTTTGTCAGTGTTTGCAGTCTGAAAAGGTCGTCTGTCATCGGCGAGTGCTAATTAATCCACCTAATAAAAAAAAGCGTACTACAGAACAGATCTGACATGTTTCGAACTTGACGTGAGTGGAATAAATGCGAAAGGTCTTCGGTCCATTCATCTTTACACTTTCGGGGGTTTGTCATCGACCCGTGTTGTTGGTTTGATATTCGGACCAGAGACGGTACGTGAAACATGAAAATCGGCGAATAAAATCTCTTTCCTTTCTCGCCGAGTTGCCCATGGATAGGAAATGCACCCAGATAAAACTGGATAAGCAGCAGAGGGCATCTTGGCCGCTTTGTGATGAGTAGCTTGGCTCGTACACGTCATGGTTAAAACATTTCTCCACACCAAATAAAAACATTTGTTTCAGCAAAATCACTAAGATTTATTTCCTTTTTCCTTTCTGATTGTTCCCGAGGCAGATACAGTAGGAATAAAAACCCCAACATGCCTGATATGTAATCTAGTGATTTGTCTCCACGTGTAGCGTCTCAAACTGAACATTAGGGCTGGACGAGACGATGATACATATTATATAACTTATAGAAAAATGTTCGTTGGTAGATATATACCATCTATATCACCAAAAGCCCGTGTTCAGCACGTCTACGTTTGGAGCTAGCACTAGCGTGTGGTTTGGGTTTGGTAAATATTGCAAAGATTCTGCTTTTCACTAATGATATCATCTGTAATGAAGTTTGTTGTATAAAATGACTGCATTTACACTGGACGTCCGGACCTCACCGTACATCGAAATGAAACTGAAGGGTTTTGTTAAAACGCTCGTTTTACGGTTTGCGGCCTGAAACGGCGCCGTAGGACCCGAGTCCGAACTCAAAAGGTTCCCTGTATTAACTTGGACTTGTCCCAATAAACATGGTCTTAGTCTTGACCGAGAGTTTGCGAAGACTAATCTTCTCGGCCTGCTGGAAAACAGCCCGATCACTGGCGTGACGCACAACCGGAGCCGACGTGTCAAAGAAACGACTTGGCCTTGAAAACCATTAGATTTTCATTTCGCTTGATCTCGACTTGGCATCGACCTCCTAAAGACTCGGTCTTGACCAGATCTCAGATAGAGCTTGGCGGTTGTGACTGCGGCCCCGCCGAATCATCCGCCCAAAATCTTTACTCCAAATTGCTGCATTAAACGTGGCCTCTGACTTCATATGATCTAATAACGGTACGCTGATGAGGCTGAACCTCTTGCTTGCCGGCACGTAGGCAATTTGAGGCATAGTCTCTGTTTCTATCATCCGATCAGTCTAATCTGATCATTATCCTGACACGCCAATCGTGCCAAGAATGTGAAATTGAACCCCAGAGGAAAGTCGTCGCGTTGGATTTATTAATCTTCTGCACCGAGTTTAACGTGTAATCCCTGAGCTGCTGTTCTCCTGATAACAGGTAGGGGCAGTATGGAACGCTGCCCCTCGTCGCCTCATGCGTATTCTCATCTACACGCCGTATTTACTCACGGTTTCCTCTCCGTGACCTGTCTGCGTCTCTCCTGTATGGCTTCGCTTCCACGACTGTAGGCCATTTATTTCCATCTTCAAACACAATCATTTGCTCATGCGAGGTGGCTTCTCCTCCAGCGGCGTATAAAAGGCGGATTGATTTATCGCCTTTTATCTGCACAGTATTATCTGTACTGCGTCGTCTTTATTGTGCTGTCAAGGGCTGCGAGATCTTTGGCCTAATATCCCACCCTCTGGCTTTTCAAAACGCACTTCCTATTCCATCTCCAATCTTCGGCTCAATGCTGCTGGGACAATCTGTTATCTAAGTGCATTAATATTGATGGACGTTTAGGGTTGGGTTACTTCCAGACGTGAGAGCTAATCGCTTTCCTCAAACTCAATATAACATTCGGCTTCCATCAGGTTCCGGCCGGAATGAAGCCCAAACCCATGATGTCAGCTCGAGAAGCCGTGATACACGGAAATGGCGTTTTGTTGTTGCTACTCGGCAGCATATACCATTCTATAGGATACGCGCTGGAAAAGTATGTGCACCCCTGACCACCACACCCATGTGTGGATCTCACACAAAGTTAGCAGACTATTGTACAGAAGGTCCGAACGGTAATGCCCAACGCCGGCTCCATGAAGGATGAAGAACTCAAGTGTCTGATCTCAACCCTACTAAACACCGTTAACTCTATATATATAACTATAAATGGATAAAAAGTATGATCTAATTGTCATCAAACTGCTGCAGTAAAAGAAGAATGACACACTTTCGGGCATGCTGTTATAAAAAAAAAGAAGCCAAAAACGTCTCGTCAGCCGTACCGCCGACAATTTTCCTTTAACAGCATGACACGGAAGATTTTCTTCCTCACCCCGATGCACAGAAACCGAGGTCTCGGTCCCAGCCGTAAACAATGACTCGACACGCATGTTCGTTTCTCTTTACTCATTTTATTACAAACTCTTTTTTTCCAAGAAGGACTTATTACAAGGGTATATTCTCAACATGCGGAAAACAGAATGAAACATAACACGTGGGAATCAAACGAACGGAGAGGATCGGACGGCCCACTGTTCACGACACACGCAGAAAAAAGATTCAGATGAAGCCCTCTGTGGGAAGTGGGAGCCAGTGAAACGACTATGGTGCAGGCATAGAACGGCCACATTCACACCGACTCAGCCAAAGAATCAACTCGACCAAGGCAAAGATGCGCACGTCTCGATAAACACTTTTTTTATGCTTTTTTTTTTAAATATGACGTCGGCGTTTTTGTCGCGAGATTTAAAAAGCTTCACTTGCATGTACATAAAACTGTACAAAAAACAGGGCATCACAAGCAGTTTTTATTCCTATATAAATATAACCAACAATTAAAGATAACGATTTTTTTTTTTTTTCTTTTTCTTTTTCGGAACTCTCCTGTAAAATACGTACTTTCAAGGCAGCTGTCTTTAGATTCGTGTGAACGGTGAATAGTGACGATGGGGCTGTGCAGTGAGATTTTTCATTTCAGAACGGAGAGAGGAAAACGTCGGTTTTCTCATCCACCACTAAACACCTTTAGCGAAGAACAGCAAACGATTTCTACCGATTATCTTTGGAATTCATGCTAAACTGGCCGCAGGCTCGACGGCGTACACTGGAGGGGGGCAGAGAGGTCTATGTACAGAACACCTTCTAGAGACGCTAGCCACAAGACAGCACTGCGTTCATTGGGAAAAGAAATGAAATCAAAACTTTCCTCTCTCACCACGATTGCATCACACCCATAGTTCCTCAGCTACGGACACCGAACAGCAAGAGAGCACACGTCTAAACACCAGCTTTTAAATAAACGACGACGAGTAAAGAGTTTTCACATTCGGCCAAGAGGCAGGATTCGGAAAAAAGGTCGAACCGGCGATTCGAGACGTCTCGGGTCGGTGTGGAAAAAAAGCCCGGAAATTCGGACTTTGATTCAGTGTCAGGAAATCTTAAAGGAAAACTCCACCACTGGAACACGGAACATGTTTATACTGAAATGTCTCGCGACTCTGGTGCTACTGCATCGGACGGTTCGTTGTTCCTCTGAGACGTGACATCACAGGGCGACGGTGTTACTCACAGGTAAAACGTAACTAGTTTAAACGGGACACGCTTTACGATCAAGACTTCTTTCCTTCCTTCAGAGCGACGTCATATTAATGAGAGATCCAGATGTGGGAGATGGCGAGTGCGATGTTTCCGCGTGAAAGCTTCAGCAGAGAGAGCTGGACGGACCAAAAGACTAAAGCGCCGCCGCATGGCTCTCTAAGTAGAGGCGAAGCGAGGGCTAAATCTCACCGCGCCCCTGGAAGCAGGTAGCCGAACGGCATTGTGGGTAATGTAGGACGCCGTTAAGTGACGACACGCCGTTGTTAGTGATACAGATTACTAAGTGAGTCGTTCAGGGTGGATTTTTCCTTTAAGTGAAGAAAAGCAGTCTCGGCCCGTGGCGCTTTGAACGCACGCTCGGATCCTCGGCGGCGGACACGGTCGAGCCGCTTTACGTTCAGAGGTCAGAGAACTCGCGCTTAGCCACGTCAGAGCTGGGCGCGCGGAGAAGCGAACCAGAAGTGCGAATTATGTCGGATCATGCCTCTCGCTGTATCCGTGCATTTCTTTTCTTTTTTTTTTTAATCATCACAGTCAGGAAATGGCTTCAAGGAACGGCGTAATGTGCTTTTATTCCGCAAGGCGCCGTAACGGGTCGCCTTATTGAATCACAGTCGTGTCCATATGTTCTGTGTGTTAATTATTCTCCGCAAGGTGCCAGAGGGGGCGCCGATGAGGTAGGAGCTGCGAGTTAGTGTGGTGATCGTCTCCCAGCTCTGAGGGTTCGCACACACACACACACACACTTAAACACATACACACCCGTCCCTAATTAGTTCTATGGCCACAGCACTGCAATTGCTCGCTCTGTCTCACACACACACACACACACGCTCTCACATACACACAAGCACGCACCATGGAGGTCACGCTGGCGTCGTGACGAAGCAATCGTAACGCAGCGCGACGCTCCCCGGGCTTAGCGGCGCAGAAGCGGCGCGGCTCGGATGATTACTCTGTGTTAGCCTGCAGTTCGGCTCGGAGAAAAGTAGCCAGACTTATCGTGTCATTACCGTAATCACACCTCGAAAGGGCAGTCCTTCCTGTAACTGCACTGTCCAGCTGTTTATGCTAATGAGTCGCCTTCAGAAATCAGTTCAATTTAGGGAAAGGACGCTGGGTCGATGGAAACTGAAGGAATGAATAAATAGATTGAGGCAATTTCGTTTCACTCCATGTCATTCCGCTTGTGACCTCTGAGTCACTCCTGACTGGAAACACATGCACAGCCGACATGCTCGTGAGGTCAGGCAGGGATTATCAATCCAAATCGTCGATTATGATTGTTAGATACAAATATCTTTTTTTTTTTTTTTAAGGCATTGAAAAAAATCGTTCTTCAGACCTAAACAGGTTTCAGAACACGAGGCCATGGCGATGATTTAAAAAAAAAAAAAAGGATACGTCAAAAAAATGGAAAACAGCCATGACGGTGAGGCCTCGTGACGGACCAGGCGGTCGGGCTGTCCCGTCCTGGAATCCTGCCGAGACGCCACAGACGCTCGGTGCAGTTTTTGTTTTCCTTTCCCGAAAGAAAAGCCTTCCCAGCTCACCTCACTTGTAAAGGAACGGCAGGCTGTGTGTGTGTGTGTGTGTGTGTGTGTGTGTGTGTTAGAGAAGCGTTACCTGCCTGCTGGGTGGAGTTAAGGGTTCACAGTGCCAAACATGCTCGCTCACACACACACACACACACACACACACACACACACAGATTAAGTGTGTGAAAGTGTGTAGCGACTTATAATGTCACTCCCACATACAGCAATTCCAGAAGTCTAACAAGCCTAGCAAATACACACACACACACACACACACACACTTAAGCTGAAGTGGAGCTGGAGGTGAACCACCAACACCCGCTCCTCAGGCTGATAAAATTCGGAATGTACCATTTTTCTTTTTGTTTTTTTTGATCTCAGCTCAAGCCTGGTCCTCATATTCATATATACACATCATAGAAATGTATTTACATCGCTGTACATGTACTAAGACCACTCCATCACGATTCCTGGGCCAGGAAGTGGCTGAGACTCGGAGAAGAAGAAGAAGAAGAAGAAGAAGAAGAAGCCGAGCGAGAGCTTCGGGCTTATGGCACTACAGCACAGGTCACACTGTTCGGAAAGATCCGGTAAACATTCCACAGGCTAGCGAAGCTAAAGTCACTCGGAAAGTCTTCGAGCGCTTTCATCACGGTTCATGGAGGAGGAGGAGGAGGAGGAGGAGGAGGAGGGAAGGTGAAAACGAAAAAGGGAAAAAAAAAAAAAAAAAAAAAAAAAAAGCTCATGGTAATAAATAGGTGCATTCATAGGTGAATAAATAAATAGAAATATAAATAAACGTACAACTCTACCACACGGTTTTTTTTTTTTTTTTTTTTTTTTAAAGTTCACTAACAGCCTGAATTTGCTATTCGAGTGATATTTTCATTCCGCTCCTCGGGGGAGAGGTCAGTCGCTGCGGCGTTCACAGGTATATTTCCCGTTTGGGGGCGTGGTTAGAGGTGGGACTGGTGGGCGGGAATTCGGAGGTGACGCTCAGAGGCACCTCCTCCATCGGGACGTGATCGCTGGGGGCGTGGTCGCTGGGGGCGTAGGCACTGCGCGAGGGCGGGAGGCGGGGCCGGGGCTCGCCATTGGCCAGTCGTCCCAGGGTCCCTCCTCTCTCCTGGTAAGGCACGAAGGTGGAGAGTTTGGGCAGCGTGCGTGCTTTGCGGGCGGGCGAAGGCTGACCAGGCATCCAGCAGGCGTCCGAGTGGCCGAGCTCGCTGCACTCCTGACTGCAGGTTCCCGTCATGGCCACGTCAGGAAGCGACCGAACATCTGCAGGGAACAGAGAGAAGAGAGAAACAGATAAACATAAACGACTCATAAATGACCCGCAGTTGAACACCTGCACGTTTTTCCATCCAGACATCGAGTGGATTTCCAGAATAATCAACAAACGAAAATGATTTATGAGCCTCGCACACAGAGTAGACGGAAGGCGCGCCATAATGGAAAGATTTAAACACACTCATCACTCCTGAAATCGCCACTCTCCTGTGCCTCTTCCTCACACAGCCTGAACACTCCCCCATCACACCCCGGCCACCCCCCGCCCGCCCCGGCTTTTCTTAATCGCCGTCCTTTCCATTCAGACTCACCGATATGCAAATCCATAATTTGCATAAAGGCGAGTGTGTGACGAAAGAGAGAGAGAGAGAGAGAGAGAGAGAGAGAGAGAGAGAAGCTTCACCTGCAGCCACACACGCCGATTAGAGAGCGGTTGCTAGGCACTGCGGTGGCATGGTCGCTATGTGAGGTGGAGCGGTTGCTAGGCACTGCGGTGGCGTGGTCGCTATGTGAGGTGGCCTGGTTGCTATGCACTGTGGCGGTGTTACTATGGGGCGCTCGCTGCAGCGGGGCTTTGATCAGCAGGTGATGGAGAGGACAGGTGATTCCTGAAAACGGGGCGTGAGCGAGATGCACAATGAACAGTGTCACACACACACACACACACACACACACACACACACACACACACACACACACACACACACACACACACACACACAGTTCAAGTCTAATACACTAACCCAGATATAGACATACACATATGCACACTCTAGAACAGAAATCACAACACAGACATCCAGTCTAACACACTAATCATCCAGACACCACACACACACACACACACACACACACACACACACACACACTAGTCCACAATCTGACACATTCACACATACATACAGAGATTTATGCTTTGATATAAACACACACCTTCGCACGCACCCACACATTTCAGTGAAACATCAACATATGAAGACTTCAGCACAAACACACTAGTGACACACCAACATACACACGCACTGTACATGCGAGTACACTCTCAGGCAGACGCCCACCCTCCGGTACGTGGCCACGCCCCCCTGCGTGGCCTATAAAGGCATGTGATTGGCCCTGGAGGCAGATGGGTGTTGGTGTATTGAGTGTCAGGGCTGAAATTAGCGCGCTCCTGATTGCTCTCCATTTCCATCCCACTCTTCCTAATTAATTAAACACCGCCGACAGCCAGCGACCTCATTTCAGCGAGCGGAGCCGCGAGCGCACCCATATACTGTATCTACCGCTGTGTGTGTGTCCTCAAACAATCAAACTCCACTCAAACACACACAAAGAAATAAAGAGCTCGCCAAAGCACGATGTGCTCCTCGACAACACGTGTTCTCGCAGCGTGTGAGTAGAGAGATGACGAGCGTGAGGCTTGGAGATGGAAAGTTTTGTGAAAAGTTGACTGAAGTCTGCTTCTTCAGTTCTGCATCAGCGCTACAATTCCGCTTCATGTAGCTACAGCGCAAATCATCGGATGAACGAATAAATAAAGAGAATTTTCTGTCAGCAGAAAAAACCTGAATCAAAACGTTCACTCTGGCCTGAATTCTAAATGCGGAAATTAAGACGTCCCGTGAGTGTGTGCCGTCGTTCCCATCGTCTTTGGCTCGGAGGGAGATCACCGATTTCCTGTCAAATAAATAGCGAAAGGGTTTGGAAACCATTTTTACGCCTAAGCCTGGGAAACATCCTTGCAGCTTTAATAAAGAATTTAAAAACCCTCTCTACATCTGACATAAATATTTCGACATATCAGTTCCAAAATAATGAATGTGATAAAAAGGGAAATTGGTGCAACACCCTGAAGATTGCACACTAAAAAGGTCACAAACTCCAAGTACAAATCAAGCGCGCGGTTTAGATCCTTGAACACACACTCGAACGGAACTCATAAATCCATGCTTTCGGAACTGTGTGTGTGCTGCGAGAGCTTCCAAATCCTCACGTGTTGAAAGGTAACAATCAGAAGAGGGGTAGAAAAGAACTTCAAAGACATTAGATGTACAAAGGCCGTCATCAACAAGTGCAGAGAATGAAGCACCACAGTGACATCAGCAAGAACAGCACGGCCCTCTAAAATGTTACAAAAGAACAAGACAGAGACGTATCAGGGAGGCAGCAACACTAAAGAGCTGCGGGAACATGGGATCGGCGCTGCTGACTCTCTGCACGTGACTACAATGAATAGTGCACAGTGACTACACGTGAATACGTTCGAATGAGCGCGTTAATATAAATTAATCTAAACTGTGATTTGATTTACGGCTGCGGTGACTATGAGCTGCTGCAACGGAACCCGAATCAACACCTTCTAACCAACCAGCATCCAGCTTTCTGCAGCGCCGTGTGTGGTGGACGGGTGCAGCTGTACATCATGCGCAGTTGTTTCATGATCGAAGTGTAATGCGAGTAAATCAGCTCCTCATGCTGGCCACACTGTGTGTGTGTGTGTGTGTGTGTGTGTGTGTGTGTGTGTGTGTGTGTGTGTGTGAGAGAGAGAGAGAGAGAG
>JAQQZR010000009.1:1583076-1603076 GCA_030068235.1 Notoglanidium macrostoma | reverse complement strand
GACACGAGGAAACCATCTTGCAGGAGAAGAATGACACAAGCTGTGTATTCTTTCTTCTCTTTTTTCCATCGTGGCACGCCGGGGTTGTTATGGTATTCGGGAGCGGAGCCTAACAAGCTGACACCTCTGAGCACGTCATGTTCTCCGCCACTGCGAGAGAGCGGAAAAAAGTCTCCCACGACTAAGAGCACATGCTGGACCAGAAACGGGTCCGTCGACCTGCTTTATGGCGAGCCTGTGCTGGTTTTAAACTCATGCTGAAATACTCGGCTGGCATTTAAAGCAGACAGGTGATCCTTCTACGCCGGGAAATTATAGCGCGGCCCCAAATGTGGAGACCAAAGATGGCCTCTTGTGTAACCAGACACACGAACAACAAGCTCTATTTCTTGCTCCACCGAGCCTCAGATACGTCGCTGCAAAAATGAAAGGTCTCTTTCGTGTCCTTGTGAACCGGGTGCCATGATGGCGAGGACCTGAGACTGAGCCCAGGGTGAGTGCTCACTTATATAAAGCCTCCAAAATAAAATAAAGAAAGGGCGTGGCACCGTAGCAGCAGGAGAGGGAAGTAAGGCTAGTGATGCAAGCCGCATGGTGCTGCCAGGTTCTCCTGACGGCCTGCGACGCTGAGACCAGCGATCGTTTTCCTCTTGGCTGTGGAAGGCTGGCTCTTGGCTAAGGGGAGGTGACACTGTGTTGGCCTTTATTATGGAGATGGCTGGCAGATCCACCCCGCGTTGGCACGCTTTCAGCTTGCTATTGGACTGTTGGAGAACAATTAAGGGGCTGGCACGCTGCTGGATGGCTATATCATCCGTGTATATTAATGAACAAGGTAGTGGCAGCCGTGCAAAGCTTGAACAGTCGTAGCTCATAGCGGTGTTTAAAATATGGATGTGTGTATCAGGCTGCAGCTTGAGTTGTTGGCAGAGAGAGAGCGAGTCAGATTGCCCTGTTCCTCTGAGCCCGGCAGAAAATAAGGGAAGTGCATGTGCATGTCAGTTCTGAGCAGCCCCAATCTCTCAAGTGGCAGCCATCATAGCAGGGCACCGCAGTACTTAGAGAGTGCTTGACTAGCTGTCTGCCTTTGTTCCTCTGCAGCGGTGGAGGAAAATGCTCCAGGGTGTCTCCGTACCCACGCGGCACACAGGAGACCCGACTGGGGCGGAAAGAGATCGGGCCGCGAGCCAGCAGGCCCCCTAAAGTGCCCGCTGTTTTACCTGCTCTTAAAGGCTATGCGAGGATAATGGTATATATTCGCACTTAACAAAATTATGCCTAATTACAGAGCAGCGGAAAACGTTGTAGACGTTGCCAAGGCGATGCGTCACGTGTTGTACCCTCCGTACAAAGCCAACGCGACGGCATGAAGTGACAGGATTTCGTTTGTCATGCAACTACCAGTAAGTCCCAGCACCTGCTGCACATTTTTCTCTTTCACAGGAAAACAATCACATAATCCTTTGTTCGCAATTAAGTCCCTATTAATGCACTTAACCAGATAACTAGCTTATTCTCCATTATTACATTACATTAGATAGCCTAGGCAAAACATGAGACTCATTGGAACTCGCGAAGTCATTAATAATTTGCCCTCCCCTGAACACACTTGTCGTTTTTATTGCACGGTCCTTGTACGCTCGGACCCCCGCATCCATTTTTGCCAAAACTCAGATACCGCTGTTGCTGCTCCCCAGCTTCTATCTTCTATCTGCAGCATTACAGCATTAGCGCTGTGCTACTGGGCATGTTTACTCTTTATACACTCCCGTATACACGGCCCGGCGTTTTGTCTGAAGGCTCAATGTTTCAGACGTGGACAATAAACACTGAATTGACTTTATGATTCCAAGATTGTCTAATTAACCCATTCTCTCATGTCTCCTGCTGCAGCAACCCACAGCTCAGGGCTATACCTGATGGAGACATTATTCTCCTGGCCTCATTATGGAGTCGTGCTCTCTCCAGCCACTCGCCCGCTCTATAAAACGCCAGCTCAGACAAACACGCAGCACCAGTCGAGGTTTTCCCCCCGGTAGCTTAAAGAATGCTATATAATACTCGCATTAATCTGAGAACAACAGCTCTGTTACTTCATAAGGGAGAGGATGTACAGAAAAGTAACCCGAGCCATATTAAGAGTGCAATATATTGGAAAGTTGATGCCGTGCACAGTGGAGGCCTGTTCAATACATCTAGCTTTGCATACTTACGGGAAAATGCATATATACGTTACTTTAAAAGCGAACGCTCGCACCGGATTGATGGGGTGATATTTTGAAGGCAGTCCGGCGATGAGTCGCCGAACCGCTAACAAGTCCTAGCTACTTTTTTTGTCACAATAAAGGAAACGGCGAAACGGACAGCAAAAGCTATTTGTTTTTCGCTGACCGCTCTCTTGTGCGTACTTAAGCTTTGCTCTGATTGACGAGGAAAGAGTTTTATAAATGGTGGCTGCTTCTTTAATGATCCTGTACAGTTCATTAAAACGCTCGAATCGCATAAGAAATGTTCTCTTTCATGGGTTTGTGAGCTGTCTAAAGTCTTGCCTTACTGTTGGAAGATCGGAAGTTTGAAAGCAGATGATGCCACACCCATTCATACCGATCCAAAGGTCATAATTTCCTTGTTCGAACTGGCTTCCAATCACGTATTTTACGTAAAATAAGCTTAGGCTGGTCCCACACTGGAGGATAACTGGACCGATTTTTATGTCTGATTCACCCCTCCCGATAATCACAGGGCATTCCCATTGGGAATTGGGGCGGGTTGGGACCGATGATCCGCCCAAATAATCCTGTAACGTGAAGGGTTTACAGACATAAACTTCAGGTCATCGACTGGATTGGAGCGTCACCGATTTTGAATTGTATGAAATGGAATATCGAGCAGAAACCTGCAGTAACCAACGAGAGCGAGCTGAGCGAGCTGAGCCGGGTCACCATCCGGATGGTGTGCACTCGCGTAGAACGTCGTCTCCATGGCAGTGGAAGGTTGGAGAATGTATAAAAATGACTACTTATTTCCAATGATCACAGGATTCACTCTCCGCTCCACCTGCGTACAAATAACAACAACGTCAGCTTGTAGCAGTAGCTTGCACTCGCTCACGCTGCCATGCTGATTCCGTCTTCTTGCATTTTGCTTTTTGGTGCGCGACATAGCACACACGAGTGCGCCTGGCTGATGACAGTGATCCACCTCCATGTTTGTTTTGCTCCGAAGTCAAGCGTGTAGCCCTGCATCATGACTGAATCCTCTATTGTGTGCATTCTTATGATTCAAATATTAAAAATCATTCAAATCCGTCATGCCTGCAATCTCCTACGTTTTTAAAAATCGGTTAAGGATTTGGAAATCCTCTAGCGTGAATAAGATAAAATAAAACTGTATGATGGCTTTCACATGTGGTCAGTCCCGTATTTAGATGCTTCCCACGTGAGTACTCTGATTCTCTATAAAAGGCCAAATGAGCCTTGCCTGACAGTATGATGTAACTTCTGGAAAATGGGATGTTATTTGGAGGACACCGAACACAGGGCGCATGAAAGTGCTCCGAGTGTGTGCTCCTGCTATCTGACATGACGAGGATGTAATCAGTGTCATCATGTTGTCGGTCTAACGCTGCCACTGCTGACGCTAACATGCTGGAAAGCAGATAATCATCAGATTTTTATCTGAAAAGGGCCAGGAGAGGAGCGTATGGATTCGCTGTCCCGGCAGAGAAGACAGGCCGGATGTGATTTTGGCTGGAATGTCAGTAAGGACGGGGTGTATAACTTGTGTTAAGAATGAAGACGCATGATGGGTAAAGGGGTCGAGTGAAAGATAGAAGTCTCCGATTTTTCCTCTTTCACGTTCATCTTCTCATAATTATGCAAACAAAAACAAATAAAAGGCCGAGATCACCCGAGTGCCAGGACAGAAATTGTAATTCTGCTGCCGTCCTGCTAACTCCGCATTAAAGACAATTGCAGACGAAGCAAGAGCAAAAACTAAACCCCGACACAATGAAGCTCTAAACAACGATGCCAGATTAGTGGTGGAAACCTGTCTCAAGGCTCTCCCCCTCATTGTTTGACCAAGAATCCCTCGCAGCCCAAATGCCCCATACTGGGGGGTGAAACAGAAAAAGCCAGGCTCCTGTGGGCTCTTGCCCGAGGTGACAGGAGCTCAGGAGAGGCTGGCTCGGGCCGGCACAATCAATTCTACTAACAGGCAGGGGCTCTGATGAGGCCGGCGCCATCTGTGTGAGCAGAGCCGTGTCCCGCGTCGCCACGCCACGCTGGCACCCGGGCATACACCCAAGCTGGCAGCCGCAAGACAAACAAGCCCCCTCAGACTCGCACTCTGTTCCTCAGTCTGTCTCGCTCGCTTTTTTCCACGCTAACACTCCCGCAGAAATACTACCGAGATAAGGGAGGAATGAAGATTAAACATATAATGGAAACACGATGGCGCATACAGAAATTATAAGTGAGAGATGATGAAATGTCTGAAGGAGCCGTTACGCCATTAGGGCCTCGGGCTTCACTGGAACATCGTTGGAAGGGCGAAAGAATCGCGCCGCCTCACTCAGACCAGCCTCATCTTTATGCAAATGCTGTGTAAAGTCCATTTTATCTCCATCCCTCTCTGTGCTGTCCATATGTGGAGAGGCGCCTTTGCTGGCTTCAAAGAGAAGTCGTGTTGCGGACAGTAACGTCGTGTAAACACGTCCATCTGGGGCTCAACTCTCCCCGCTGCACAGAGTACACAGGACTGGGTCATGGACGGCCGACTGAGTTAAATCCGTCACGGTGACACGCGTATCTACACAACTCGGCGAAGAGACACAAGACCTTTGGTTTCTAAACTTTCCTTCAAAATTCGATTCAGTTCTATTTGTATGGAACAATGGACATTGCCACCAGGCAGCTTTACAAAAATGTGTCCTACGTGCATGTGCGTAACGTCCAAATATACGTCCGTTGTGTATAAAAGGTTGTTTTCCGATATCGTGGAAGATCTCGGCTGCAGTCATTCATTAAATGACTAGACATTCATTATAAGACTAGATTCCCATTTCCTGAAGGAAATACTAGCGCTTGCAAAGCAAAACAATAAAACAACAAGACACAGATAGATAGCTAATAACTAGATAAACAAATAGATTCGTTCAGTTAGCAGATTAGCCATTAGCGGTTAGCATGTTAGCCATTATCACGTTAGCTATTAACCATAAAGATGCAGTAGTAAAAGCAGTGCTTTCTAATGGGAGGATGTAGGGATGAGAAAGAAAGAAAGAGGAGCTGAGAAAAAAATGTATGCAGTATTTATGTAAGGTATGACAACCTAACAACCTTTACCAACTTCGGTGGTCCTGGCGTTTAAGCTCTAGGAGCAGTTAGGCCTTGAAAAGTGAATGAAGCCCACAGGAGGAAAAGCGAAGGATGGAAAGAGAACAGAAAACGGAAGTGGCAGAGGCATGAAAAGAGGTGGATGGTTCTGTAGTATTGCCCAGAGCATGTGAGTAAGTTTGGAAGTTTTACTTTAGACTATGGGAAATAAATAAAAAAGATGAAATATCATAATGAAAGGTCAGTCATGCTGTTTACAAAGTCTTTTGTAATAATAATAATAATAATAATAATAATAATAATAATAATAATAATAATAATAATAATATCGGATAAAAATAAAGTGCTTTGCTTTGCAAGCACTATAAAAATGCTAACATCTCAGATGCCCTGGCTACGTTTCTAGGACCCCGTACTGAAAGCCACCTCCTCACGGTCCCTGTGGAGGGGCAGAAGGTATCTGACATCATGTACAATGCAACAGATGAGCTACAGTCAGTAATTAGTTCCATCAAACCTGACCCGTA
This sequence comes from Notoglanidium macrostoma, assembly GCA_030068235.1. NCBI lineage: Eukaryota > Metazoa > Chordata > Actinopteri > Siluriformes > Auchenoglanididae > Notoglanidium > Notoglanidium macrostoma. Next base: position 1,597,210 of record JAQQZR010000009.1, on the reverse strand, counting down.
TGGTCGGTAGACCTGATAAAACATCACCAGATAAAATCCATCACCTCTGTGCCGTATTGAATGGTTGGTAGTTTCTGCTTAACGGAGCTGAAAAAGCTGGAAGGATTTCCAATCCGACCCTTCTGCAAACGTGGAATACACTTCAAAGGATCTTCAGCGGGATTCTCTTATTTGGCCGAGCCTTTTCAAAAAGATTTCATCGTTAATGTAGTCGTGTTTGCTCGTGAATGCTTTATTTGATGTTTTATTTAGTCATGTTTAACTTTTCTCTTTGTTTCTGCCCAATTTAGATTCTTTTTTCTTTTTAGTTTCTCATCTATTGCAAATATACGAAAGGAGATTAAAGAAACGAAACCAGAATGAAAATATTATTTATTTAATTGCTAGCGTTATCATCAGGGTGTTATAATCCTAAGACGCATAGATGCCAAAAATCTCATCATGCACATTATTTGCACTGCAGGCTCTCAGTTAGTCTTCCGCTGTTACTCTATCAGTCGCTACTAGCGTTCGGTGAAAGCGCTTCCGAGAACAGTACTGCTGGAGACGAACACACGTGGGAGCAGACAGTCTTTGTAAAACTGTAATGTTCCATAAAAACACGCGTCGTCGCACTTTCATAAATCACAACTAGCAGCTCTAATTACTGTCAAGCAGCCTCTTGTAAGGAAAAAAGTGACTCATCAGTACAGATACTTCACTCCTTCTTCCTCGCCAGTGCATAGGCAGAAAGACAGCGAGAAGGAAGGAGTGTGCGTTGGAAGGTAACAAAGCGAAAATGAGCGATTTTAATGCATGTCACCGTGCACTAGCCGTCACTCAAACGACAGAAGACAGACGCCGGAGCGGTACACCTGGCTCACCCAATCAAACGTGTCCAATTAGGTGCCATTACGATGCTCAACCTGTTCTGCTGGCCGTGTTCACGTGCGATAATTGGCACCCTTCAAAACCATGTCGAGGAACAAATGCACGCCAAAAACGGTTTCATTACTTTCGTTGCGGCTTTTAAGAGAATCCTTCAGGCGAAAATGAAACGTATGAGACGTATTTTCTCTCGAGTCGGCCGTGACGAGTGTGGCGTCTCTTTCCCTTTGTTTTTCACCGGAGATACGAGGGGAACGTCGTGCATAAAAAGCCTTCAATTTAGTATCATGTAATTGAGAACGTTATGCGCACGTGACTCATTCGTTAAAATATAGTTGGGTGGAACGAGCAAAAAGGGGAAAAAAATGCAGTTTGGTTGTCAGATTAAAAACAACATGTGGAACTCGATACCACTCCCTGGACATGACAGATAAATGTCGTTATTCCGCAGCGCTGCTGAGGTCTCGAATCTGATTGGTCAGAAGGTGTCGATTCTTTTCCTATTAAAACAGCAGCTCCGACAGCAGTGCAGCCGCAAGTCACGGGTTTATATTAATGTGCTCGTTCTTATGGTATTGTTTCTATAGTAACAGCTCGTTCAAAGGAGGAGGCTCCACATAACCGGATTAAAAGAAGACAGAAACAAACAACATGGTGTTATTTAACCTAGAATAAAACAGTTGGTATGGTGGAGTTTTCTGTAGGAAGGAGTTTATTTGGCATTTATGTAAGGAGAGAATCTAAAGGAACACTAAATGTATTTTATTATTCTTCTACAAGAGACAGTGATTGTTTTGAACTTATCTGATTAAGTTTAATCTGGCAGGACATGGCTCTCATCAGATTCTGATGTTTATCGCGCTTTTAATCAAATCCAACACGAATCCGCACAGCCACAAACAATTGTTTGGAATGAAAGATGATTGGATGAATTGTTATGCTGACAACGGAATCAGATTATAACTGCTAATTAAAATGGAGCTGTGACATTCGTGATTGTTCACATAAACATGGCTTTCTCATAACTGATATCTTTTTAATCCTTCTCTGAAATCTGATTTGCTAACTCGGGGCTCGCTTGTGTTAGAAAAATAAAACTTAACCTCCCGTTTTACAGACTTAATATTCGCATGGTGAAAAGCTCTAGGACGTTTAGCGTGGTGTTAGATTTCATTAGCGAATCATTAAATAGTGATTAAAGAACGATCACGGCCAAGACTGGCGCGGAATAATGTGTTTGCTGCGTTGCGCTGGGGCACGAGCATGGGCAAACGAACAGGAGAGGCGAAGTGAGACACAGCCTGGCAGAGAGGAGGATGAGAAAAAGCAGAGCTAATGCACGGGCCCTAATAGAGACCTGCAGAAATCAATAGTGACAGATCGTGTTACATGAGAATCAAATAGAGTAGTGTGGATATCAGTGAGGCTGCTTTAGACAATGCTTTGGAGGAAACAGCATGAGTGAGGGAGAAAAAGAGAGACCGGGGGGGGGGAATGAGAGCGAGAGAGAGAGAGAGAGAGAGAGGGAGGGAGAGAGAGAGAGGGAGGGAGGGAGAGCGAGAGAGAGAGAGAGAGAGAGAGAGAGGGAGGGAGAGAGAGAGAGAGAGAGAGAGAGAGAGAGAGAGAGGGAGAGCGAGAGAGAGAGAGAGAGAGAGAGGGAGAGGGAGAGAGGGACAATATTAGTGAGAGAGAATGAGAAACCAAGAGCCGATTAGAAAAAAGGGAGGACATGTATAAAAGAAAGAGAAAAGAGAATGCTATCGAAGAACAATGTAAACAGAGACAGTGAAATGTTAAAGAGGGATAACAACGTGTGTGGCGGCAAGGCAGAAAGAACAAGCAGAGAATGACAGAGTATACGTGTGAAAACAGAGAGAGAGAGAGAGACAGGGCTAGAGATGCCGTTAAATAGAGCGAACAAGAAATGAGAAGGGGAATGAATAAGAGAAGGAAGCAAAACACAAACATGGTGACAGACAGAGAGAGACGTGCAGACAGACAGCAAAGACAAAGCAGTGAAATCAAGAAACCACAACCAAGGAGTGAGGATGAAAGTGAAAGGAAGGTGAAAGAGGAAGAAATACATGTGAGACAGTAATACATGGAGAGACTCCAGGAATGAGAACGAGAAAGAAGCAGAAAGATGAATATGGCAGATATGAAACAGAGTGAAAGGCCGATAGAGGGAGAGAAGAGAGAGGAAAAATAAACACAGGAGGGAGGCTTAAGAGAAGGAAATAGGGTGAGAGTAAAATATAGATGGACAGAGAAAGAAAGAGAAAATAATGTCTAAAAGAATGAGAGACAATGAGAAATGGAGAGGGTATCGATTCAAAAGAAGTGAAAGAGAGAGATAGAGAGAGGGAAAAGTGGAGGTGAGAGGCAGGGAGTGTGACTACAGAAAAGGTTTAAAAGGAGAGAAACATTGAGAAACAGAGAGATTTCCTGTGTGTATGAGATGCCACCCCCTCACCCCCTCCACCCGAATCCCCCCGGCTCGCTACAGTACACCATCATACATCAATCTGATCCAGGATCAAAGGGCGATCACACCGCTACTATGGTAACAGCCTGCAAGGCTTATCTGTGATGTGGTGGCTCGGATGTTTCTGCACGTTAGATTGTGTCGCCTGTTTGGATGCACTAACCTCAGAATGGCCGTGGGGTAAACACTGCTGTGGCATGGAGCATGGAGCTTTGACACTATCACTCACTGAGGCCATGCGCTACAACACACACAGAGGGCACGAGATACAATCTGCACCTAGTGCACGGGCCACAACATCCACTGAAGAGATGAGCTACAAGGTACAACAGAACATATGCTACAGTGTACACAGAGAACAAAGGGACCAAGTACACAGAGGACAGAGGTGACCAAATACACAGAGGACAGGGGTGACCTAGGACACAGAGGACAGGGGTAACCAATTACACAGAGGACAGAGGTGACCAAATGCACAGAGGACAGAGGTGACCTAGGACACAGAGGACAGAGGTGACCAAGTACACAGAGGACAGGGGTGACCTAGGACACAGAGGACAGAGGTGACCAAGTACACAGAGGACAGAGGTGACTTAGGACACAGAGGACAGAGGTGACCGAATAAACAGAGGACAGGGGTGACCAAGGACACAGAGGACGGGGTGACCAAGGACACAGAGGACAGAGGTGACCAAATACACAGAGTACAGAGGTGACCTAGGGCACAGAGGACAGAGGTGACCAAATGCACAGAGGACAGAGGTGACCAAGTACACAGAGGACAGGGCTGACCTAGGACACAGAGGACAGGGGTGTCCACGTACACAGAGGACAGAGGTAACCAAATACACAGAGGACAGAGGTGACCAAATACATAGAGGACAGAGGTGACCTAGGACACAGAGGACAGAGGTGACTTAGGACACAGAGGACAGAGGTGACCAAATACATAGAGGACAGAGGTGACCTAGGACACAGAGGACAGAGGTGACCAAGGACACAGAGGACAGAGGTGACCAAATACAAAGAGGACAGAGGTGACCAAGGACACAGAGGACAGAGGTGACCAAATACAAAGAGGACAGGGGTGACCAAGTACACAGAGGACAGGGGTGACCAAATACACAGAGGACAGAGGTGACCAAGGACACAGAGGACAGGGGTGACCAAATACACAGAGGACAGGGGTGACCAAGGACACAGAGGACAGGGGTGACCAAATACACAGAGGACAGGGGTGACCAAGGACACAGAGGACGCGAGTGGGCAAGTACATAAGCGACCAAGTTCACAGAGAACACAAGTGACAAGGTTCATCTAGGTTAGCCTTAGACATTCTGTTACCTTGATGAGAAGCTTCTATGCAGAGATCACACGTATATCTGAAGTTGAAGTGCTTCCTCTGCTGGTTCTACATCAGAGGACCTTCTTGGCAGATATTCCACTTTGAAGGCTCTGAGACCAATTTTACATGTTACATGTGGGACCATGTCTTAGAGTTATAGAGCAAACTTCATGAAATTGATTTTTGATAATAGTTGTCTTTTCTGGAAGTGATCATCACCGTAGAATTCTGAAGGCCTCCTGAGAATGCCTCACATTCAATCATTTTCAAAGTATTAGAAAGTTAAAGAGGTTAAAAGTTAAAATTTCCCTCTTGTTTTACAGTCTTACAGTATGCCAGTGGCAGCTTGTTGGTTATGTTTCTGTGCAAGTGAGTGGAATGCTGTGAACTGAGATCCCATAATATCAGTGTTGGTCTGCTGATCAAGGTCATTAACCTTCAACTGCTCAGCTCTCGGCTTGGATTGTGTTCGTCTGAAACTCGCTGTGGAAAAAAATAAAGCATCCTGCCAAATGAGTATCACAATCTTAGCATTAGAAATGTTACTAATTGCTTACAGAGTCAAAGTCAGTTGAGAACTATGACCTAAATTATTTTCACTACTAATGCGAATGGTTCTGTGCTAGAAAATTTCAGCTTGTTTAAAACTGTCTTCCTAAAGTAAAATGCATCTGTAATTAGCAGATGTCTGTCATGCACCACTTTCCCCAAATGAGATTTCAAATGTTTTCGTAGCTACACTGCCAAATGAATCAATGGAAGCTCGTTACCTTTTTTTTTTTTTTATTTCCATTGATCAAATGTCATTGATTTGTTGTTTCAGACCTATACGAGACCGTATAATTGCTGACAGCAGGATTAACCAGTTCTTGCCATGGAGAGCTACTTTCCAGCTGAGTTTAATTTCAACCTTAGTCTTTAATCCAACTAATCAATGTCCTTGGCAGCATCTGGTTATCAGAGCCAATTGTGTCTGATTAGAGTCGGCGCAAAACTGTCACAGATTTAAAGGAGCCAATATAATCAATGGTGTATTGAACATTTCTTGGAGATGATTACCAGGTGATCCGTCAGATTAAACTGCTATAGATTTACATTTACACACTTCCATCATGTGGAGTCTGGAATGAAATCCCTAATACTAACTGTGGCAGCAAATCTACCTACATCACCAAGAAAGCGTTTATATTATTAGCTTAGTTGTCAAGAGTAGTGAATGAACTTTATGATGGATGGAGTCCATTTAGCAGTTAATGAATTCCTGTAGTCCAACAACATGCCAACAGGCTCGATACCTTTATGCAAATCTTGTTATCGTTATGCCCCGATGCAGACCTGGAATGCTTTCAGTTGAAACTACTATTGATATACTACACCTAAACAAGGTGGGCAAACACATTTCATGTCCAGGCTATTAGTTTTCTTAATTCCTAGTTGCCCCGCAGATAGAAAAAAAAGATTGACCATATTGACTTTCACAAAGCAACTGTTTCATTCTGGTATGTATGTTTACATTTTACACAAGCTTCCAAATCTCATCACCTGCTGCACTACACACATAACCCATGGGTATTCACCACAAGGTTGAGGTCTCAAGTACAGGCAGCGGAAAATAGGTTCCTGCTGGGCTTACGCTCCAGGATAGGCTGAGGATCTCAACAATCCAGAAGAGTCTTGGAGCATGGGTGCTTAAGAGAACTAGGTTGAGGTGGGTTGGGCAACTTTTAAGGTTGCCCCAACTCACAGTAGAGCTGTATCAGGTACATCCCAGTGGATGGAAGTCCAGGACCCAATGGAGAATTACGGTACATCACAGTTGCCTTGGGAAAATCTGAGGATCCTCAGGAGGAGCTGAAATCTGTGGCTGGGGATAGCCAAGCCTGAGCTGACCTTAGCCTTTTGCTACCATGACCTTCAGCAGAAAAGCATGCATGAATGAATGAATGAAGGAAATGGATGGCAGACAATCTTTTTAGAATCAGGAACATGCAGCTTTGTGGAGACAGTGACGGAACTGAGTAGGGTGCAAATCAGGTTCCTGCTAACTATAAGCTGTTCATAGAAAACAAAGATGCTAGAAAGAATCAGCTTAGGTTCTTAATCAGGTTAGCAGCATTGCCTCACAGCAGGAAGGCTCTGGGTTCAAGCCTGCCGCCGACTGGGGCCCTTCTGTGTTTGGTTTGCGTGTTCTCCCCATGCCTGCGTGGGTTTCCTCCGGTTTCCTCCCACAGCCCAAAGACATGCTGATCAGGTCAACTGGCTGCTCTAAACTGCTCATAGGTGTGAGCGTGAATAGTTGCTCGTCTCTGTGTTAGCCCGTGACAGATTGGAAACCTGCCCAGGGTTGTACTCTGCCTCTCAGCCCAAGTCAGCTGGGACCGGCTCACCCTGACAGATAAGCGGTATAGATGATGGATGGATAGCTATTGCGTTTTTATCCTAGTCAGTCCAACCAAAACCTGGGACAGCACAGTAAGATCTCTTACCAAGGGGCCAGGTAATACGTTTATAATTTGCCCACCTCTGCCCAGACAGCACCAAACGTTCAACAGAAAAATCTGACATTTCACATAACAGGACGCACGATTTACAAAAACAAACAACAACAACCCAAACAATCAAACAAACGGAAAAACCTCCTTTGTGTCGAAGGTGAGCCTGTAAGACAATAAGGTCAGAGTGCGTCACAAATCAGTGCCACTGTTTGCACCACAGGACCTTTTGGCGTCGCATATTACATCCATCCTTCTTTTAACACAGCCCCTCATGGCGACTCAGCCCCTCCCCTCACACCCACAGCTCTGCACGTGTCAATCATCTGCACGACCTCGAACAATAAAGGCTCTGTCAGTGCAGTCTGTCACACTGCCACTCATATTCAACCTCCAACAAATAAACAGGTGGAGGGAGTTCTACAGGTGACGCCTAGAGTGACGGCAAAGGTTCTCATTGTTCTGTATTTCCGCATGTCTGCCGGCGTGGGCTTCCTCCATCTCCCTGAGGTGAGGGTAATGTTTTAATTAGGTCTACCTCCAGATAGGTTCTCTTCCTAATCTAGCCGGTGCATATGCTCTGCCGGTGGGAGTTCCGCCGCGGTGTCAGCATCACTCACCTTGAGATTAAATTCTGTCAGAATCAAAGATGCCGTCATGACAGCTGCTTTTTTCTCTGGCATAAGGAGCTAATGGAACCACCAGCACATCTCAATGCCAGCAAAACACCAGCCAGCTTTAACCTTCATGTTTTGTTTGTTACTAAAGTCCCAGACAACATTTTATAGTGATACAGCACTTAAGGTAAAATCTCACCTATGTGGCCATCTGGGAAAACAATTCACCATTTTTTGCTATAAATATTTATGCAAACTACACATTTTCTGGAACTGCGTCGTCTCTTTAGCAGTTAAACATATGGAAAAGACAGAAAAGATTCAAATTCATCGCAATGCCGCTGAAAGATACTACATCTCCCTTCACGTCTACTTATGGACAAGCAACATTGCTAAGCTAATTCTATGCTAACAACGTGAAATGAGTTCGCACTTTGTTTAGAAGCATTCATGTGTCATCACCTGAGCTAAAAGTCACAGAAAAGGGAAAGATTTCAGTGAGGAAAATCGGCAGGTACAAAATGTGGCCGAGCTCTTTAAGGTTGGAAGAAAAGAAAGAAACATGCATAATACATCAGAGGTGCGATGAAATACAGTGAAATAGCACAGTGAATTGGGGAACATGAAGCCGTGTGCGTACGTGTGCGTGTGTGTGTGTGTGGTTACCACATTTACTTGGAGGTGGCAGCGGGATGCCACGTCCTACAGAGAGTGTTAAATAAAAGACGATGTGAAGGGAACAGTCCACGTTCTCGGCGTTAAGAAGACGAAAACAGCGCTTGCTAATTCAGCCTAGAAAGATGCGAGCGAAATGATTGAGCTCGGCCGTGCTAATGGAGGGAAACACTACAGCGCGGAAAACCTAAATGGTATTAGAAAGAGCGGCAGCGTTTAATAGAGACGGGAATTTAAGGAATATATTTAGCATGGAAGCTGCTGTCTGGACATTTCTTCCGAGGAGACGGTGCGTAAAAAACGCACTTTGTTAAAAAGTCGGCAGGTTCCTGCGGAATCTCTGCAGCGTACCGGCGCTCATTAGCATGCATGTATGACACGCAAATGAAAGTTAAAAAAAAAGAGAAACGCTCTTTGTTTAGCAGGCAGTCGGCCTTGCGGAAACACAAAACAAGTGTTTGTGTGGGCAGCAGGCTGATGACTGGACGCTCACACTGCAGCGTTATCTGCGGTCCAAAAGCTCCATTAGCCCGGGGTTTTAATTAGCGTGTTGCTGTGAGGGAGCCATTAAGACGGATTCGGAGTGGTGATGGAGCGCCTACTGATGGAGAGCACACGGACTGCGGCTAACACCTGGCGCACGCACGCACGCACGCACGCACGCGCACACACACACGCGCGAGGAGCCACTACTGCGGAGATGCTGACACCGTGTTCATACAGGGATGTGTGTTAGAACGAGCAAAACTCATCACCTCCATCAGCAGAGCAGCTTGAGCAGAACAGTGTGGGGGAAAAAACAACAAAAGAGATGAAGCTGATGCTGCAGAAAGAAGAAGAACCTCGCGCAGCGGATACCGTTCTCATATCTGTCTGCCTCTCTATTTGTCTATCTTGCTTCCTGTCTCTCTATATATCAGACATATCTGTCTGCCTAACCCCGTCTGCCTCTCTCTCTCTGTTTATTTGTCTGTCTCTAGGTATCCATCCATCTCTTCATCTTTCTGTTGTTGTATCTATCTCTCCGGCGGTCGGTTCTTCTGTCAGTCTGTCTGCAGCTTTGCATGTCTATCTATCTATCTGTCTGTCTGTCTGTCTGTTGATCTATCTATCTATGTATCTGCTAGTCTATCTGTCTGTCTAACACGGTCCCCCTCTCTCTCTCTCTGTCTATTTGTCTGTCTCTGTGTATCCATCATCCATCTATCTTTCTGTTGGTGTCCAGCAGTCTCTTCTTCTGACCGTCTGTCTATCTATCTGTCTGCCCACCACTCTATCTCTACCCATCTAAATCAGAATGTCTGTCTGCCTGCCTGCCTTCCTATCTATCTATCTAATAATAATAATAAAGGGTATAAACAGTGAATAAGATGTAGTGAGGAGAACATAGTATCTTCAGCAGCTGGAGAACCAGCACAGCTGCAGCTCAACCCTAACCCCCTCTCATGGAGCAATAAAGTACGCATATGTCTATCTCTCTCTCTATCTCTCACCATTTTCAGGGTGCTCCATCTCTCCGATGCTGCCGTCGGGCGTGGTCCTCTCGTAGTGTTCCTCAGGCAGCGCCAGCGGGCCGAGGCGCGGCCCGGACGAGCTCTTGCTGCTGGGTGTCTCCGACTCCTCCAGGCCGCTGTCGTAGTAGCTCTGCTGGGACGAGTCCTGCGCGTCCTGCACCGGATTGGCCGTGGAGAACGTCACTCTGCGGTGCGGCAGCTGCGGAGCGAGAGAACAGCGGGGCGTCAGGTCACAACACGCTAATTATGGTCTGATTCTAACTTCCCGGCTCCTAACTAGGCTAATTGATCACCAAATTTGTAATATCACACTCGGAGAGACACGGGCTTTTTCGGCTGCGCAAATGTTCCGAAGGGCAGCTAATGAGGAAATGTTTCCTTCCCCCCGTTAGCCAAGGGTACTACTGACACACAGCTCAGTGCGGCTCGGCAGTGTGAAAAATCCCTAATTAAATTCATTGATATTAGTGTGAAGATGACCTCCGTCTTTCAGTGAGACAGAAATAAATAAAACAGACAGACAAACACAAGCGCGCACACCCTAACACAAACACACATCAACAAGGAGCTCATAAAACAATGGAAATCACTGATCCTGTAGAAAAACTCTTTTCCCCATGCTGCATTAGTTCCCATTACGCTGAGAGTACGTGGGGATCAATAACACACACACACACACACACACACACACATTCATTTCAGAGCAAGAATCAGAGCAAAGCAGGAATCAGAGCCATTAAGATGGCCATATAAAAGCTCCATTAACGGAGCCATTTAAAACATACAGGAGTGCCATTACCGGCATGTTCTTCATCAGCGTCAACTCAAAGCTGTTGTGTGTGTGTGTGTGTGTGTGTGTGTATTATTCCTAACACAGGATACCATCAGCTCGGAACTTCCTTGTGCGTCCTTCTCCTCCATCACCCCTGGGTGCTTATTTATTTATCTGATCATTTATTTATCTGTTTGTCTGCCCGTTCTCCTCAGTTCCCGCCTTCCCTTCCCGCTTTCCCTCCCTAATGTGTTCATATTAAACGTGCTGGTGCACTCACACACGTTTCTCTACCGCACGCTCACACATATCAGTCATCAGCTTGCTCGCCGTGCGCTCCCTCCGGCTCTCCATCGCACGGCTCGAGTAGCACTGCAACTCGCAGGAGAGCGTTTTGCTTGCGCGGTAATTATATCAGCTTCCTGAGGAAACGCAAATATGGTGCTGCACGACTGGAACGCTTTCGGTCTGTCACCGTCTGCGCAACACGTGCCTGTATCAGAGACCCACAACTTTATATTACCGTCTAAGCGCCACGCCCCGGCGTACCTGCTCGGCTCCCCTGTGCACTAACTGAGTAGCCGATTAACACATCTCATTTTTTTTTTGAACGGAACAATGGCTATTTCTCAGCTAGCAGGCGTTCTCTGAACACTAACAGTTTTTGAACATTAGATATTAGTAACATTCAAAGATTGGAGGAAATTACATTTTTCTTTCTTATATCGTCGATCCGCATCATCCGTAAATAGACCTTTGGCTTTAATTGCATTTAAATCCTTCAAACCTTCAACCGCTCCTTCACTCCGCAAATCAGCGGTCTCGGTGTTGGGTGAAATTTTTACTTGATCTTGTTTCGGTCTTGGCCTATGAAGTGGTCTCGGTAACCCTAGCCCTAGCCCTAGCCCTAGGATTAACATGTCCTAAGCATATCATTAACACATCCGAGAGTCCGCTCTTGGTCTTGGCATGGACTCGGTCATGTGTAGTGCTGGTCTCGTCTTGGGCTCACCCACCTGTCATACTCGGTTTTGACTCGAACCCAGGTGGCTGTGATCTTGGTCTTGGCTCAAGGTGGTCTTGAACCCAACACTAGTAAACAGCTTTCACTCATCCTCCTGGTTCACCGACCAACACGGAAATCTAAAAGCACTTTCCGTCGACAGGCTTTTAGGGAGCGTCAACAAATAGCTGTGAGCGAGGCTGGACCCAAAGCTACGCTACTGACATCGGGAGTACCGATAACAACCCGAGGCATCTTTTTTCCCCGCAATCAATCATTTACTTACGAACCCGTTGTTACTCATTCCGCTGACAGATTTCTCGATTTTTTTCCCCGGTGGAATTAGGCAGAACATAAAATCCACATTTTCCTTCTACCTTTACTCCTTTTATAGATAACGACTACAGCCCCTCATTAAGTACTCAGTATTACACCATTGCTTAAAAAAAGTCAATAAGATGAAATCCACCAGCTCCACTCTTGATCCACCTTCAGTCAGCACACTCCATTGTCTTAAAAATGAAAAATAGGTTATCATCCTCTGGGGTCGTCCCATGTTTTATTTTTTTTCAAATTGGCAGCTGCGTGGCCAAATTATCGACCGAGCTCTACCCTCCCTGCTTTCTCTAAAGTCTTTGAGACAGTTGTTGCTGTACGATTACAAAAACATTTGAGTTAAGAAGCCAGTGTGAAGTGTTTCTAGCCGGAATCTGGATTTGTGAGGGGTGTTAATGACCTCCTATGTGCAGCTGACTCCAGATCTTCAAGTCATGAGTGCGCTCAATCTAAGTGGAGAATCCAATACTGATGATTGCTTCAAACTTCTACGAGACAGAAATAACTGGTTTCGTTCTAGACTGGTTCGATTCTTATTTGACTGGCTAAAAAGAATGTGTTTATGGGATAATGCTAATCTCCTTTCAGCAGTCTTCTGCAGGAATCAGGCATAAGTACTATTTTATTTAGCATACATGAATTCTCTAGATCACAGGTGTCAAGCCCAGGGCCAAACATGGCTCTCTGTCTATAAAAGCCTATACTAATGGTAAAAGGTGGTTTGCCTGTAACTTTGTTGCTTTTGAAATACTCCTTCTCTACATCATTCGCAAATTTACAGTCGGTCCAAAATTACAGTCGGTCAATTTAGGCTACTAAATTGAATTGTATCATCGCAGATTCGGTGGTATCATCAAATATCCAATTATAAATCGAAATCACAGCGTATCATTGAGGCCTACACCCCTACCTTGCACCACCATGCAGCACACTTGGGCTCACATCTAACAGGGCTGAAATGGCAGGAAAAATTGATGCCTATTTTCTGCGTTTGATGCACATCAGACCCAAGTCTAAACAACGATTTGGAAATATGTCGGCTGTTAGTGTGATCCAGTGACTGACTCAAAATCTCAAAGCATATTACCCAGAGTAAAGACCAAAAATCACGGTGAAAAAAGAAAAGTCGGCGGTGCACAAATACAAGAGAGATGGCAGACTGAGTACGTGTAGGTTCATAAACAAACTCATGTTGGTCCTTAAATCGTTCTACAGGAAAAAGAATTTCCACTGTAGAACCAAAAGTCCAAGGGGTGGAGTCATACCGTATCCAGCTCCACCTACACGGGCGGAGTCGAACCAAAAGTCAAGGTGGTGGGGAAAACGCAGCATGTTTGTTCCGTGTTGTAACAGTGGTTAATAAGTTAGGATCTTCATATCCTGCTGTTAATCAACACAATAGATAATAATAAGCTGAAAAAACGAATGCGCTTAATTTATACGCCTTCAAGGGCTCCGAAAAAAATGCTGATGTGAACCGAGCCGAGTTTGAGTTTGACACCCCTGTGCTAGGTGATATATCTAAGTGCCATGATATCTCGTTTCATTGTTATGCTGATGATACACAGTTTTACTTCCAAACACAGCCTAATCTGCAGCTTGCCTTACCTCGCACTACGATGTCTTACTGATATACAAGACTGGACGGCATCCAAGTAATTACAGTTGAATGAGGATAAATTTGAAGCTATGCTCGCGGGCACACGCGGATAAAAAAGAAAAAAAAAAAGTTGGAAGACGGTTGCACTATCATCATTTCCTAGTAACCTTGAAGCAAAAAAAATGAATTTACACTTTCACTTCATAGCCACGTTATATGCATTATCCCAGAAACCTATCAAAGCTTAAGTCATCCATGTCTCTCGAATTCCAAGAAAAGAATTCCTAAACATCTTTCTAAGAAGATCATAATGCTCTGATGGCTGATTTTACTAACCATAGTATCTAGAGTGTGGGTTTCCTCCGGGTGCACCGGTTTCCTCCCACAGTCCAAAGACATGCAGATTAGGTCAACTGGCTACTCTAAAT
>JAQQZR010000009.1:1558458-1582976 GCA_030068235.1 Notoglanidium macrostoma | reverse complement strand
GGGATTGGCTCCAGCTTCCCCGCCACCCAGACGGATAAAGCGCTATAGATAATGGATGGATGGATGGATGGATAGTATCTGGAGTATTGTACAATATGTCCAAGCCTTCACCCTCCTTGGTTACTAGCTGTTGTGTGGTGGGGTATAGCTGGCTAGTCGGTGGGAAGTGGCAATTTACCAAATTTGGAGAAAATGGGAGCAAAAAAACCCCCCCAAAAATCTGAGTACATACCACTTTTCAGCACATCTACAAGTAGCAGTCAGCTCACCATTTTTTAAATAACATGGCATTAAAAGTCATAAAACAGTGCTGCAACATTATAAGCATTCCAATATTTCATTTTTCATTTTTGGGTTTTTTTTTTTTTACACTTGAAAGGATTGCTATTCCTCGGTAGTTTATAAAAACAATGAGTGAAGACACAAAAAGTAGGTCACCCTTGTTAGAAATATCTTCTAGGATCCTTTTAAGGTGTCAACAATAATACAGGTATACATATTAGTGTAAAGTGTAACCTTATTTCTGTTACCCCCTGGCTTCTATATGCAATTGTGTGTGACAGATAGACGAGGCAAGAAGAAAGGTTCCACTGCGCTGGGGCAAAACCTTGTAACGTATTCTATCTTTCAACTGTGACATTAATTGTTGCCTGTAAGCAGGAAAATACGAAGTGAGCGTTTACAGTGACGTCATGTCTGATTTTAAGACAGAGACACGGGGATGCATTAAACGTCCGTAACATTGTCCAGTATGGGATCAGTTCTACATGAGATTGCATATTAACATAGTTATGACATTTCAATCAAGGACGTTATGACACTCTCAGGCCACATCCTGGAGTCCAGGTATTCCCAGAGTGAGCGTCTGAGATTGTGATTAAAGATCTCCCGGGCAGAAGCATTACTATTTAAATGTAGGGAGACCGTTTACTTGTATAAATATGGATCCTGTGCTTAAACGACTCCTGCAGGCATCGCTCCAGAGTCAGCACTTTCTTTTCTCTGAGCTCTGGGAGCTACAGCTCTGCAGATGGAGCAAAGATTCCCCTCTCGAACTCATTTAACGTTGCCTTCATAAAGGAACATTGCAGGCCAGATAGGCTAAAAGGAGCTTGGGGTGGGGACTGAGCCAAAGTGGGATTGGTACAGGCCAAGCCATGGGAGCTTGGGTTTAACTGGTTGGATGGAGCTTGGTGCTGGACTGATGAGGGGGAGTTTTGGAGCTGGATAGTAAAGGGATAACAGGAATTGGGCAGCAGCGGGGAGGCACCAAGCTGGAGGTAGATAAGCTGATGGAGAACAGTTGGGACAAAGCCGGACGTGGCTTCCAAATCGCTTAGAGAGCCAAAAAGTTGGCAGAACACAAAGCAAACTGGGAGGCGCTGGTAAATGAAGGACAAACAAAGCAGATCTGGTTCTGTCACTGAAACCAGTAAACAGTACCTGAGAGAAGAAGAAAGGGTGCAATACAAGATTTAAGACACTTGAATACCAGAGGGAAGTATAAAAAGCTTGGCATGCAACACCAACAATTCAGAAATTCAGGACGGATAAAGATGCCAAGCCAGAAACAACAGAGTGCAAGGATAAAGATTACTAGAAGAACTACATAAGAAGCAAGCAAACTTCATGACCAAGCTTGGAATAAACCAATTAATAAATACAGAAAGATGAGGAGATGGCAATACCGGAAACAAGGCTTGACTTGGGAGAGAAGAACTGCAAGAAATGGGACCAAAGTACAACCTTTAGAATGCCGAACCAACGAATGGGATTTAAACGCAGTTGGGGTCAGGAAGCGAAGGAGTGGTTACCTTGGCTAATGGAGCGTTGTCTGATGCCAGTCTATTCATCATGTGTTAGGTGTGGTCTAAGGTGAAAAGTGCTCCACAAATGGATGGGTGACACATTTCCTTTTCCATTTGCCCACTCCATTAGTCCTGCATGCTGTCATACACAATGATGACAATGGTCTGATCTATCATTCAAAGTGGCAGTTCCATCCTCAAGCTGCAGGGTCTCCCTACACATGGCCTGAATGCCTGACACTGTTTAAAACCAATACCGGTGAAGAACATGAAAGAAGCTTGAATCTGACACATATACCTGACACTACAGAGAATTACCAATGCAATTAGCATATAAACGCTATAAATCCGACAGAACTACACTTTAACCCATATTCGCTCGTTTGTAAATGCACTCTTGTGATCATTGCTCATAGTTTCCTCATCACTCGTCCACCTCTTTGTGCTCCTGATCAGCTGCCCCCCCCCACCCCTCCATTTTGCTCCTTCTAGCTTGTCTTCTTCTTTACCCACTGTGTCTCTTTGATAAGCTTCAAGTCTTTGAAGACTCCACTGCTATGCTATGTGCCTCCTAGCTATTGCACATTGAAAAAAAAATAACTCTAAAAAAAGGAAGGTGAGAGTTCGATGGAAAATACAAAAAGACCTGCATGCAACTCTCTCTCTCTCTCGCTCTCTCTCGCTCTCTCTCTCTCTGCGCCAGTCTCTGATTTTTTGCTTTCTGCATCTCCACAGAGTTGCACTCCTTCATTGTCAAATTTGTTTGTGCAGATCATTTTTTTTCAGTGCGCTACATGCTTCCAGAGGAAACGGCTCATTGATCCTCACAGAAGCCCGAAGCAGGAAGAGCTCGTTCTTTCTACTTCCCTTGTACGCTCTCTCGTTCCTCACTTTAACTAATTCATCTTATGCACAAACTTTAACCAACCCAAGGATTCACAACTGTAATCCCAACTGAATTCACAAGATCCATAATGTAAACCGTGACAAAATTTGCAAGAAAAGTTTACCAACCACAGGAATAACGAGTACTTTTCCGGACTTTATCTTCCATAGCATTAATTTAGCACTGCTTGAAAATACATTCCGGAGAAATTTACAGCGCCGGGGTCCCTGGTTGGATCCTGAGCTTGGGTTATTCTTTGTTTCCCCTGTGTTCATTGGGTTTCCTCTGGGTTCTCCGGTTTCCTCTCAACATGCTCATGCACAATTTGGGGTCAGTGGCATTCAGACACGCCCCCCAATGAACCATATCCCATGCGAAAACATGACATTTTTTTCCTTGCTGGAATAATGGCAAAGAGAGCAAAGAAAATAAACTAGGGTTAGAGTTAGGGAATGGCTTGCGTGCGTTTAGTATCTTGCTCCAACACATGTCCCAGATCATGGCATAAATCTATCAGTATTAGTTTTGGGAAGCGGTACCCACTCAGCAACCGCTCTGTGCTCTCAGCAAACACATCAGAGAACGTGCTTCCTGCGGAGCGCATAGTTTACTTAAACTACTAGTAATGCAAGATGAGCCATGCAACATTGTCAAACACCTGTCACGGATGTATTTTGTAGATGTTGACACCAATTAGCCTACATGTCCGTTTCTGACTAGACGAAATTACTAATTGAGTAATTATTCATCAAAGAACAGACACAGATAATATGTGGATGTTGAGATTTTTTAATACATGTGACACGGTGCTTTCTATTTGCAGTTCCCCTGTTCTGCAATCGGATGCATGGTCAGAGCTGTGCTTAGATTTACTCACATTGAACACTTTGCGAAGGAATGCACATATTATGCGCACATCTGTGCGTACGCACTGTTGATAAATGAGGGTCCGGGAGAGTAAAACTGGCCCTGCTCTCCCCGGGTGGGTCGGATGGCGTATTCTCCCATACTCTGTGCATCACTAGCCCATCATGAACCTTTGTGAGCTCATGTACGCAGAAGAGGGCAACTGGATTCATGTGTCCAGCATGGAACAGCCAGCTTGCTCCTTCAAATTGGAAGAAAGTTTCAAAAAAGGCAAAAAGAATTCCAGGACTGTGGGTCGTTCCCGTCATACTCTTTCCAGAAATATTTTCAGCACAACTTCATTTCAAGTGTTAGAAAGTGTTAAGTGCAGTTGGCCATTACAAAATCAGTCCTTCAAGGTGGACTTCAAACGTTTTAAACAGCGCAGGCTGCAGACGCCAAGCTTGCTTTCTCCGCACATTTCTTTCAGCTCATCTATGAACCTGTGACCTCACACTTTTCTGTCCACCGTCCATCCTGTGGACGAGAAGCAAAGGACACACACCAATCGACACTTCCTGTTACACCTCCGTCGGCTCTTCACTTCTTCCCGTCTCCATTCCCCTTCACCCTTCCCTCTTCCCCGGTCCTCCTCCAACATCTGTCATTCTCTGTCTCACTCTCAATCTTGCACCTTCTTTCCCCGCTCTGTCTCCTCTGCCTCACCCTCTCCGTCTCCTTGGTACAGAAGCTTGCCATTCGGATTTGGAGGAATTGAGTTGAATTATGAAGGAATTCTTCAGTAGCACGATTGGCATCATTTCCCCCCTTCACAATAGAACATCATTCTCATATCTCGCAGTGAGCGCGGATGAAAATAGGCCGCGCACCATTCTTTCTCTCATCCTTTTAAATTGAATTTCTCATATCGCGAGGCCGCGGAGACATCTGCCGTTTTCTTTTAAGAAAAACTCGTTTCATAACATGAGCGGTATATACCTGTGACTTGGTGTGAAAAATCAGGGTTCCTTGTAGTGTGCCGTGCTAAATGATTGAAAAAACACCCATTCCTTGCACAAATGAAAGGAAGGGGCCAATTCTTCATTATTGTCACGTTGTGGTTATTGTCCCTTTACCTTGACGTATCAGGAGGATCTTTTCCTTCATTTGAACCCGCAGCAAACCGTCGCTGTTTTTCTTCATCGTGCAAAAGAACGCACTGCTCAGTCTCCCACCATGCCTTTGTATTCTTGCCATGTATCAGCTCGGAGGCTGGAGGACATAAATTGCATCTCATTTCATGATATGCAAAGAGGGTTTCCTTTTTAAAATGAGTGACAGTGAAAGAGGCAGGAAGTAGAGATCCTGCTAGACGGAGAAAAATAGGGAGTAGGAAAGTAGAGTGGGGGGTTGGGGGTGTGAAAGAAGGGAGGGTGAGGCACTAGAGAAATTAATCCTCAATATCCACTCCCAAGGGGCACCTTATTCCCTCTCAAACTTCAATTTTCAGAGTTAATATCTCAATTCGTGGCTGGAAGGCATGCATGGAGCTCACTCTCCAATTGCTTTAAGGACGTAGTACATAATGGGATTGGAGGGCAAGATGACAAAGCTTTCAAACAAGCTCAAGACTTCTGGGGCTATCTCCAGAATTGTTTTACGCATCTCTGTTAATACGCAAGCATGCGTCTGTCTGAGAGGAAGCTCTGATTTGATAGTGTGATGACACAAAAAATATCTTCATCCAGCCCAGTCCGTCTATATAAAAGGCAGAATTAATTTCACCCGTCCTCTCCTACTCCTGCCATCTAGTGACAAAGGCAACGGCGCGAATTTCCCTAACGCATAAAACGAGGGTGATGATATTAAAAAATAATGTTT
This sequence comes from Notoglanidium macrostoma, assembly GCA_030068235.1. NCBI lineage: Eukaryota > Metazoa > Chordata > Actinopteri > Siluriformes > Auchenoglanididae > Notoglanidium > Notoglanidium macrostoma. The sequence goes on along the minus strand of JAQQZR010000009.1, from coordinate 1,577,555 downwards.
AATTAGAACCCGAGAAGCGCTTTCATCTCCTGTTCAGAGTGAGTAGCCTGCCAGAGCAGTGGAACTAGGACACGTTTCCACTATTGATCTATCAGCGCAAACCTCTGCCTTTGACAAGAGCTCTAACAGTGCTCAACGAAGCTGAGGGGGAAAAAAAAAAACAGAGAAAAAAAACCCCGTCAGATCAAGAGAGCATTTTATCGGAGGCAAACCAAGCTCTTTGTTGAGCCTGTTCAATCACAAGAATGGGCAGTCTGGACCGGTTTGGAGATATCAAAAGACTTTAAGAACACCAAATAAATAACTGCGCCGTAGCTGATGTGCTTGTATGATGCTCTTCCAATCACTATATCATTGAAAATCATAGCGCTTGGCCAGGGCTATTGATGCGACAGCTCTGTTCAGTTTATAAATTAGAGGCTGATTAACAATGGCTTGAAAGCAATCGGGCCGTTGCGCCAGTCAACAAAAAGAACCTTGCAAATACTGTATGTAGGCTAATGCAGGGCATCGATTTTTTTTCCCCCCTGTACAAAATATTGTCCAATCCCAATATTTTCTCTTCTTGATGGTCTCCATTTATATACCATAATATCCTCTTTCAGCTCGCTTCACTGGCTTCCTCTTGTCCTTGGCATCAGAAGGTTTCTGCACCAGATCTGCCACATCTTCAACTACTCGGAGGTATAATCATGCTCCTGGTGCATGGGCTGCCTATTTCCTCATCCTGGCACCTCAGAGGTAGAGTAAGAGAGTTCAAATATAGACTGAAATAGTTAATACGCTAAGACCTGTAGCAGCAGTAGTGACTGATCCAGATCCAGATGTGTAACATACATCAATACTATCAGTCATGAGTGCAGATTTTACAGAGTGATAAAGTGGAGCTGAACTTCAGGTCGAATGTCTGAGTTGTTCATGAACCTGGCTTGGATGAAACTGTTTCGACTCGACTTTAAATACAGGAATCCTCACAGGACCGCTTGCTATCGCTGCGTCTCCAGCGGCACGTTTTTAAGGCGCTCCGCCGAAGAGTGTCTGCTAAAGAGCGTAAGCTAATTATAAATGTTTTGACGCAGCTGTGCAGATTTGCAGCATGCATGCGTAGACGTTCATACTAATTGACAGACTAGGCTGAAGAGTTTTAGCGGCTTTCTAAATTGAAATAAACATATCAGCGGAAATGTCTTCATGTAGCACTAAATGCCAATAGTCTGTAATACAATAAGGTTATTAGGCAGTATTGGCAACTACACATTTGCCAGGCAATTTGCTCTTTCCTGATTTACCGTCTACTGTAACGTTAATTCGGTGTTACATGAAATAATATAACTGAGAGCAATAAAGTATCGGTATTAATACTTTAATACAGATGTTGCGATATTAAGGTTAACCATGATGGACTGTTACATAAGCAATTACCATGGCCTCATGACAACATGGAAATATTAAGCAATTACCGGCACAGAGTACATATGTTATCTTATAGCCTTAGAAAACATAATAAGGGAATGGAAAGCGCTGTCTTAAGTGCGAGACAAACCTTCTCATGAAGCCTGGTAATCAGAAAGCATTGATTCGACATTTCCAATTAACTAGGAATGCATGTAGGGTCGAGGAGTTTGTGATTACGCATTCATGCGTGGGAGGGAGTGTTTGTCTGTGCTTACTGTGGCGTGATAATGGGTTAAGAGTCAAGACAGATACCCTCCATCTGCAGAGCTCTCTTTCAGCCTCTGGCTGCTCTCACTTGGTCTTTATTTCGCTTACCTGGCTCTCCTTTTGATTTAGTTTGGAATGGATCACAAAAATCGTGCTTCTCAAATGTACTCACTCTACGAGGTGATGCAATTATCCATCCTCTACTGTGTGGTCTTGCAAGAGCTCTGTTCTTGAGCTAAGTGTTTTCGACGCTGGCAAGCGTTCTTTCGAACTCACACGGCTGCAAATCTCATCACAGGAGAACTGAACTGTGCAGGATTTTACTGGCACCTCAGCACTTAGGTTGCTGATTAAAGACACCGATTGGCTTAAGTGATCCTCTTGTTGCGTCGACTAGAGCCGTGACAGATTGAAGCATTATCCTGGAAACTTGACCAAGCAAATGAGTCCAGCGGGAACTCATTCGAAAGAACGCGAGGGCTGGTACTTCCGGGACCTTTCCCGGACGTGCTTTGGCTTTTGACTTTTGACGAAGCTGAAAGAGAATGACTTAGTTGTCCGTGGAATAGCCGTCGAGACTTTTGACAGCTGAATTCGAAGCCCCCGTGTTCGTCTCATCCCTGTGAGTTCCAGAGTTCTGAGTGACAGGAGCCGAGGTGTAGGCTGGAGAACTCCTGCTTGTAGGTCAGTGGGCTAATCGGAGCCGCGAGGTGGTTCTTCAGTGAACGACCCCCGTAACATGACTGCAGGATATTCAGACATGCGGACTCCGAGACAGAGCACTGAGATGGGCATTAGTCCCATACTAATGCACATCATCCCAGTGAATCTAGGACCAATCGGTCGGAGACAGAGTATAGGAGCGCAGAGGCTGAGCTAACACATCGCCACTGTGGCTACAATGCTCAAGGGATCTTATTAGTGTACACATCATGTCAAATACAGAGTGCCTGACGCTCCTTTTTTGTCATACATGTAAGCAGAAGACTGAAATGCGTTCTCCTAACTCGCCCATGCCGAGGGAAGCTCTCCAGCCTGGTTTTAAAAAAAGAACCCGATGCGAGGATTTAACCCGCTGTACACCGGTACAGTAGGCCGCATGGAATACCGGCGTCTAATACAGAAGGAACAAAACATTCCGTGCGCTATCGTTATAGGAAAACGATCAACAAGGGAGCTATACTCCCAAGCTGCCATTTCTTTTCTTTTCTTTTTTCTTTTTTTTTTTCTCATTTAAACAGCTTATTCGTTTATAGCTCGATATAATGTCGGATAATCTCCGCAAACGGGCTCCTGCTCGTACTTCTACTATTTCCACTCTCTTGAAGTCAACGAGGAAAAAAGTCCCGGAGAAATCACAAAGCGTAGACTCCTGTGTCCTCAGCTCGGACACATTCCAGACTTCCAGTGATGTTAACCAGACCGTTCCTTCACCGTATCGATGATTAGACACATTTCTGATCAGTTGATACAAAGCGTCCACCACGCTTATTGAATGCGCGGCTGCTGGTTAGAGGAAATTAAGCAACACCTTTGGACCAATCAGAGTCCGGAATAAGGACGACGCTGCTCAGCAGCCGACCGCATGCCGCTGATGCCTTATTATAGATTATGTATAATATATGATGTTTCATAATAGGACTGAATTGAAATCGAAAGTCTCATTTAATGTACGGCGCGTTGTGGCCGGCACAGGAACAGCTGCTGCCACTCAAACGTCGTGAATTATTAAAAGTCAGATATATTCTGATGACAGTGATGAAAATGCTTTTAGAAAGTGCATAACAATGAGTTAACTGTGATAAATTATAGATCCTCGGAGACCTGCAGAACGCATAGTCACTGTCTAAATGAGAAATGCAAGCGCTGTGAATTTAAAGCATTACTCCCAGTTTTCATTTCCCGAAAATTAAAAGACTATTATAGCACGATAATGTTACCTACTTCAGCACTCAGGTTTAGCTGCGGCTCTCTCTGCTCTTCCCACGAGTATCGTGCACTGTTTCTGGTTTATTGCTGGAAATTCGGCTCTGTGCCACTCGCGTTATTGTCAGCTCGGTTAACAGCTAGATGCTCGGATTAAATTCACGTTCGCAGAACATTTTCGATATATCTTATATACAGGGTTACGTGGAAAGCAGCAGCTCATCTGCTCTTCAAGTGTGAGACACGTTGAACGAACGTGTCCGCCAAATCAATATGCAAATGGCCACTGATAAGGCTTAAGTTTAAGGCTTAAGCTTGAGTTCTTCTGCTTTCCTGAGCGGCAAGATGCAAGTCCACACACACCTAACACATAGCTCATGGCGAATACATCAGGTACAAAGTAAAGTAGTACTGTACCGCACCTTCGATGTTGCTGATGCTGTAGATCGGGGGTCTCCAACGTGGTGCTCGCCAAACATTCAAAGATTATGTGCAAAAAAAAACAAAAAAAACACCGGCAACAAATAAATAAATAAATAAATGAATAAATCAACTTCCCCAGTTCAATCCAATCCAAAAAAATAAAAATAAATAAAAAAAATTAAAAAAAAGGCGCAGATGTCCCACCCCAATACAAAATGATCAATCAAATAAGTTACGCGGCCGTCAGGTTTGTCGTCACGTCGCGTCCTGAGCTAACGCGAGGAGTTCGGTGGTGTTAGCGAGCCAGTTCAGCTTAATATAAAATAGCCAGATTTACGATGAGTAAAAAAAAGTGGCCAGGCCAAGAAACAGCAGAAACCATTACATTTCCATGAGGAACGGGAAAAAAGAGGTTTTTTCTATAAACGTCACGGACACGTATGCATGCATGTATGTGTCGTTTGCTGTAACGGCGTTTCGGTCTGTAAAAGATGCAACGTCGAGCACCATTTCACTCAACTTGCAAAGAACTAGTAGAAGTCTACGAAAGGAAAAGGGGCTTAAAGCAAAAGACAGCGATGTCTATTCACCAAACCGCCGGAGGTTGCCGCGGCAACGGAGCCATCTTTTAAAATCCGTCGGGGTTAAATCCTAACTACGCACTATTATGTGAGCTTGACACGTTGAAATTTGAAACATGGGTTCAAGTTTTTGTTTTTTTTTTGTTTCCAGGTGAAAGATAAATATCAGGAGTACGAGACATGCGCGTCCTTTTACTGGGGACTGCTACTACCGCTTACAGTAGGGATGCAACCCAACACATTAGTCAGATAGAACGGATCATCTGTTCTAAACTGATGCGTACTTCTGGAGTATCTGGCAAATTGATTAGACGATTGATGAAATGAAGGCGTGTGGAGCACGTGGCGTTCGTGGACAGTCAAACGTCGGGACACGCCTACTCACTCATAGGTTCTTGCCCTCTTAAAGTATGGAGTGTTGCCCTGTTCCACAACTGTAGTAATGCAGATTATATCAATTACACGATTACATCTTTGCAAAAATAAGGCGATGTTTAGGTCAGGCTATTGAAGAAAACCATGACTAGATGACGTTATGCTCTGCATCCCGTGGGATTCCAGTCCCAAACGGACATTTTTCCAGGGTGTCGCCTGTCCGAGTCTGTATGTGTATCCGATCAGAATCTGTTTACTCTGATTATAATTTATTCATATTCGGTTACATCCCAAAAAGGGTCCATTTTTCCGAGATGGTTTCCTGAACTGGAAGCGCTTCATATCCGAGAGGCGATCATTCCCCGTCCGTCTCTCTGCTCCGGCCTTGTCGGGAAGCCTCGGGAACAAGCCGTGCGTTCCCTTATACATCACCTGTGCTTGTGAAAGCTTGTGTAATGCCATGGTTGAAAGAGAAGTGCGCCGTAACCTGTCAGCTGTGAACCGCTGTAAATCAATACCGCCTCAGACAGGAAGCAGTCACTGGATTCGGTAACGTCTATGATCTCGCTATGACGTGCTCTAGTGCGGCTGCTCAAACCTGTCTCGCCTACTGGTGCCACGTTGGTGCCGGAGTGTTTCCTGAATACACACAAGAGATGAGATGAGAGGAGACGGAGTGAGATGAGGGACGCTCCATTATTATGTTTTACAAAGGTTAAACATACATATGCATGACTTTTTTCTTTGCTTTTCTTTTCTTTTCTTTTTACTCATTCATAATGGATATCTGAGCGGCGTTGTCTCTGAGCATGCTCTATTAGCGCTTAGACCCGCAAAGGAGACGCGGCGTCGGAATGAAATGACCAGGTGGCCCATTAGAGTCACTTCTCAAAACCGGACATTAATCAGTTCATCAGATGAATAAAACCCAGACGTGATTAACGCAGATACGCGCCGATCCCGACAATACCTCACTGTTTTTATGTTAAACCCTGAGTGGTGTCCTTTTCTTCTTCGAGCAATGCCGTGATCGTGCTATTGATATGCGTTACGAGGTTGAAAACAGCGTGCACACAGTATCGTTAATAAGCTACGCTTGGATACTCGCTTACTTTCATGCCACCCATTCGATCCCACTGTGGTCACGCACGTGCACCTTGGGGGTTTTTTTGTATTTTTATCCATTTTTTGGTTTCAGAATAAGAACGAGAAAACCAAGAAATGGCTTATTATTTCAGTTCTTCATTTCATACGAAACAACCTTTTGGTAAAAGCACTTAAAATACACTGACGTCTTTTCGGTTTCTAATTGTTTCGCCACGCAAAGTTTATCCTTGTTAAAGTTGTCTGGATTGTATCGTTCCTGCTTTATTTTTTTTTTTTAAGTCCGTCTCATTTGCGAAAAGGAATAAAGGCAGTAAAGTACACGGCCCACTCCAATCCTTCTCACAAGTCATTATCTATTTTCTGTTGCAAATAAGGGAATAACAGAGCTATCGAGTCCGTCCGAACTTCCGCGCATGCATTAGCGGAAAAATCCTGCGAGTCCGCCAAGTCTCTAAATGTGCTTTGACAATTTTAGACCAAATTATTATGCCGACTTGATATTAGCATTGACACGGTACTATCTGGAGGCTGAAGAGCTGTTATCTGCAATTACCTGATCGGTTTTCGGCGTGAGCGGGTAATCCGTGAAATAGACTGTTTGGTTATGAGGACGGAGACGCGAGGCCTATCTCGTCGTGTCTTTTTTAACCTCCCCTCACTTACACAGTTGGGGACGTTTCATTAGCTTAACGCAGAAGAAGTAGAAGCATAAGCCTTGATAAAGTGACACTTAGTTTGAAAGGCTTCCTGGGAGAATAACACTGGCCTTGGGTTTCAGGAATGGACGTGATGTACTATTAAGAAGTGGCGAAGAAGCTCTTTTTTTTTCTTTTTCTTTTCCAGAACAAATGGAAGGGATGTTATCTCCAGGGCCACGACGAGCAGCACTTGGCTCAAAAAGAACAGCGCACACAAACCTGTCACATGGCCCACGCTCTAGCGTCTCTAGAAACAGACGTAAAAGCGGGTCATTATCTTTAACCCCATCTATCAGGGCAGAGGCAGTGTCTTCCATCAAAGGTCCACAGATGTCTTCCTCCGTCTGAACGCACTCACTAACGCTCCTCTAAACTGCAGATTAATGAGGCCTGCCTTGCATGTGCTCTGCACTCACTTTCAATAACGGGAACAGTTTTTGGGAAGCTGCACCCAACAACGGCAAGCAATTTAGCTCAACTATGCTTGCTTGCGTTCTCCATAAATCTCCGCAGTCATTTGGCCTGCCACTGTATCCCCGATGCCGATGCGAAGCCAGGGTGGTGAATCTTTCAGGGTCTCCTCGGCTGACTCATCGTGTTTCTTTACGTCTGTGTCTCCACGAGCACACGTTTACATTCGCAGGCATCCCGCACTTTTCATATATAACAGCTAACAGCTTCTCCGATCGCTGGCATGTTTCTTTTGCACTCGCCTGCGTCCGTCAATCTCACCGGAACGCACAAACAAGCCCGAGAAGTGTCGCTTAAGCGCCACTGCGGCTTGTCGGAGACCCCATTTTGGCTTGTCGAGCTTAAAAATAAATACTACGTCAAAATTCGTTTAAGCTAGGAAGCATGGATTCGGTAAACACGCCTCCTTTACCTCCTCCGTCAACCTACATTGTTTAAACGACAACCTAAGAAAATGAGGTTGGCAAAGCGATAAAGCAGGAACGGCCCTAAATCCAGCTCTGGATTTAATATGCATGGTGGAGTCTGATGGAAGAGATAAGGAGGATGAAAGGCGCTGGCATTTGCAGGTGGGACAGATAATGAAGGAGCTCTCGAGGAGAGCCGAGGCCGGCAGCATCGCCCGGCCGCCCGGCTCGGGAAAACGGCGTCCTGGTGAATGCCTCCGTTTCCCTGCTGGCATTTCGGTGGCATTTTGATATGAGCGTCGGGAGGATCCCAGGGGAGAGAGGAAAGAAAATCCATTACAGATGTAAAAAAAAAAAAAAAAAAAGAGCCTGTTTTTTTTTTTCCTTTTCTGTTTCACACTGCCATCGTAGACGTTTGAGATCGACAAAGACACAAGAAAGAATATTAACGAACAGGAAATAATCCATATTTCTCTGCATTTTGACTCTCATTTGTCACCTCTGTCGTGATGTGAGACAAAAATATATAAACCTCGTAATGCTATCTCAGCTCTGCCGTTCTTCCTCGACTGTCTGCAGGGTAGTGACCTCTCTACTGTTTTTTTTCTCTGCAGAAATATGATGTTTATGTGCACTTTCGGTTACATAATGGAGATGCAGCAATGGCGTGTGAGCAGGCGAGAACGCGTTCCCAGCCTGAATTATTCAGGACGTCTGCCAGCGCTCTCCTTCACCCGAGAACCTCCCAGCGCTGATTCATGAATGGAGGGAAGTGCAGTGGCCGCAGTATCACAGGCGTGCACTGTTAGCAGCTCCGGAAATCACTCGCCTCCGCTATGCAATCTCTTCCCTTCACTTTGGCTCATTCAGCCATCTCAGGGTGTGCAAGCTGGCTTGCCTCTGCTATTCTCTCTCTCTCTCTCGCTCCTCTTTCCTCCACCTCTTTCTGACTCACCGTATCCGGCGTAGTTGTCGTCCACTGCAAATTGTTTCACGTAAAAGCCGACAACGGGCTTCGTTTATCAAGCTGGATGCGAACACATTCATTCATAAATCGTTTGCGAGAAATCCGCTGCTCGTTAGTCGGGAATGATGTTTCTTATCCTACGCTCACCTCTTTACGTCAATTTATGTATAAGGATAGTCGGTAATGAGGACCTCTGTTGAATGGCTTCATAACATGAAGGGTTACTGCAAGTTTATATACAGATTACGTGTTAAGTTTAAATCACTCATCAATATAACGAACCTTACGGCATAAGACACACGGGCAATAGTCAAAGCGAGCAATATGATATGCAATTACGCAACTTTCTCTGTCTGGAAATACGGTGGCTGCGCCAATCTAGCCACACACGGGGCTTCCTGCCATCAGGCTCGCTAATCAACAAGGAAAGCCTCCCTAAGCCAGTAGCTCATGAACGTCCAGATTCCAAAATAGCTTTAAATGTCAATAACAGAGTGAAAACACTTCATCGTTAAGCCCTACGGATATCCTAACAATAAAAATTGTTTACATCGGCTCACCTGCTAAGTATGCAAATCAAGTGGGGTTCATGCTACTCTCTGACTGCACACATGCACTGAAATGCTGATAGTGTCGTCATCAGCCAGCGTGGCGTTCTGGAGGTTTGTGCTACATATTGAGATTTGCTCCTTAGCCGTTGCACGTCAGGTTTAAAGTTATGGGTTCAGGGTTCAAAGATGCGCTACGGCTGATGCGCTGTTTAAAATGCGATGCGTACATTAGCCACGTCCTTTTCGGCGGTTCTAGTACCGCAAGTCGTCTCAAATGTTTTTGTTGTTGGTGACGCAGGACGCAAACTCGTATCGCTGTTCACGGGAGACGGGCGCATCTAGATACAGGTCACTTGCGATTATGAACGTGAGCCGTCACGAGAGGCACCTCCTTGGCAGAGGGAATAAATCGATATACTGAAACAAATAAGACTAGCCATTTCATCAGGACAAAAGTAATGGCACCCGACAAAAGGAGGCCGTGCGTGGCTGAGGCAATGGCTGAGGCGCATTATTCGGCGCACGCCGTTTCGAAATTCTCGGGCCGCCGTAGGTTTTGTCTTTTCTGGAGATTTCGCTGGGTGAACGATATCGCGCTTGGTGGTGCTTTTCAAATCTAGTAGGAGTTTCAATTTCAGCTCGCATTCCTGACATATATTTACACGTATCTTTGCTAAGAGATCGATCGGTGAGGGCCGTTGCGGAAGCTGAGGCCGATTTCTCACGCATCAGTTAGACTGACGATGCAGAAGGACTTTGTTGTCACTGTGGAACCGAGGCTGTTCTTAAAGTGGGAACTCTTTGGCATCACCTTACTCTGTTCTGGTGCTAATATGTAGACAGTCAGCTGCAGCCCTGCTGCTGTGTGAGTGTGAGGGCAAGAAGCTCGATGCTGGTGTGCAAGCCAAAGACTATTCCGTGCCCATCATGGTATCTTTATCTCAACAGCCTCTCAGCATGAAGAGAGACCAGAATTTTGCTCTCTGTCACTTGTCCCCTTTCTCTGTCTCTTCGCCTTGGCTGGAGGATGAGTGTCTGTCATTCACTGTCGGCAGGGTTGAAGCTCGTGTCCGACACGCTTCCATTAGCGTTGAGACTGTTCAATTACCTCAGATCGCAATGTTTAAACCCTGCCAATTACTGATACATCTTCCTTTTAAATTATGCATACGATAGGCTGAGCTCGCGTGTGCAATGATTTTCTCCCTTTTGACATCGCGCCATGTGTTCCAGACTGTCTGAATTACAGAAGAGACCAGAGATCTGGGCCAGCCGTCGCCACTCCTTCGTTAAAGCAGGATCCCTTTGCCGTCTTCGACTTCAGCACATCTTCTCTGATGGCTACGCAATGGCTGCAGGCGGTGGCACCGAGCAGGCGGTCTTCAGACTGCCACTCTCGCCATCTCTCTGCTCTCAGAACACACCTCGTCTCATCCCCTTGTCTCCTAGCAACCCCGGCTGTCTCGATGGCCCAGGAGGCATCCCTGGATCTTCGCTCAGTGTGACTTTATCCCCTCTTATTTTACCTCCCTCCCCTACTCCTAGACTGGGTTTGGGATATGTCTCTCTCATGATGGTTTCCTCAGACATACAAGTCTTCCTAATGCCAACGGTACGCCTGTCTAACATTATCCTTGTTAAATACATATTTATAGCTTGAGCATAGAATGATGAACTCAGAACAGTCTCCGTTTAAGGTGACAGAAACAGGGGACACGGTAAAGTGGGAAAATTGAGATGAGTTGAAAGATTGCTAACGTGAGATGAACGAGTAGACAGGGCTTCCAAAACCTAGATGCAACTGTCAATAAGCTGACTGGCTCATCTGCTATTTGTATTGCGGGGGGGGGAAAAGGAGACTGTTCTTTTTTGTGCGTTTTGAGCGACGAAATGAAGCGAAGTGCGTGCGTGAAAGAGGTCAGCTTATTATCAGAAATTAGCCGGCAAATGATACGTCTGTATGTGATGTCTGACAATGCATGCATGCAAAGAGGACTGGGTTTAATGTGTTACCGTGTTTCACGCTACAGTTCCCAACGGTGCGCGCAAAAATTGATGGACTAGAGGGATCTTCTGCCTCAACCATCATGGGTGCATGCTTGCGCAACATCTGCGTGTCATCTCCTCGTGATCTATTGACGTTAGAAAGGCCAGGGTGTAAGCGATTACGGCCACCGAGGCGTCCCATTAAATGGAATTTACGGACGAGGCGGGGGCTAAGAACTCCATGACGCGAAGCAGAGTGCCAAGTTAATTAATTCCGTATAACGGGACACCTCGGCGGCCATCATCCCGCTCGTACCCTGGTTACCAAACATCTAAAAACGTTTACAGATTTACAGGCCTAGGAAGAACACGTGCGGAGTAACACATGAGGTTTGACTACAGGCTGTTGCAGAGTGACACAAAAGTAATGTAACTTTCCGTAGACAGTAAAGAAATAAAGTAACGTGTTATGTGTTTTAAAAGTAATACGAGTACTCGGAAATCGCCATAAATGTCGTACCACTGAGCTGATAGAACACCCAGATGGCCAGAGTAACAATGTCCATCATGTTATTTGTCTTTGCTAGGCCTTTTTTGTCTCTCTCACCTCTTGCCATCATAGCAATACAGCCACTTAAAAAAAAATATACAGTATAACATTGATTTATGTCTCTGTTGCATTCTCAAACAATTCTCTTACTCGTTTCCAGGCAGGCATAAAGCACCACTGTGAGGCAAGCGTTATTACCAGTGAAATCAAGGAGAATTAATTGAATCATTTTCAAGTCAGCGAGGTCCCCCATAGGTAATTGTTTCTGAGTCAGTGGCCATGGTGGAAAGTGCGGCTGTGGAGAGACGACTGCCTATACACACTCATGCAGATCTAAACAAAGCCTACAGTCAGCGATGCAGGCCCACCCTGGGCCATAATACATAATACAAATGCACAATGAGCTCTAATCAAATTCACACAGGCTTCATCAAATCCAGCACAGCCCCTCGAGTCAAACAGCACACAGAGTTGAGCACGTGCCGAATGCAGATCAAATATGTATTCCTTATCAAACTAAAGCCAGTCTCAACTCATTCTCCGGGCATTCTCTAACGGCGCACGACGCCATGACTAAGGATGCGGGCCTTATTAGATGAACACGGATCTATGATCAAGGATTCTGCCTTTGAAAAGTGTGACTGAACCCGAGATCAAAAGCGCGGGTTCCCTCCAAATCTATAGAGCGGAAAAATTAGACACCGACTCACTTCCAACCCACAGGCAGTCCTGATGAAACAAGGAAAATGCCACGTTAATGCAACTTTATCACGTACAAAGCTGAAACGTAAAAAAAAACAAAAAACAAAAAGGTTAAATTTAGATGGATAGATGGATGAATAGAGAATGAAAGGAAGAAATAAGAAAAGTGTGAATGGAACAAAATCAAAGGTTTTGGTTGACTTCCTTCCTTGGTTTCACTCAACGTACGGAGAGGGGAAAAAATAAAATAAGGGAGTAAATAAACGAAGGAATGAACGAACGGAAGCGGGACTGGCCCAAAAATCAAAAGCGAGTTCGTCCGACCTATGGAGTGGGAAAGAAGGGAATTTATGCAATCAATAAATAAATGAACACAGTGAATATAGCGCCGATCTATTGAGTGTAAAAAAAATGAAAGACATTGGCTTGTACGGAACTGATGAAACAAAAACGGCGTGACTTTATTCCGCGTAAAGCCTAAAAGCTTTATGCCTTTCATTAAATTACCTGAATTTCTGTATATAATCTATAACACAGTTCAAAGTAACTCCTCATAGAGCTTTTAATATAAGATGCAAAGAGAACCAGGGACGTTCAGCCTACGACTAAAACCATTACCGAACAGTTTTTTTGGTTCATCAGCTAACCGTCCACTGAATCTATACTGAGAGATTAAAGTTGGTGGAGGTTTTGTCCAAGGGGCGTATAAAGCAAACGATGGCTGAAGGCCATGGCAAGAGCACAGACAGAATCTACGCTGGAGAGATTGAAATTCATCCCAGTCAGTCTGTGTGAAAACACATCGATATGAGCTGGGGCAAATATTTCCACGCTTTGTTGTGCAAGTAAAAATAAAAAGAGCTGTCAATAGTGTTTTTTTTTGTTTTTTTTTTTAACTCACATTTTTTATACTTCGTTTTATTCTTCCCCAGAGAGTGCTACTTTGAAACAAGGCCAGATTAAGACCGGAAGCCTGAATCTATTCCATGCACTGTGTTTGGCTTTGAGGCTGCGAATCACTGCTGATTTTAGCCTGAGTGTTTTACGACTCAGGGTAGGTCAAGCTGTGCTGTGCGCTTGGTAGTGCCTGTGCACTGTAGCCCTCACATGTGACTCTTGTGCTGCCATGGCAACTCGCAACGCAGAGCCGGCTGATTTGATCCCCAGCTGTGCTGCTATGGCAATAGTAGAATACGGGACGAGAGCAGTTTATCAATTCGGAGCCCAGCTGAGCTGCCATGGTGATGACAAGAAATCGGAACGGGCCCAGCACACGCCCCTGAGGAATCCCAGCTGTGCTGTTATAACGGAATACCGCCCAGGAGCCCCGCAGATGTGCCCGGTCCCTCAGCAGTGATGCCAGAACACGAGATGCGCAGTTCATACGTACTTCATACGTATACACTATGTATCCTAATTTACATTTACATGAAATGGTCAGAATTTTAAAATCCTTGACAATGACGCAGATACCAGGCCTAAATGGCCCAAGCTTCAGTATCAGCTTTGTAGCTAGTGATTAACTTTATCAGACAACGACACGGATCGCTCAGTACAGCACGTCTCTCACAAGTGAACAATAGCATACAGTATGTTTTGGCGCTTGGGAAATCTCCACCGGGGGTTTGTCTGCTTCATATAGTACTTGTCAAATCTCAGTTGACATTTTATATAGATGCTAATCAGAAGCAATATGTCCCTGGGCAAGAGCCTTCAATTTCTGTAAATCGTTTTGCTGTGACATGGGGAGCATGAAAAAAAGGAAGAAAGAACAATAACAAACAAGTTAATGCATACATATGTACAAATGTATAAATAAATCCACTATGTAGCCAAATGTTTGTGGACATTTGATTATCACACCCATACGTGCTTGTTCAACACCCCATTCCTGATGTAGTTCTCCACTTTGCTGTTATTCTACCCTCCACTCTGCTGGGAATGCGTACTGCTAGATTTTGGAGTGTGGCTGTGGGCATAGTGAAGGGTAATTGTACTGCTACAGCATACAAAGACATAGCAAGCACAATCGTGCGCTCCTAAATTTGGTGTTGTTAAATCGCACATTGGTATGATGGTCCACATACACTTGGCCATATAGTGTACACTTTGCTTTCTTTTTTCTCCACTATACACTCTTAAAGAAAAGAAATAATAATACTATGAAGCTGTACCTTCCCGTGTGTCTGGCGTGGTAGAGTGAAATGTAGGTACATATTTAGCCTGTAATATGTTTATAGACTAAGGTTTGCACATTTCTAGGTACAAAACACACACTAAAGGTACAAAAGATGGCACCGCCCCAACAACAGGAAGCTGTACAGTGCAGTACCCTTTGTTCTGAAAGTGCAGAAGAGTCTGGCCATTGTTAGCATGTCACTGTTAATGCGGACATTAGCAAACTGTGTGAAATAATATGATGAATAATGCAAATGTTTTTCTATTTTGGTGGTTTTGGGAATCCGTGCTTGCTTTCTCTAGCCTGAAATTCCCGGTCAGAAATCGGAAACAGACTGTTGCTCTGTTCTCCAACCCAACAATTATGTCTTGATTCACCACCCAGTTTTACCCTTCCGACTTGACTTCGTGTACAACGTATTATTTGCAAGTTTCCAAAAATGTCATCGGGCAAAGGACCACACAACACCCACATTCACGCCTTCATCTACTACCACGTATAACCACATGAGATCATCATGGCAGCGTGAACTTATTCCACCTGCTGCGGTTGAATAGAATTATTTTCAGAGGATCCTATCCAGTCTGGTCTGGTTTTGCTCTTGGCAGTGTATCTTGAATATAGCCAGATTTATTTAGTATTTATTGTATTAGATCGTAATAATTTAAATATCTGGAAAGCGCAGAGATTAAGGGCATATAGAATAAACTATGCCGCGGATTTTCCAAAAATGTTATGAATATTTAAAAATATACAAGGGCTCACTGGGCATTAAAGCACACACACCGCACACTGGGAATTCTTTCATAAGAACTAAGCAGTCTACATCCAAGGGCTCTCTGATTACACTTCGGATTACATTAAGGCATTAGTGATTGCTTTCTGTCTTCCCCAAGGAAAACAATCAATATTATTCCAGATTCTCTGTGATGTAAGAAGCAATTCAACATTAATTGCTCTTTCGGGTATACTGTTGTGTTTTGCTTTGATATTGGGCATTGGATCGTTAATACTGTAATACTGTAATACTGTTGCACCGGTCACTGGGGACCTAAGGTGTGCTGTGCAGGTCGGTGCATGTCTCCGAGTGTGAGTTGGTGGAGAGAATTTGACAGAGTGGGGCCAGGGCATTAGCATAACCGTAGTGAGAGTGGAGAGAGGAAGATAGACAGGCTCACTGAGCAGCGGGGCAAGTCTGCTGCTCACCTCCCTTATCAGTCTGCAGGGCCAGGCTTCAGAGGAAAGGGGGGTGGGTTGAGTGGGGTTAGACTGGCAGAGAGAGATGGAGAGAGAGAAAGACAGATAGCGAGATGGAAATAGTGAGAAAGAGAAGGAGAGTGAAAGCAGAAACAGAGGTAGCCAAGCAATTAATTGTCTTCACAGCCTGGCATTTCATTTCAACACTCAAGCAAAGAAAGTCTATTACAGGAACAGGATGATCATTAAAACCCACCAGTAATCACACTCACACAGGGAGAAAAAAACAAAAAAAAAAAAAAACACCCTCCCCCCCCCCCCTCCCCTTTTCCTCCGTCACTGTCATCGACCCTCCAAAAACAGTCATTTCCCCCTGCTTCACAGTCGCTGGACTGTAACCGGTAGATTGAAAAATAATAGCAGTTCTGATGGCCCCCTAGGCGATCGTCATGCATGCAGATAGATAAAGCATTTCAAGTTTGGAACTGGAGAACAACGGAGCGCAGGCTTAATTTCCGAAATAAATGTCTGGCATGGGTGGATCGAGACCCCGCCTTGGGCTCTTCCACTTCCGGACACGCTGAGCCGAGAGAAATGCAAAACTAGTGGACAGGAGATATGAGAAATATGAGCGTGGGCAACGAGACAGAGCAGGAAAGGAGAGGAGGACAGCGGAGAACTGCAGGTGGATAAGGGATGGGCTTTGGCGGTTGGAGGAGCGCCGGAGCAGTTCATTTGTCACTGTCAAATTGGTTCGCATTTCGCTCATAACTAGGAGGATGCAGCGCAGCCTGTGAAACCCCTCTGGAGGGCGGCGTAGAAAACTGCATAGGTTTCATACGGAGAGCACAGGACGCCGTCCTTCATCTGTAGCATGCAGCTGCACGTCTGATTCAGCATGCTGACTGCAGTCACTGCTCTGTGGATGTGGCGTTCATTCATTGCGTTCAGGCTAAATTTGTAAAAGCAAATGATGTCGTTTGTCTGAGATCCGAATGACAGCAGGCTGACAGGTACACGGCGCAGCTGGAATTTTTCACTGTGACAGCGGCGAGATAGGAAATAAAATAAATAAATAATTCTCCGTCCTCCTCCTTTTTCCCCTCTACCCAGCATACAGGATGTCGGTGCGTGCAGAGGTGTCCGAACGCTGACGTAGCACTCCTCAATGCATCGCAGGCAAAATTGCACAAGCTTGTTTATTGGCCCGGTGTCCGGCCTGAGCGCCGAGTGCTTAATGAATGGCGGAGTATATCTCCTGCAGTAAACATGCTCTCACACTCTCTCTGACTCACACATTCTCTCTTTCTTTCTCTCTCTCAGGCTCTTGCTATAACTCTCTCTTTCACTCGCTGACTTTCCATCTCGCTCTGATTCATTTTACAGGTCCTGAGGGAAGCAGCAGGTAGGCCTGAGGTCACAGGTCCAAGCCTGACTGGGGACAGCATTGCATTTCCTTTAGCTAGATAATTAACCTGAATTCTTCTGGGTATCCAACCACATAATGGATAATGAGGAAACTGCGAGCCATGTAAGTGAATCTGGAAAAGGGCATCTGCTCGCCAGCACTGTTCGGTTCATACACACCAATTATTTATCTATTTGATATTGGATGGGGTGATATTTGTGTCCCACTGATAACATTGGTTTTTAACATGTTTGTAAAGAAACATAAAGGATATTTTAAACATGGGTAAGGTGTCCTGCGAAAACCTACATGCCTGTAAATAATTCAGAAGAAAATGAAGAACAATCCACAGCACTTAGAAAACAGGTCCCGGCTGGCTACACTCACTCGCTGACTCCAATTTACCTGAAAATGTAAAGTAATTCATTAAAGTACCTTATGAATCTTATTACTTTTGCATTAATGCATGAGCCCATTTAACATCTCTCAAGTCCCATGTTCAACAGGAAATCTCATCGTCTGGAATTTTCTGAAGATCGTGTGAACCAAACATTGTCTTATTCTTTTATTCTTTACTTTAATAATATTGTGATAATAAGTGATGGTCAGAAAACCTGTTACCCCGATTATAGATATAAAATTTATTTTAATGCCCTTCTGGTCCTAATGCCATGAGCGCAGATGCAAGTTAAGCACATTTTGCTAATTCTTTGCTAAAACTCAACCTTGTAAATAATAACATATTGTTGCTTGAGTTTGAGTACTGTAGGTATGGGCATGTGTTCTTGGATTCAATGTCGTTAAATGATTTTGAATGATTCTTGTTTGGTTAAACAGCACTGCAGTTCTGGGATCAGCCATGTAATGGTAAAGACAGCAGATTGCTGGTGTAGCCATGGAGACAGTAGTGTTGATTAGGTTCACTAGAGCTGAGACATGGAGCAAGACTCAAACAAATTGTCAGTTAATTCAAATTCAATTCAGGCATATGAGAACATGACTACCTCCATGTGCTTGTCCTCTCCCACTGCTTCTCCTACTATTTATCCAATCTCCTTGCTTGTTTTAATGCACTTTAATTGGATTTCATCATCCAGACAAGTGCTTTTAGCCAGACGATTATCACTGGGGCTTTGTCCACCACTCTTCTTTGTTGAAGCATGCCTTTTATACTGAATCATCTCTGAATGTTCTTTGGTCAGACTACTCAAGGCATGAATATTTGGGTAGATCGCTCTCTCTCTCTCTCTCTCTCTCTCTCGCTGTTGCCTGTCAGACAAGGGATCCCAGCATGGGAGAATATATTGACTGTGGATCAAGTTCAGCCATGTCATCCAACACCAGAGATTATTTTAACATATGGTGCGAGGAAGGTTTCGGAATCAATTTTGGAAGGAATATCCCCCACATCGACTTACACACACACACACACACACACAAACAAATATAAAGTTGCATAGACAAAATGCTATTGTTGTCCCACCCCCAAATATTGGCATACTTTACAGCTAAAACTGTCCTAAGCTCTCCAGTAACGTATGTTACCCCGCGACCCCCAATGGATAAGCTGTATAGATAATGAATGATGGATGGATGGATGATTATATCTTAAACATTCTCCCTTATTTCTCTGCACTGGCTACACCAAATATAATAAATGACCAGTTGTTTTAAAGATTAACTGAAGATTTAGAATAAAACAATTTTTCATTTTTTGACCAACTGGACTCATTTTGCAGTGACACACCCCATATCGAAATATATTATACTGGACTTGAATATTTGTTATTTATTATTACTATACATATTCAGACTTGGACAACAGAGAAGCATCCATCCATCCATTATCTATAGCGCTTTATCCGTCTGGGTGGCGGGGAAGCTGGAGCCAATCCCAGCATCTTGGG
>JAQQZR010000009.1:1540359-1558358 GCA_030068235.1 Notoglanidium macrostoma | reverse complement strand
ATGCAAACTCCACACAGAAAGGCACCCTGGGTGACCCGGGGATCGAACCCAGGACCTTCTCGCTGTGAGGCGACAGCACTAACCACCGCACCACCGTGCCGCCACAGAGAAGCATGCTTCAAGGAATGGCTCCATGTCTATATTAGTTCTACTGGTCTGAAGGTAAAATACAGCATATTCTTTCCAGATATGTGCACACTCAATCTGTAAAAAAAAACCCTACTAACCGATTTGAACAGGTCTAAAATCCCAGAGATTTTCTGGTAATAAATTCATTACTCCACTGCCATTTGCAAAAATTAATCCAGGCCGAAAAGGGCTTCAGAAGTCAACACTTCCACATCCTGATCCCAATAGCCATTTTTGTCTAAACCCGTTGAAAAAAGTTCCAATTCATCTCTGGTCCTTGATTGCACTGAACTCCATGTCCCTGCCTTTTGATAAATGCAAGTTGACACTTCAGAACATTTCACATTGTGAGAGAGGTCTTTCAACCCATTTTTAAAGACTTGCGCAATTAAGCGCCAATATGAGACAGCAGAGAACATCTTCCTGCAGCAATCCAAGAGCAAGAAAAGGTTCAATATTCATGAAATATTCTAATATCCTGAGCCCCCAGTAGGATGAACAGAGAGAAATAATGATCATTCCTCATGTCAGCCAGCACGGGCAGCCATGGAGAGAGAATTATGCAACAGCACACTTCACAAGCACTTCTCTGTGTTTTTCTTTGTTAGGGTTTTGGTAAGTGGATTATTCTCCCAAGTGGGACATGTGGAAATTAATGTTCTCATACACGTCAGAAACTGGAATCATTTGCAGCATTCGATATTTAACATCTCTGCCTCTAACCATGACCGCCCTTCTAATATGCAGTTCAAACTGTTTAAACATAGAGAGTAATCAGTATTTTGCTGGTAGATCTTTAATCCAGGAAGTCAGCTCCCTTGGAGATGGTGCTAGTTTGCATTTTGTCTGAAATCCTCCTTTGGTGAAGTCGTCAGTGGAGTCCATTGGTTGACATCTCAATGCTGGTGAGACAGACTCCGAGCAGACAAACGAGTGATTGGCAGGCGTCTGAAGATGGCTTTTTCAAAAATCGATTTCTCTTTTGCTTTCTTGCTTATTTGCTTCCTGGGGTTGTGATGTGTGATTGAATTACTAATAGCTCAACGGATCAACGGATGAGGGGAGGGTGTATTAATTTTTGCATAACTTGGATGGAAACCCCATGTAGTGTTCAATAGTCTTTGACATTTACAAATGTAACACGTATAATGCACTAACATGCAATTAAATTAACAGCTAATAAAACACCCGGCTCACATAATGTCTTTAATACAATGCTAAATTGCAGATTCAGCCCTAAGGCTAATCTAGACCCAAATATTATATGTACGACATGCAGTGTTTTCCCTTAGTAGCTTGTAATCTGCATTATTTATGAATGAAGAATTTGAATAACGAACCTGGATTGCATGTGTAACGGCACACTGCCCTCGGTGCATGGCCTTAGAAGGTGTCCATGTGATTGTATACTTCCCTAATGGAGCTTAATGGATTGTGTGCAGCTCTCTGCTGCTCTAATGGGGTGAGATGCCTGAGGGATCTTTGTTGCCTGGCTTTCTCTCTCTTGCACCTGACCTGAAGTTAAAATCTCATCACTAACACGTATGTGAAAAACAGACTTGGCTTCCTGAAAGACATGCCTTGGCTGACAGCATTGTGAAGACCTAGAATGTCTGGCATTTATTACTCTGCAAATGACAAACTATCCATTGTTAGGTGCTGCAAAAATCAAAAAGCCAGCCTTCCGCCGAGTACTGTAGTCATTTTAGAGAAGTGAAAACAAATCAAGCTAAGGGCAAGAGTCAGACTAGATTGATTATTTGCTTTATTTATGACATTTTCATTTTTTTTTTTTTAATAATGTTATGAAATGTAACAACAGCTAGAACAGAACTTACTGTTCTTGCTCACCATGGCAACACACTGAATGTATAAAAGCTTACCCCAGTTAACATGCAAGTGCGATGACGGGGCATTTACATCATGCAAAGCTGATCTTCTTTCACACTGAGTAGATAGGCCTTTCAATTTTTGTGATTAAAAACACTACAGGGATGTATTCGTAGAGTAAAACAGACAGAACATGCTAGAGGGAAAAAGCATAAGAGAGATGGAGAGAAAGAAGGCGGTAGAGAGAGCATAGTGAACAGACAGACTCCACAGAGAGACGGAGAAATTTACGTCCAGGAGAAGGAAAGGAAATACCATAGCGCGTTATTGAAGCTTACTTTGGCAGTAAGCTGCTTATTGATAAAAGCACTAATCTGGCTGGTGGAAGGTAAGGAGCGTGGCATGTGTGGTGATAAAACATCTGAGCAAAAGGCAACATCATCAGGGAGCTGAGTGTCCTCAAAGCTCCACCTGAAAGTCAGTATCGTATTTATTTCTGCACAAAAGTGCGAACCTGACCTCAAGGCTGCTCACAGAATCAGATCCCACGGTGCATGAAAGCTAATTCACCATTCACGATTCCACTTATCTTGGATTATTGCCTGTTTCCCATACACACTGCAAGATGGCGTAATTTGATGTGATGAGAGATTTTAGATATATGGGGATGTTTAAAAACCTGGGCAGATTATGATAAATAAATTTTAAAACTCCTCCTGAAACGAAGTTAACACAAGTCAAGCTTCTTGGGTTGTATGAAGAAATATATTTAGGAAGAAATGAAACTGACTGTGAGCCCTTAGATATTAACATAACCACTGTTATTATTGTCTTTCTCATCTGTGCCTACATCATCATTAGTCACACATCTGCATACTACCACTGTGTACTGTTCCATCCATCTCTACAACAACATCGGGAATCACATTCTCGATCTTCAGAGCAGGCCTGTTCTGTCCTTTAAGTATTTCCTCAGCACGAGCTGTAATCTCTCTTAACGGGTAATAAAGGGGATGTTAGATCAAAATCTCCACCTTGTTCACAGGGGCCATGGCAGGAGCAGAGGGTTTTGCTCATACCATTTCCACCACTCCAACATTCAGTTTCAAAAAGAGATGCTTTGTAGAGGAAGATTATCCAATACCATTGTGAAAGTTCTGCTAGGCAATCCCAGTGTGCTTCTCAGGATCATGAAAATCGATTAGCCTGGACTGAAAACCAGCCTTTTGCCCTCGTTTATTTCCAGTAGAGACCCATCATGTTGGTCAGATCTTATGAAGCGTTCTGGCAAGACCACTCGATCTGCATGTACTGAGTTGGACACAGGCCAGGAAGTAAGTTGATTCATATAAAACAGCGCTAAGAGAAATCGACAGCTTCTGCCTTGAGTGGTTCTACTGTCTTATTTCCACAAATGCTCTGGACAAGATCACTCATTTGGAATATGTCTGTCCAGTGCACTAAATCCCTGAGCACTTGTCCAGGGCAATCGATTTCAAAGTGTCAGCCTAGACAAGTCGATTGGTAAGTGCCTGCAGAGACTACACCTTCCCTAAGAGACCATGCAGACAGGTCCTCAACAAACACCAACGCATAACAAGCTATACCCTTTTCCTCACCTTATTAGCCCTTGCCATGTTGACAAGATCACTCATATAAGGTGCTGCATGCAAGTGCACCTAACAACGGAATTTCTCATTAGTGGCTTAATTTCCCTAAGTGTTAAATGTCTCAGTTGTTATTTAATCAAAACACATTTGTTTATAATTGCTTGCTTACGTCTTCCCTGCAGGAAACAGACAATCTTGATCTCTCCCTGTCTGAGCCTGGGAGACCAGTGGATTTGATGGTGGATTGCCCCCCCTTCGTGAGCAAGGGATACAAGTATTGTGCTCTAATGAGCAGCAAGCTGAGGGCATTATGGGACGGATCCACCAGGGAGCGGAATTTGAAAAGGTGGATACCAGGTTTGAAGGGTTTACAAGTGCATTCTGTTATGGATAACCGCCAGCTGGAGCCAGACAGAACAGATGCTCAAAAACCGGGGATTCTGAGACTGGTCTAAAAGCTGCCTGCAAGACGCCAAAGCTGTGTGGGGAACAGAGTAAGTAGGAGAGGGTCAGAGAACATTGCAGTATATTTTATGGCTCTAGCTTCTTTCCTCTGTGACCAGGCTGATACTCAATTCCAGCCAGGCTCGATTCCTAATGCGGTGGAAATAATTTACTCATGAGAAACACACAGAGAGAATAGCTCAAACAGAGAAGGACACTGAGGGGTGAAAAGTAGAATACTCTCCGGAAACTCATAACCTTTTGACGAGAGATCTTCCAATCTTACAGCCTCACATGCCACAGAGAGTTAATATGAGGTGCAAGTGGTAGATACTGACAGAAAAGATGATAGCATAGAAGCTTGTGTAGCATGGCTTGGTTTCATGACATTTTTTTGGCCGCAGCAAATATAAGGGAAAAATTATGAGCTGCTTTCGCTTCCTTTCGTCCTGTGGAGCAGCACTGGACGGTCACAGCAGGCTGACAGAGGAGGTTCGGGGAGTAATCTCCTGACACTCTAGCTGCTGGAGTTCATGCTGGGTGAGGAAGGTTAAGCGATGTGTTCCATTAATTAAAGCCTGCCCCAAAATCCCTCCTGCATCCCTGCTTCCCAATCCTGTGGAACCGGTCGCGTCTGAAGTTGTGGATGAGATGCTATGCTATCTATGTGCAATAAGGGATTTTATTTGTGTGGATTTAATTTAAGCACAGATTTATGGCTTCACAAGCTCTCGTCATATACACTTAAGAATAACTGGAATTGTATTTCTCTTTGTCTATCTTTGTGAGCCAGCGTCTCAGGAAGGAGTCATTAAAAATACAGAACCGTATAATAAAACGGTGTATCAAGTAATAGAGTGTTTAAACAGAACTGACCAAAACAATTTCTTCACTTTCTTCCTTAGTCTACTCATTCTTATTTGTATCGTAGATTGAATAAAAGACACTTGGTGTAACTTGGGAGAGTGCAAGTTATCTAATGTTCATTAAATATGTATTTATATGCTAAAATGTATTATGGGAAAAGTAGGCTGTGAAAGCTGTACTGATATATGAGTCATACTACTTGATTTTACATAGCCACTAAAAAGCTGTGTGGAAAAAAATGCCAGGTCAAATCAGCAACTCTGCCAGCTGCACAAGTGTTCTCCTCAGTAACCTTCACAAAATCCAAGACAGGTTTATGGTGGAAAGGAAAACCTTTGATCTGTTGCACACTGGCAAACAAACACACACATACGCAGCCTTGCAAACAAATCCCTCTTCACAAAGTCAGACCCATGCCAGTGTGAATTGACCATTATATTTTCAGCCTTCCCAGACAAACAAACTTCGTTTAATGATCTCTTGAGAAGCAGGACCATCAGTAGTGAAGCCAGTTGCCAAGGTCTGCCCTCAGTGGTGGTACGCAGCAATGTTTACAGTCTTCACTGCTGAGACTAAGGGAGTATGCCTCACCGGACATTAACACCTGAGCACATCTTCGCACCCCACAATGACACACTGTCAAGGGTATTACTATTGCTTCTGCCAAGCCCCATTTCTCCACATCTGTCACTCTGCTTGGATTCCGTTTTTAATATTTATTTTGGTCAATCTGTTCAGCCTGATGTGGAGAAAGGACCCTCACATGAGTTCACATCTGCCGAGAGATGTCGCGCGAGTTAACATCTGTCCCTGTTTTTTGTACTCCTGTCACTCAGCTCTCCCATGGCTTCAGACATATAGCAGGATAATAATCAGATGTTTAAGTAAGTACAGGATACAAGGCCAGTCAGTACCCTTTATTTTTTGTGCAAGATTGCAAGCAATTTCAGACTCAGTGGCAGCACACATGGTATGCTTTGCTGCAGTCTATTGTCACTTCCATGCCATATGCTGTCCATCACAGTGCCGGTGCTGCTCTGGGTCACTCTTCTCTCCAGTCAGTAAGTCCATAGGGCCTGCATTCACCCCGACTGTCAGCTAGCATCTGCTGGTATCGCCAACCAACGGGCTGGTACTGACGAAGCCAGAGCCTACACATCCTCAGACTAGAGATGGGCAATATAGACTTAAAACCATATAACAATATTTAATTGTACCGGTATATCATCGACGATGCGATATGGCACAGCCCTACTCCCATGCATATCCCCTGCTTACTAACCATCAATAACAAGTTCACTCAGGAGAATAAGCTTCACCTGATAATGCTCAAACACCCCCACCCCCCCACCCCACACACACACACACACACACATCATTCTGCTTCAGTAACTTATATATCATTCGCTTGCCTACACAAAATTAGGGTGTTGGGTTAGCATCATTGAGTGCACTGCTAGAATGTGCAGATAAATTGGCCATGGGCTTGCTTAGTGGCAGAAGGTCAAATATATACCAATCAAATTATTGATCCTGTGGGTAAAGCAGGAAAGCTGACAGATATGCACATCCTATCTATGAAAGATAAGAAAGAGAAAAGCTGAACCTATTATGACTGGTAAATACTATCTGGTCCAAACGTGGTTTTCTAAATGATTACATTATCACAAACTGTATGATGGTATGATGTATGTGAAATAAATACAGAATTATTTCCAGTTTTTCTTATTGTCTGTGTGGGGTTGTGTGTCTCTATCGAAATCAACTAACCACTTTACCAAAAAGAGCTGGCATATTTGCTCTGAAGTTCATCTTATATTTTAAACTAATGACTAAAGCAAACTGTCATTGTTATATGACAGTTTACCACCAACTGTGTAGTACCTCAAGCTATTTTTGGAGCACCATAAACACAAATAGCTACAGACAGTCACAAGGCAAGAACCACTATTCCTCTAATCCCCCGTGCTACAACTGTTAAATGCATTATTCTAGCATACTAGCTCCAATTGTATGAAATACCTAAAGGGAAGAAGAGAAATAAATACCATGCCAATGACTGAAGCATGTGACTGTAGTCATATAATCTTCCAAAGTAAATTGATGAGTAGGATTAATGGGAGAAAAAAAAATGCATTTGTAAACACTCACCGATTTTGTGCTGTATTTAGGTTGATTGGTCTTGTAACTGTAATCCGAGTACTGGTCAGAGCCAGTAGAGTTGTCATCTCGTTCTGTTCCCACGAAGGTATTGGTGGCAGGGAGCTCCTGGACAGCCTGATGCTTCTGGGAAGCAGATGGAGACTGGGCCTGAAGCTGAATGGAAGGCAACGGTGAATTTGAACGGTAATGCCTGCCCAAGTCAGGGCTACCAGGTGGGTAGGTCAAGGGCAGGTGGATCCTAGGGCTGTCATTAACCCCATCAATGTTGAACTTCAGACTCTTTTGGAGGCTGACTTCTTCATCTTCGCCAAGAGGTTTGGGTGATTTTGGAGGCTTTCCCTTTCTTCCCTTTTTAGACTTAACGCTCTTCGGTCCTTGTTTGGGTGCATACAAGTCCTTGGTCTCCTTTTTGCCAGCTTGATAGCCGCTCTTGGTTTCTCTCTGGAGGCGATGTCTGATGAAGACTACTACTATGATTACAGTGACAACTCCTGCCACACCAGCCAAACTACCATACAGGATGTTGCTTCTCTGAGCAGCTAGACCATAGTCAGGGTCACCTGCAATGTCTGTGTCCAGTGGAGTGTATAAGCTATGTCCCACTAGACCCTCCACCAGGCTGACATTGGAAATGGTCTCATTGACATAAATGTGCACCAAGGCAATGGCATGGCGAGAAGGCTTACCCTTATCACTCACTTTGATTACCAAGCGATGCAGACCTCCATGTTTCCGAGTCAGTTCCTTGGTTAGTTTGATCTCTCCGTCAGAGGGAGATATATAGAAGAGCTCATGGGGGTTCCCTCCAGCGATACTATAGACCAGATCAGCATTGGAGCCAGAGTCTATGTCTTCTGCCTCCACCACCTCAACAACGCTATCAGGTGCAGCCAGGGGAGACAGACGTGTGAAAGAAGAATTGGAAGGTTTGGTGACAACAGGTGCATTGTCATTCTCATCAAGCACATTGATGGTCACACCAACGTAAGATGACCTAGGGGGTTCTCCTCCATCTACGGCTTTGAGTCGGAAACTGTAGCTGCTTTCTTTCTCCCGGTCGAAGGATATACTTGAGAGAATTGTTCCTGTGCCATTCTGTACTACAAACTTTCCAACATCTGGTTCAACAGAGAGCTGCACTTGAGAATTTTCTCCCTTATCCATATCTAATACTGTCACCATGCCAACCGGGCTGAGTGGTGGCATGTTCTCTAAGACAGAGAAGCTGTAGCTACTAAGCATAAACTTGGGATCGTTATCATTCCTATCCAGTACTTTGACCACAACGGTAGCAGTACCCCTGTGGCTAGGAACACCTTTGTCGGCTGCAGTAACACGGAACTCATAACGTTCTTTGTGCTCACGGTCAAGTGGGCTCCTTGCGCGTACTTCACCTGTGCTGGGGTCAATCTCAAAGAGCCCCCTTGTTGAGGAGTCTGCAACAATGCTGTAGATGAGTTCTGCGTTGGTGCCACTGTCTGCATCTACAGCAATGACATTGATAACCTTCTCTCCAGGCTGGTTCTCTTCAGCAAACTCTATTTCAAACACTGGTGGTGAGAATATGGGAGAATTATCATTAATATCAGTCACTTGGACTTTCAGGGAGTTGGTGCTGGACAGAGCTGGGTTGCCTGAGTCCACAGCCACTATCTCCACCCGGTAGTCCCTGATTCGCTCAAAGTCCAGAGGTGTGGTAGTTTGCAGAAAGTACTTCTTCTTGTTATCAATGGAGGAATCGCCAGCTGGTCGGAGCTGGAATGGAACATCTCCTGCTACCACACAGGTCACAACAGCATTTTCTCCCTCATCCTTATCTGATACTTGCACCAATGCCACTGCAGTGCCCACAGGCATGTCTTCTGAGATGTTTGCCACCCCATCACTATGGGTCCTAAGGCCAATACCACGGATCTCCACAGCTGGTGCATTGTCATTCTGGTCAGTTACCTCAACAGAAACATATGTTGTTGAGCTTTTAGGTGAGGGACCTCTGTCCCGTGCAATAACATGAAACTTCAAGCTGCTGATCTCCTCACGATCCAAAGGGCCTTTCACATATATGATGCCCGTGGAACGGTCAATCTGTAGCAGCTTTGGCACTGGATCACTGGCTTGATGAATTATGTACTCAATTTCACCATTTGGACCCAGATCTGAGTCATTGGCTTTGACCTGTAAGTGCAAAAATAAGTAATCAGTAATCAAGTAAGTAATCAAAAGTAATCAGAGCATTATTGAGAATGAAATGTATCGATGTTCTCATTTAAAAACTCTAAAGTTATAATGAAATGGCTACATTCCAAGATATGAAATAAACAGAAAACTAAGAAATCTAGTAAAAAATGTCTTGTCCTGCAGCAGTTCTCAACAGAAAGAATTTTTAAGACATGATTAGAAGCACAACGGTCTCATTTGAAAAGTATTTGAAAAGGTAAATTCGCAGTTTGCTTAAATTATTTGAGGTCTCTTAAAAATTGATGACAACAGCTTATAACAGCAATGTACCCATAAAGAAATAAACAGCATATAAAAAGGATAGGGTTGCTCTAGGAGAAAAAACTGTTAATTTATTCTACATTTTTCAAGCAATTAAGCTAGGTGAACTCCGCGAACCAGACATTGCTCTGTTTATAAAAAGCATCAAAGTAAAAAAAGGGAGGCAGTTGGGGGGGTTGAAACAGCAGTGCTCATTAAAACACCTACAACTCTCCTTTGCTTCTCTTGCTGAGATCTAAAGGTTAATAGTACTGTACAGGTTTTTACCTGTAATACAGAGTGTCCAACAGGACTGTTTTCTGAAACCTCTGCTTCATAGGACGATTTCTCAAACTTGGGTGCATTGTCATTGGCATCAGTGACGACGACTCTCAGCAAGGCACTACTGTAGCGAGGTGGGCTTCCCCCATCCACTACTTTGATGGTTAGATCATAAGAGTCTTTCAACTCCCTGTCCAGGTTTCCCATCACAATGAGCTGAGGCAATTTCTCACCCCTGTCATCTGCCACTTGTAGGCCAAAGAGGGCAACAGCCTCTGGTCCAGCAGTGAGGGTATAGTCAGCTACACCATTACGCTCTGTATCTTTGTCAGTGGCCAGCGGGATGGAGAACGTGGCTCCCATGTGAGTGTTCTCCTGCACAGAGAGAGTGAGGACAGGTGAGGGAAACTGTGGGGTGTTATCATTGATGTCAAGGACCTCAATCCGTCCCTCGATCAGCCGTGGGCTTTGGTTCTGGAGGAGATCTGTGACGGACACCTCAAACTCCAGAAAGCACGGCTTTCCTTTCATCCGACAATCCTTCAGTGTTTCTCTGTCTATGGGGATCTCTGTGGTGAATATTTCTCCTGTTTTGCCATCCACCCGCAGGTAAGGGGCGCCCACCTCCAGCTTGTACAGATGTCCAGAGTCAGGTAAGCCCTGATCAGCCGCCAGACTGCCTATCAGGGTGTTTGGCGGCTGCTCTTCACGCACACGGTAAAGGATGCCGCCCAGTGTGCCACGCCCACAGTTCAACATGAATGCCCATAGCAGATACAATCCCACCAAGACGTCCATGATGCCCCAGGGAGGTAGCAGCTTAGTCTGCAAAACATAAAGTAAGAGAAAAAAATAGGTCAAATCATAAACATGGGTGTAGCACATAAAGATTATCAACAGAACTGTAAAAATACTGTAGATATTTCGAAATCGCAAAATCCAGGACAAAACTGACACACACAGAAAATCAGGTAAAATCATTGTGGAGAAAGATGAGTTTTATTCGCTGAGACCACTAAAAGCATCCACTGTCATTCTCTTGCGCTCCTTTTCCGAGGAAGTTAACTAGGAAATATTTTTTCAATATATTGTTCGATACTTCTCGTCAAAATAGTGAGGAGACAATATTGAACGAGCGTTTCTAAAGGAATTTAATTACATGAAATGTTCTATATTCCTCTGACACAGCATATCATCATATTCTTCAATTTAGCCCATGCAACAAATTCAGTATTTCTCCTAAGACTCATCCTCATTAATGCCACCAGGAAACTGCTAATTATTACCCTTTTGAATGGCTGTCCAAGATAAGCTGCTTTTGGAAATTAATGATTTAACACCAGTAATAAGGCAGTTCTTAATGGGCTTTTTTATTAAGAATGTATGGGTGACTGTGCTCAAAAACAACAGCTCAGCATAGTTTCCATTATTTACAACCTCAGTAAGACCCAGCTCGTAACTGGATTGTAATGTATTTTTCCCCAACATGTACTTAACTTAATACAAAATTTACTAGCAATGACTGTCTTATTAGCGTGGAAGACTATGAATCAAGAATAGGTTACTTGGGCAAGGGTTTTCAATTTCATGATGCTAAACTGGAGGAATGCTGATGAGATGACAGATGTGGTTAAGCAGAAGAATATTTACACAGCAGGGCACTACTGAGCATCACAGAGTGAAACCAATCCTTCCGGATATTTAACTCAAACAAACCCTGTTCCCCGTACTCCAGTCACAGAGCCTAGCCTTTATCTTAAAGCGCAGCTTTACTGTACAATTTTAAGAGAGATCTCCATTTCATCTTAGCTCTGCTGTTTCTAAGCTAACTTACACACTGTAATGGTAATGACGGATTTCTAACCTGCTATGCCTCTCTTAATGAATACCCTCTATTGTCGTGTCTGCTTTCATCCACATTCCCCAAGCTGAGGCATTCTCTTTTTCAGCCTCCACATTATTTTCAGACTTTAATTATTTCCTCTGTGTTATTTCCTTGTTGTTAGTTGAAAGAGAAACAGACGGTTTATTGAGTTGAGTCTTGATGCTTTGACAGATCACACCATGACGAAACTCGTACACCTATGTGTAAACAGCGTGCCAGTGACACACTGGTATGAACTAAGATCAATACGATGTTGCACCATCATGCAATCGCTCTTGGTCTGAAGCAAAGCAAATCAAATGAGTGTAACACAAAATAACTGAACACCGGAAAGCATTGTAATCCAATCAGAAATCCAATTCCTCTGTATCTGCCGAGATTGGGATTGCAGCATATTGATGGGCTAATTGCTCATTTATTGATGTGTTGCTTTTTTGCATTTGCAGGGCAGCCTAGTGCCCATTTGCTTAGAATGATTACATGTGGGGTTAAAAACATGATTAGAAAGTGGGGCATAAAGCCCACTTTCTAACGGCCCAGGCAATAACTCTGCCTGCTTCAAGCTATGAGATGAGAATCTTTACAAAAAGGTTAATGACTGCCTGGAGACATGTTACATGAAGTAGAACAATACTTCTTTTTGAAACAACATCACCAATGTAATATAAATATATCGCTTTTTTTTAGTCTAGATACTTATTTGCTTTCTGAAGTGAAAATAAAACCTCTAAATTATGACAAGATAAACCTCTTAATAAAACACGCCATCCTGCTGCAAAACCCATCAATGTCACAACTGAAGGAAAAATATTTGCGTTTGAACGAGTCATCAATTAAGGTTTTCAGTGCACATACTTTTGACACACCATTTCTGTGACCAACAGATCAGATTTAAGATGCTTATGCTACATTTATAATAACGTATTTGACAGCAATCATGCACTTGTTTACAGGCTCAAAGGAAATCTGACCCTAACTTCCGCCAGTTTATTCTTTAGATTGTGTGGTTTTTTTTTTTTTTTTTCCCTGCTTACACCTTTCCTTCTGCAGCACAGTCATGTATAGCAACTCAATGTCCAACTTCATCAATCACCTGGAGAACACAAATCCCTGAAAGATAGTCAATACATTTCCTCAACAGCCAAGGCAAACAAACGTCTTCCTGCATTTGTCTTCCCACATTTTGTTTTTGTCCAAAATCCAGAATAACCTTAAAATTATTGTTGAGGCATTCCGAAGATAAGAGACTTGCCAAACTCCCCCTCTTGTCCATGTGCTCCGTCAACCCAAAGATAAGAGTTTTCAAAAGTGCTAACCACACAATTTAAAATGCTGTTGATTTTGCATTATTCATAGTTGCTACCAAATAAATGCCTATTCTAACAGTTTTTTTATTCAACTGTAAGACAGGAAATATTTAGCTTTTCTTATCCATTTGGCAGGCGCTTTTATCCTAATCATGGGTGAGGGGCAAAATCCAAATCTGGTTGAGGATTAAATTCAGACAATAGCGTTCTGGCTGTCCTGGGGTTTGATCTCACAACCCTACGCACCTAGCAACCTTCAGTCAAATTCTGAATGCTCTCAAATCTGAGCCTCATCTGGGTGATGAGACAAAAACATCATATAATTCTTGAAAACATTTTCGTGACAAACAAAGTATCACTGATATATATAGATAAAAGATAATGTTATTTAGCGTCAGCAAAAATGCATTTTTAACCCCGGGAAATCATTAACATCAGGAACAGTGATTTTCTGGCGAATGCATTGCTAGCATGGTGTCTAATAGCACATTATGATCTGACGTGAAACAGTAGCTAAGCTAAGCATGTAAGTTCTTTTGAACAAAACATTCAAGTGAGTTTATAACATTTCCGCATAAATCTCTTGGTGAGAAAGGAGCAAACCGTCCCGTGTTTTCTTTAGAAACTATGGTCTGTGTTTTATCACACGGTCTCAGGACTATTAGCTATGAAATATAAACGTGATATTGAAATGCTTGATGTGCTAAGAACCAATCAGGTTAAAAAAGAATTACATATAAAATTACATCTTTATTTATTAACTTATAATTATCTTACTTAAGTACAGCAATAGGCCCTGTGGTGGGCTGGCGACCTGCCCGGGGTGTACCCCGCCTCTCGCCCGAAGATGCTGGGATTGCGTGTCTAAAAAGATCACTGGATCTTAATTGAATGTTTCTTAATCGTTTAGCAGAGTCAACATTCTTCTGGTTGACACCAGATAATAGGATTATGAAACATTACAGTATGCGAGTGTACAAGAGTAAAGACAAACAGTACAGAGTGTGTTAAAAGGCTGTATAAGCATAAGCAGGTTGTGAATGGTAGAACAGGACAGTCTTTAGGATTCCAGTAGCAGTTCCTAGGTCGATTTGTTCAGTATCCAGGTGAGATTATCCAATGAGGCAAGGGTGAGATTTGGCCGTGGACTGTTTTTACGGCTGTGTGAGTTTGTGGGATCATCCAAAGCAGGAGAACGTGAGTCACTGTACAAATGCAGAAACCTCCAAGCAGAAGCCGAGTGATCTAACCTGCAGGCTGACACAAGTGAATATACATTCAGAAAAACATGGTATGTTTACTTGTAGCTGGTACCAGTATCAGCTGTGTCGTTAATATGTATCTTTCACCTGGAAATGTGGATGTGGTTTACGTTGAAATGTACACCACTAGGTAAACAGTTGTACCCTGAAGAGTACCACCCCAGCGCCAAGGACTGGTACAGTTTAGTGTACAGTGTGCCACGCAATAAACCTATATGCTCACCCTTATCTAAAGCAACTTGTATTGAATAAATTGACTTGCAAGTAGGCGACCGTACTTGTTTTGTCACAACAGTTCAACATGCTACATTTACTCTTTGTCACGCTCAAGATTGGTCTCGTTGTGTTTTTGGGCATTGTTTCCTACTAGCAGTCTTTGCAAACTCACACTGTTGGATGAGCATGAAATCATCAATGTGGATGGGTTGTCAGTGACGGGGGTAACGGTAACAGTAACTGTAATCTTTCCCACTGTGGTGCTTGGTGGTGGTAGGGGTGGAGGTCAGTCCAGGGGGTAGCGGGAGTAGTCACAATTCAGACAGAACGTCTACACCACTGATAAGGAGGTGCTAAACATAGATACGGACCAAGAAAAAAACCTGGTCAACATCTCCAGTGAAACAATTCCTATGTACTATGTACATATAAAGCAAAGTGCTTATTACCAAATAATAGGTTGGAACCTGAGTCTTAATGATACTTAATGATAATGAGATCTTATGGGAGGCTCTGTTTTGCCAGCAGTGATGCTCAACGAAATCAACCATTTTGTGTAGTGTCATATGACATTTCAAAATTTCCACCCTTTATTCCAGGCCTGGGTTAGTAATAAAGAAATAAATAAGAATAAACGCATCGTGGAGCACTGGCTCTACTTCCAAGCCTTTCTTTTTTTTTTTCGTTCCACCCCGAAGCTTAATATGCATAAAAATGCACCTTTCAACTCCCACGGCTCATCTTACCGTGATTAAAGTTCATGTAGGACATTTTATCGCCTTTAAGTGTTGTGACCTTTTATTTTTGTTTTTCTGGTTTTTTTGCGTCTTTTTCCTTTCATTTTCCACAGCGCTCTAAATCATCTGCTATCACATTCATTCAGGTTCAACAGGTTTAGCGTTTCAGCGTGGCACGCTTCAGTCGTCTATGCGCCCTGCTGCTTCGTTCGGTTTACGATTTCCCCACCGGCGAATCCACTCAACCGTGGCATCTCGTCTCAGAGACGTACATTTGCATTCATTAATTCATGGGTGCGTCCGTTCATTATGACGGCTTACTATAAGCACGTGTCATCGGAAATTAATTTTATGACCTTTAGCTTTAACGCTTCGTATCCGCATGATACATATTTAATGATGCAAACTTTATACATTAAGGTTCTTATTTATGTGACCGTAAGAAGTTTACCAGGCGGTTAAAAATTGGCCTTGAGATAAATTTCTGAAGCAAGCTACGTTCGGCAATCCATTATATTTTGGGCAGGGGACCTGAAATAATGATGCGAGCTGAAGCGTGAGAGTTCTAGGAGATTATATTTTGGATATTGTTATAAAGTCATGCACTCTAAATGGCCTTACCGTGTCTGACATGCTTCAGATTGTATCTGCTGATCCTAGGGTTGCTTAAAAATCCATTATGTTAAGGAAGAGGAAGACCAGAGAGTAGTTTGAAGATGAGGATAAGGATGAAGATGTATATATACACCTCATTTTTTTTTTTTTTTTTTTTTTTTAATCCGAGCATGGAAATCAAATACTCTCTAAGTGGATTAGTGTGGTATTACTCAGGATATATGCAGGGTAATGTTACTCACACGGCACGAGCCTGCACCCCTATGGGACTGAGCATAAAACGGTCCTGCAAATAAATAAATAAATAAATAAATAAATAAATAACGGAAGGAAGGAAGGCTTTCACGCCATGCTGTAATTGCAAAATGACATAAAAGTGACACAATACTGCGTGATCCAATCCTGCCACATATCAATATATATATTTTTGCCCATAGGATCCAGCAATGCATTTGAATGGAAGGCAAACAAGTGTCAGTGGGCTAATTATGCAAGCAAACTGCATCCTAATCCTCCACCAGATCTACATGCAGAAAGCCCATGACGCCAACATGACACGGTTACCGGTCTAATTTCGCTAGTTGTTGTTGTTTTCTCCCGCCGGCGTCTGTCTGGAAGATTCCCTCAGTCTCAGCTACGCCATTCAGACGCTTCCTCAAGTGAATTCCTCAAGTGACATCCATGCGAAATGGGCAGGAAAAAGGAAGCCTGTAGCCTATGCGAGCTGTAAAGTTCATCATAACAAGCTTACCTCCTCCGTGGACCACTTTATCTTCGCGTCTTCACTTCCAGTCCGTCAGCGTGTCTCGGTGGAAGAAGGATGGAGATGAAGCCTACACTGCCTGTATTCTCCAGACTCAGGTCGCTGTAAAAAAAAAAAAAAAAAAAAAAACCCCGGCACAGCCCCTTTCATATACACAATCCAGCCATGAAGAGGAGGAAGAAGAAGAAAAAAAAAAAAAATACAAACAACACCAGCAGCAGCTACAGCAAGCACAAAATCCTTCACGTCGATGAAGAGAATCCGTTAAATGCGCGTTTTGTTCGCCTCCGCCATTCTCAGGAAGCCTGGCCGCCGGGGGAACGCAGCTGACACGCCGCTCATACGGGGCTCGAGCGCAATTCTACAAGATGAAGAACAGTTTTATGACGATACGCGAAAAAAGTCTTGACGTTTCTAAACACAGGAAACACGACAGGACGGCAAGTCAGAGGGTCCTCACTTTATCTGAAGTAATTCCCTCTTCAGAAGAGACACAGAGAAGACACAGCATTCACTCGGATGTGATGCAGTTTATCAAAAGTGTC
Source organism: Notoglanidium macrostoma (assembly GCA_030068235.1). Lineage (NCBI taxonomy): Eukaryota > Metazoa > Chordata > Actinopteri > Siluriformes > Auchenoglanididae > Notoglanidium > Notoglanidium macrostoma. The sequence goes on along the minus strand of JAQQZR010000009.1, from coordinate 1,541,225 downwards.
CCCCCCTCAAAAAACTGTCCCAGCTACCATACTTATCTGACTGCCAACACCGGCGGGTTTCTGCTCGTTCCTCGGGAAAACCACCGCAGTTTGGGTTTAATCCTGTGTGGAGCGTGTGCGCGTGGAAAAAAAAAAAAGCAGGAAAAAATACTGAGGCGATTCTTCAGCGCTCGGGCTCCGCGCGCGCTTCCCGCCGGAACGCTGGAGCGCGAGGAGGAGCTGGAGGAGGATGAAGAGGAGGGGGCGGGGCTAACAAGTCCCTCAGATTCGGTAACTAGTTTCCCTCGATGATGTGACGCCTCTAATACCGTTGTGTTGAACGATAACAGACGATAACGAGCCGTCTGATAAGCCTGATACGCCACCAACCAGACATCCATTTATTTATTTCTTTATTTTGATTTGATTTATTTTAGTATCGTTATTATTATTTTATTGCTATTTCCTGTCACAAAATCCACGACGATTTGCCCCCGAAATATGGAGATCAGTCGCGTCGTGGTTGCGCCGGATGAGCGCGCGCTCGTTGGTCTCGCGCTCAACAGTTCAGAAGGTGCGCGATGGCGCTCTTTGCTCATTTGGCGCCACCCGCGGGCGCGTCGGTGAACACCGCTGGAGACCAAAACCAACATAAAAACCCACCGGGTCCTAAATCCCATGATCAACATCATCCAGACTCTAGACACACACACACACACACACACACACACACACACACACACACACACACACACACACAGAAGAGAGCGAGAGAGAGACTACCCACTTTCACACCAACACCCAGCCGGTCACACACACACACACACACACACACACACACACACACACACACACAGAAGAGAGCGAGAGAGAGACTACCCACTTTC
>JAQQZR010000009.1:1506684-1540259 GCA_030068235.1 Notoglanidium macrostoma | reverse complement strand
GTGTGTGTGTGTGTGTGTGTGTGTGTGTGTGTGTGAGGGTGCCAACTCTTTTCAGGGGAAGTAGTTAATGCGTGCTCAAAAGTGCACTGGATATTGGATAACATGCTCTTCATTTATCTGTCATGATGCTTTGCATATCAACATTATTTCTGTGAAGAAATAAGATGCTAGAGATAGTGTTTAATCAGAGCTTATGTCTTATAGAAAGTAGACGTCTGTGTTCAAGGCACCACAAACTGTTTACATGTTTACAAAATTCTAGAATTTCTATCAAAAATCCAAACGAAATGAAGCAGTGGCAGTGATGAGTCGGGAAATAGACATAATAAGGAAACAGCTACAGATGGAATAACTGTATTTATTTACTTGGGTTCAGCCAAACGAGAGTTTTATACAAAGAACAAATTTTTAAATTTAAACTTAAAAAGAAAAGATTGATCGTTTGGAACAATGTTGATCAGTGATTGATCGTTTGGAACAATGTTGATCAGTGATTGATCGTTTGGAACAATATTGATCAGTGATTGATCGTTTGCAACAATGTTGATCAATAATTGATCATTTGGAACAATGCTGATCACTAATTGATCATTTGGAACAATGCTGATCAATAATTGATCATTTGGAACAATGCTGATAAGTAATTGATCATTTGGAACAATGCTGATCAGTGTAATTGGTCATTTGGAGCAGTGGTGATTGGTGTAATTGGTCATTTGAAACAATGGTGATCAATAATTTATCATTTGGAACAATGCTGATCAATAATTGATCATTTGGAACAATGCTGATCAATAATTGATCATTTGGAACAATGCTGATCAGTAATTGATCATTTGGAACAATGCTGATCAGTGTAATTGGTCATTTGGAGCAGTGGCGATTGGTGTAATTGGTCATTTGAAACAATGGTGATCAATAATTGATCATTTGGAACAATGCTGATCAATAATTGATCATTTGGAACAATGCTGATCAGTGTAATTGATCATTTGAAACAATGGTGATCGGTGTAATTGGTCATTTGGAACAATTATGATCAGTATTAATTGGTCATTTGGAACAAGGGTGATCATTGTAATTGGATGTTTGGAGCAATGTTGATCAGTGATGATCACAATGGTGGTGAGTTGATTGAACCTGTTCTCTTAACTCTTAGCTGGAAAAAAGTGCAGGAACATTGTTGGCATCTGCTCAAAAAGTTGCTGGATATGTTGCTAAGCTGGTTTTTGAAATAAAGCCAAGGGCTCTAAAAAGTTTTCCAAAAAGCTAGCAACAAAGTTGCAAGTTGGCAACACTGCCTTCAATTCAGGATGTGTATTACAGCAGGTTTGGGGGGATCTAACACCCCGCCCCAAATAAGATTTTGCCCCAGGATAAAGTAAAGACAGAACATTGGGAGAGTTTCTATGAATTACACTTATACAGTAAATATTTTAATAGTGAACACTTAAATGCATTTCTTCATCTGTGTCAGAAAGAAACGCCTGTTCAACAGGACATACAATTATTAACCTTCTACTCTGCCTTCAGTTTGACATCTTCATTACAATATTATTCACTGTCAACAAAAATTCTAAGTGTCTAGGCAAACCAATTTTAGTGAATAATCTATTTAGCTTGGTTGGTAATATAAATGGAACTGTGGAACTGCTCAACATTTTATTAAATAAGTAAGAAAATGGAATGAGAGCTAGTCCTTAATTCACTTAAGCACACATCTGCGTTGTATGATGCATTCAGGATCCTTGTACAGTTAATGTATTTTAAAAGCTAACCCTTGAATTGGTCTTATACACTAAGCGGCCAAAAGTTTGTGGACACCTGACCGTCACACCCATGTGTGCTTTTTGAACTTCACATTCCAAATCTATCCCCCCCTTTGCTGTTACAGTGAGCTCCACTTTTCTGGATAGATTTTTGAAATACAGCTGTGGAGATTTGCCCATTCAGCCTCAACAGCATTAGCAAGGTCATTTGAACATCACTGCTGTTGATCGAGAAGGCTTGGAGTGTAGTCAGTGTTCCAGTTCATCCCAAAGGTCTCGAATGGGGTTGAGGTCAGGGCTCTGTGCAGGATACTCCAGTTTTTCCACTCCAACCTTGTCTTCATGGAGTTTGCTTTGTGCACAGGGGCACTGTCATGCTGGGACAGGTTTGAGCCTTAGTTCCAGTGAAAGTAACTTGCAATGCTGCAACATACAAAGACTTCCTAAACAATTGTGTGCTTCCAACTTTGTGACAACAGTTTGGGGAAGGCCCACATATGGGTGTAATGGTCAGGTGTCCTCAATCTTTTGGCCATATGGTGTATTTCATTTAAGTTATGTACCAGTCTTACACCCAATATTTACTCTATGTTTGTCAACTTTGGGTCACATCTTGTGAAGATATATGATTCATTACAAGGAAATAGTGAATTTCTGTTTGACAAATACAGTACCTTCTGCTCCAATATGTCTGTGAAGCCCGAGTGTGAGCAATACTATCAGTTGGAAATCAAGACTGACACAGCTGTGTTTATGAGGGTCACGAAAAGGGGCAAAGCACACAAGTTAGTACATGTTGTCTTGGCAGCAGTGTTGTTCAGCTACTTTGATGGTCACCAGCCCTGACAAGAAGGACCCAGCATGCTTTTCAGTTTAAACTCTGAACCCTTGCAATTTCAGATACACTCTGGATCTGAGTAGTGTGTTACCTTCGTTCTCTCCTCTCTTTAAAGCATACAGTTTGCAAAGAAAGGGATGAGGCTGCAGAGGGCAGCTTTTAAATAGAAACTACAGGTATGCAGGATTGTTGTTGCTTTTTTTTCCACCCCTCCCACCTGCACCCCAAAGGAATTCTGTACAACTGCATCCTTTCTTGACCAATCTTGACCACTTCCAAAGGAATTTTTACCGATCCTGCCCACGAATTCTCATCAATCTCATCTGGTCCTGAAGATATTCTTGACCCATGCTGCCTGCTCCTAAAGGAATTCTGACCAATCCCACCCTTTCCAACAGACACTCTTGACCAATCCCATCTGCTCATAAAGGAATTCTGACCAATCCCACCAATTCCTGCAAACACTTGATCACAGAATGTCTGAACAATCCTGCCCAAAGGAATTCTGACCTGTTTGCACAGAAAGTTTGACTAATCACGCCCACTCCTATAGACACTCTTGTCCAATCCCCCAATCCCACCTGAAATTTTGACCAATCCTATCTATTCACAAAGTAATTCTGTCCAATCCTGATCCAGCAGTGATTACTTCGAGATACGTAGATTTTCACTTATCTGGCAATACAGTGATACAGATAAGCACATACTTAGCAAAAAGCATACTTAGCATATTAGTTATCTAACTGACTATGTACCTGACTAGCCCAGTAATGCATAAGAAAGTTATGTCAGTTGCTTTACAGAATATTTAACCGTGAATAAAATATCATATTCCTGAAATAGATATATCATATTCTTGAAATAGCCTTTTTACTGGCTATTTAGTCAGGTTACAATTTTTTTCACTACAGTCAACTACACTACTGTGGTGTTGACCCAATCCCTCATCTAATGATCATTTGAGCTTATGAAGTACTGGAACAACCCCTATGATGGCTATTGCAATCCAATCAGGGCAATATTAATAAGAATTGGGACAGTGCAGGAAAGGTGTCCCCTGCACTGTCTGTGATCTGGACTCAACAACGCTCTTGTGAAGCTTTGGAGATGATCTCGATATTGCCAGGGGATGCATTATTTCTTTGAACTCCAGTTTAATGATGCATATGGACATTTCTCTAAAAATACACTGTTCTGCCATTGGCCTTCTGCTGAGTCAATACACTTATAACCTAATGGTGGTGTGCCAAGGCCTTTGGCAGAATGCTAATGCTCTCTGAATTAACTAAATGGAATGTTTACATTCCAAAAAAATGGCTCCAGTTACTAGCGTTTTGGTATACAATTTAACATATTTGCAACTGTATTGTTATTAACATATTTCCATTGTGGTTCCTACAGTTAATATGAAAGTGGGGAAACATTTATTTAATGTTCCCAGTTCTCAGTTCACTAAACCACATCAAATTGTAATTAACAGAAAATGTATCAGCGGGAAAAATAAAAAAGATTGGACACTCAAGATGTTCAGCATGTCCCCTGCACAGGCTGAATTTGAATGTGCATCTTAAGTCACTTGTGTGTGCTTTGTATTAAATACTGTTCACCTGTACATAATTGTTCGTAGCATAATGGTGAAAATCAAGGCAATGTCTGTGAAGTACCCTGCATGTTTTGGCATACACTTCATGTCTACTACAGCAGGAGTACGTTTTCCGGCCACCTGATGCCGTCTACTAAACGAGGAGGAGCTCTGAAACAGGGCAGAGACAGCAGGCTGTCTGTGCTCTTCAAAACCCACGACAGACATCTAAGCATTTGCGGCTGGAAAGTGCTCATTTAATTACTTCCACCACGCTGCGGCAGCTCTGTGAGAGCTCGGAAAAAAGAGGGGTATGTTACCGTACAGACAGAATTGTAGCAATAGCTGACACAATAGCAACCTTTCAGGGTCCACAGCAGAGATCCTTATTAAACATATACCCCCTATCAGTTTCAGACAATCAGTTAGAAGATTCAAAGAAACAAACTTATTTGCTGGGTTCCCCTGCCTCTAACGGGTCAGCAGAAACATGTATAATAAATACAGAGAATGACCAGGGATGCAGCAAAGCAAACTCAGACCACCCACATTTCACTAAGATCGATCATCAGATATGATCAGCAGTGGGTAATCCCTCCTCGTACCCACGCTTCAGGATGAAGACAAGAAAAAGAAGCCAGCCTAAATCAACCGTCTCCAGCATGTGATCCGGGCTTCTCGACCGATCCTCATTAGTGGCAAACAAACAGCTGTCAGCTCGCCTCTCCTGGGCTCTCATTAAGTGCTGCCTGTCTCACCCAATCGCACTACAGAACCATGCCACACTACACCCGCCCATCAGGGTTAAAGGTAAGGCTCGGACGAAGCAGCATTTCGATAAGTAGCCTTCTTTCATGAAAGTCTTGGGTTGTACTTGCAGCGCTCTACAGCACTACCTGCTAAAACTTTTATTAGTAGTCTTATGTAAATATTGCCAGACATGAACCAATAGCCAACAGGAGTGGATCAAACTTTCACCTATTGCTCTCACTTATATTTTTCTACTCTCTGGCATATTCCTCGCCTTATCTTATACGGATGTAAATTCACATCTCTAATGAAAGGTGAGACTCTCTGTAAAATCACAAGGCCTTTGTTCTCTGATTGTGAAATCATTATGACTCACTCGCCTCTCAGTGCTCGGTAATGACAGCCACCCGCCGTCAATCAGCGCTAATCAGAAATATTCAAAGGGAATAAAACCACATAATGGGCTTGCTCGGTCCTTGAGGGGGGTTATGCTGTGGTAAGTGCACAACAGCACAAACAAAGCAGTTTGATTATGCAGATTTTGAGGTGGTTGGGAGTGTTTGATATTTTCTCACATCTTTTAGATGCATGTGTGAAAAGAAATTGACAGAAACTGACAGTTTTTCCCCCCTCTCTTTTTCTCACTTATCTCTGACTAGCTCTGTTTGGTCTACTCTGTTGAACCTGATCTCATGAAAAAAAGTACAAATCTAAACAAATAAGGGGCTGGATTTAAAATAAGTTAGTGGTTCTGCGGGACGTGTTGCCACTTCTGGGTCCAGGGATTGATTCTGAGTCATGTTGAGAATGTTCTCTCTGTGTTAGCTTTGGTTTCATCTCGGTTCTAAAGTTTCCTCCGAAAAACATTCTGCTAGGTGGGTAGGCTATGCTAAATTGCTCCTTGGTGTGAATAATTTTGTGAATGTGTGGTATCCTGGCATCCTTCCATTCAGAGTGTACTCCTGCCTCACGTCCAGTGTTCCCATTACTCTGGACTGCTCCATGACCCCGACCAGGACAAAGCGCTTATTGAAGATGAGTGAATGAAGTGATAAAAAAAAATTACCAAGCCTATCTCCATCTCTAATGCTAACTATAACCGTTTTAGCATTAAAGCCTCAACATGAGACCGTGTTGATTCTCTCTTGTCCAGCCTATCTCTTCCCTCCTTCCTCCTCTTTTCTGTCATTATCTCTTTTTTTCTAAGGGTCTTATAGAATACGAGTCGAAAAGGCTCATTGCATGTGGCTGATTTTTTATTTTATTTTTTTCTTCCCCCGAACATTCTTCTGAGGACAATTCAGTCAGAGAAAAGATCTGTGGATTTGGGATTCAGCCCTGCAGGCTTCCTGTGCAGTAAGGCCACTGGGGAACAATTAACCAATAGAACTTATGAACCGATCCTCGCAGAGTCATTTTTGAACTTTGCGTTCAGGGTCAGACGCCATGCAGCAAAACTAGCTTTCAGCCTTCAGTGTATAAGGGATTCCTGTCCAAAAAGCAGATGCGATGCACGCTCTGACACAAAACAGCGATGGATCTATTACAATCATGAACATGGCACTTTGAAGTAGTTCAAAGCGAAAACCTGGGAAATGCATCCGCAGCCGCTTTCACTCATATGCTGTTCCTGCTATCACGTTGCTAATCGCCTGGAAGGTTGTGCAGTCAAACCTGTGGCAGATGTTTCCCCGGCGAACATTCGGTTTTGATCCTTTAGTTGTGAAATGAGGTGGTTTGATTTCTTTGTTATAAAATACGATCATCAGACGATTGCCTGCTTCGCACCCTCTGGCAGAGGAGATAGTTTTCTTTTCCACTGAGAGCTAAGCCGATCTGTAAAATGAGAGACGGTGGAAGTCCAAAGCAAAATGGTGAATGCTTGGAATGCTCGAAGTGCTCAAATGGCCCTGGTGGCCCCATCACTCTAATGAGCTCTTTCTCTCTGTTTTGCCTGGAGCAATAGTTATGCTCTCGATGGCCGTCCAGCATCACTAAAAGAACGGTTAAATGAAGGCCTTCATCTAGGGCTTGAGACACCAAAATAGAACCCTCCCACTCTGAATGGCTAAAAGGAAAGAATGGAAACCTTTCACTGCAGCACAGCTTAGCATTCAGTATGACATAATGGCGCTCTTATATCACAAGGTAATTATAAATCCTACCTGTGGCAGTTGCAAATCAATGAGCTCCGAATTATAATGGGAACAATTAGGGCCCTTGAGAGTAGTTACAGTATTCGTGCGAGGCGAGCGATTGTGCGCGTGCTCAGGTGCTACGATGTCCGATGCCAAATCGTCCGTTTTTGTTGTTGTCATCGTCTTTGTTTTGGGCACAAGCGGAGGCTGCGAGCAGAGGAGCTCATTTGCATGGAAATTGTTGTTGATTGCGAATAAAGCATGTTTCACTGTATGTACATAAACAGTTCCATTGAATGCTGAGCGAGTAGCAAGAACACATTAGACGAAATCAGATCATGTATTCATATCGTGCTGTGATTGCAAATGTTTTTTAAATTGCATCTACAAAGGACCATCACGGACTTGAATACATAACGCAGTATTTAGCACAATAAGTCTTCTGACGCCAGACAAGCAAAACTTTTGCTGAAAGTAAAACTGAACCTTTTTTGTGATCCTCTGCAACGTTAATATGGCCTTGCTCGATTCTCGAGCCCGTGCTGTCATTCAGAGGAAGAGAATTGTAATATTCTGCTGCAGTTACTTGAATAGTGTTGTGTCATTTCATTTATCCAACATAATTGCTTTCTCTTGGTCAATTGCCAGTGACACATATTAGATCGTCGCAAGCATGATTCTGTCAGTCCTTATCTGTCTCCATGTCTCTGATAATTGCGTTTGGCCTTTACATCTCAGCGCAGCAAAAACAAAACAAAAAAAAAAAAGGGCTGGTAATTGATTTTTCCCCCATTTGTGAGATATGAGGATCTTATTTGCTCTGAGACGCTGCTTCTGCATCAGTGCAGCTTTTAGGCATCTTGATGATGTGTTTAATAGGTAAACTTGTGCATGCACGCATGAATGTGTTTGCACGTACACTTTTGTGGCAGCTGAAGGATCAATGTGATATCGTCCTAATAATATGGTGAAATCAGGAAGTCCACTTCCCCTACATCTGTAAAGAAATATGAGCAGTCCATTTCTTTTCCTTGCCTTAACCTCCACCCTGAAAGAAATTGAATGTACTCAATATTTTGAAATATTTGTGATATGTTTAGCGATTCTGGTGCTAATTTGTTGGTTGGTGCGATTTCTGTCATTCCTTCGAGAACTGAGCAGTTGTGCCATGCTGATGTCGCAGGGCGACGCTGTTATTGGTAGCACGGTTACAATGATGTTTAACAGGGGAGTCAGGTTCTGCTCTTAGCTCCTAAAAACAAAAGAGCATTTTTTTTACCATTTTCCAGCTGCGTTCAATGTCATATTAATGGGAAATCCAGAGTAGTACGAACGTTGGAGCAAGCGCAGGACTCAGTGTCCCAGATGCGACGTGGCTACACAGTTAGCGATCTATGAGTTTGACAAGTACAATGATGTTGATGGCATTATTAAAATGAAAGTTGAAGCTTGGGAAGCTTCAAGCTGATCTGTACGGTTGGTGAGCTGAGACAGACAAAAGGACCAAAGTGCTGCTGCATCACTCTCTTTAGGCAGAGATGCCTTTAGGCAGATGTTTAGCGAGGGCCAAATCTAATCAAATCTTTGGCACCATTGAAAATCATGCGTTACTCATAAGGATTGATACTGCACACGGTGGAGTTTTCCTTTAAACTGGCAAAACTCATACTTGTCAGAATTGTTCCTCTCCTCTCCCCAGCGCTTCATGGAGGAAACAGCCGATCTGAGGATAAATACCAAAGAGAGCAAACAAACAGCTATAGCAAAAGATATTTTATGAGCATCCGAGCCAGGATGTGCGCTGTTCAGCAATGTTTAAGTCGTTCCCTTGGCTGTCAGCCGATGCCGCTGCGGCAGGACCAAACCTCCGGCCATTTGTCTCGATGAGAAATGCCGTGTCAGCGGGTCCAGATGAGCTTTTAAATGACTGTCACTTCTTCTTCTATTTCAAATGGTTGTGTGTTATGGCATCCTATAGGCATTCAGTTTATTTACGACCTTTACCCTACGCCACCTTCATTTATGGCCAGAATATAAACTTGAGCGGAAAAAAAAGTAGGGAGGAAAGATTTGGCCTTGTGTTTTCCCAGCAAGACAGCCTTTTCTTTTACAGTGTGAATAGCAAGCAAGGGAGCCGCGGCGTCTGCTCATTAAAAGCACATTACTGTTTAATAAGTGCAGTGAGGCTGGGAGGGAGGTGTGTGAATTGAGAGAACACGGGTGTGGGAAGATTTTAGAATTTTTTGAAGATGGGTACACTGAGTATAGGCAAAATGAAAATGAGCTATATGTACTTGACAGGACCAAGAGGCCTGTAGGGAGCTCTCTGGGTCAAACTGAACACTCTGAGAGTTAATTAAACCGCTGCGATGCTGGAGGTAAGTTGGGAACTAGGTGCATGAGCACTGTGGAACGGTTGATAAGACAATGTAGGGCAGAACCAGCAAGGAAACGTGAAGAAGAAAGTTTTTGGCCTATTTTTTAGCACGGGCATACCTTTTACCGGATGCAGGTGCTCTATAAAACAATCCTTGTTTTTTTTCCAAGCATAACATGCTGTTTTCTTTTGAAGGTTCTTCTGTTGCCTGTCTGCGAGAACTGTCAGAAAGGGATCCAAGTAAAAGGCTTTCTGGAAGCGAACAACACTTAACGATCCAATCAACCATTAATGAACTTTTCAGAAAAGGTTCCACTTCCTGGTTCCTTACAGGTTCCTAGCCAGAACTTTAATGTCTGATGAGATACCAATGTTCCACTTGGTCACTATGTGCTGGCTTGAATCTGAGGTTGTCAGGAACTTGCTTTTGTATGTTCTTTTATTATCCTCTTTCTTAATAGATCTCTCGCGCCATTCCTTGTAAAGTCCCAGCTGCTCAGTCTGAGCCTGAGTCATTTACAGGTCAATGAGTAAAGTTTAAGCTTCGCTTGAGTTTTCTGATGTTCTGTTTATGAAAATGTGGCAATGACCTGTATACTGGCAACTTTTTATGAATAATATATTTTCTATATACTGTATGACACAATCCAGTGCATCGGAGAGCAATATGATTTCTTGTTGGAAGGGATGATTTTTAGGAGTTTTTCCTTTCCCACTGTGGACATTGGATTATTTATAAAGGGTCTAGACTCAAACGTTTCTTTCATTAAACGTTATAAATAAAAAAAGTGTGTAACTGTTGATATAGTAAAGGAGACATTTATTTAACATTTATGGAAGGACTCTGCAGTGTGTGTAACCGTCAGAGATAAAGCTATGTTTTCAGACAGAGGAGTTTACACTTTGCAGTTTCTTAGTAGCCTAGCAACATAACAAGCTGCATTTTTATGTCTTATCAAGCCCAAGTTTTTAGAGAAAAACTGAGGCTGGTGAGGGATTCTGTTTATAGCCACTTCAACATACGTGAAAACAGCAAATTGCTTGCTTTGGATGTTTCACAACTTTAAACGCAACCTAAATTGATTTAAAAAAAAAAAAAAGAGAGAGAAACAGTGTGCCCTTCTTTAATAAATAGAGACATTGCAGGGCTGTAGGTTTTAATCAGTCAGAGTTGTTGATGCTCTCCAATGTACCGGTCTCCTTCCAAACTTATTTTTTTTTTTCTTTTTTTTTTTGGAAGTATGTTTGCAAAGTTTCAGCACTCTGGAGAAAGCAGACTTCTTTCAAACATGAACAAAATAATCCCATCACAAATGCCTAATTCTATTTTGAATACTTTCACACCATATCCCCCTGTGGTGAAGAAGACTCCTCCATCCCTGGACTAGTCGTTTTGAGTCTCCGCTTCGCACCATACGACAACTAATTCCGAAGTAATGTATAATTTGTGACATAAAATATGCAGCGAGAACCTTGGGACTTGTGCCTCTCTTCTGGCAGATCCAAGCAGGCTGTAGATCTTCCCGGGGCCTGGCCGAGGGCACGAGAGAAACTTCCTCAGGCTTCGCCACGGGGCGAACAGCGCTCACAGGAAGTGGGCGCCGCTTCAAATGGCGGGAGGTGATTTATGAATTCGGTTTGTCCAGCCTTTGTGTGAGAGGCTTCAGAGGAACCCCGGAGAGAGCACGAGAACCGATCCGGAATCTAAAGTGGAGCGCTGTGTCCAGTACCGCAATTTCAAATGTGCATCATTTAATTCGGAGGAAAGAAACAAAACAGTTCACGACACACCAAGGTGCTATGGAATGTATATTAGTATTTTTCCATCTTCCCAGAACTCTAGAGAAATTCGCAGATCTACAGTTTAATGTGTGTGAACGTGCCCCTCAGGCCACTCTTCACTTCTTCTCTCGCTTGTTTACTTTCATTCCAGGCACTTGTGTCTTTTGGCTGCGAGGCTCCTTTGCTCAGTAGGATTAAATCTGCATGGTGTGTGTGTGTGTGTGTGTGTGTGTGTGTGTGTGTGCGCGGCCGCGGTGGGTAGACGAACATGACTGATAGTGGGAGAGCTCTTCATTGTCTACGCTCCTCATATCACAAGCGCCGTGCGGACAGCCAGCGTGAAAACAGCAAATGAAGCTGCTTAATGTTTCTCCAGTCGCATACAAATGGTTTTGTTAGGGGGGGAAAAAAATAAGGTTTGGAGTCAATAGCTTAGATTTGAACAGATTACTGAGAAGATTGGCTTTCAGGATGTTTTGCATATCTGTGTGGTGTCATTAGTTTTATTAAGCGTCTCTCTCGCTCTCTCTCTCTCTCTCTATCTGTCTATCTTTGTTTGTTCATAGCATACTCTTTTCTCTCATATCAAAACTATTAAAAAGGGTTACACATGGAAACCGTTCTGGAAGCCGAGAACCCTTAAAGGAAGATTTCGCCCTGAACCGTGTCAAATATGTTTATATTGTATGATTTGTGGCGTGTGTAATGATTCTGGTGCTAATCTGTTGGTTGCTGTATGGCGTTCCTGTGAGAGGTACACAAACCTGGTGCTGAACGAAGACTTAGTATTGATGCTGAGACTGAATAATAAAATATGCGTTTGGTCAAAAGGTCTTGTTTATGTACAGTACGTTTCAGTACCGATCAACTTCGACTAACGCTCCTCAAGACAAGATGCAATTTAAAGAAAGTCGCTAAGGGCAACTAATTTGTAAATTATTAAGCGATGTTTAGGACTCGATCCCTATCCCGCTCTTACGTCTGCCTTTTGGAGCGTGACTAATCAGTTCTCAGTGCTACTGTGTTGATGATATCTTGGCACTGGTACCACATCTGTTTTCCAGTACCGACTTGTCTTATTTAGCAGTGGATTGACTGTGTGTTGGTGAAACACTGATGTGCTTTAACATCCTCCTTGCTCAGTTTCTCGGCTTATCACGGGCGTTCTCTGAAATAGCCGCATGTCAGCGCGCCCTGGCTTTTTAAGATATTCGCTCATTTCCGAGCTGAAACATTCAGATAATATATTCGTTCTGGCTCTCGGTTAGTACATAGCACGAATGTGTAGGTGGATGCTACATCTGTCTTTTTGTGTGCATGAGCGTGTATGTGAACAACCTGCTATATCTCTTTTTATATCAGATTATATACAGATTTGTATTTAGCTCGGTGGATTCAAGCATTCATAAAAAAAGAACATTCCTTTTTATGAGCTTTTAGATCTTCTGAAAGGAGAATACCATTTTTTAAAAATATCATAGCACCCTTAAATAGACCAACAGTTGTGCATAAGACTAAGGTTTTATGCTATTTCCATCCCATCATGCCTTTCTACTGTATGGAATGCACAGGTCATTGAAAAAAAGTTCAATGTCATAATTTCCACCACGAAAGCAGACACTGAGTCGGGATTTTAATTTTTTTACAACAGTTCGTACAGTGAAACGCTAACAGAAATAAATGAATGTGTAAATTAATAAATCATTACACTATTTAAGGAGGCACCGATTCTTGAAAGGCACTCGTTTGGAGAAATAGTCATTTATGGAGCTGAGAATGAAAGCGCTTGTGATCAACCTTCCTTAAATGCGTCCAGGAGGTTTTTCCTCCATGCTCAAGTCTGCGTCAGCCTCGTGGAGCCTGAATGCGCCGCAGATCTGACTCTAATCTAGATGATTGGAAATGGATAGAACCTGCAGATCTTTTACACAGCACCAGACATGACGGACTTCTCTCTGGCACAGTGCAAGGATTTTATTTAACTTATTTCACACACACACACACACACACCTCTGCACTTAATAAAGTAGTGATGACAGTCCATTAAAGGACAAATAAATAAAAAAGCATGTCTTTCCCAGCAGTGGAGCAGCACGGTGGTGCGGTGTTTAGCACTGTCAGCTCACAGCAAGACGGTTCTGGGTTCGAACCTGCCGCCCGACTGCGGCCTTTCTGTGCAGAGTTTGTAAGCTTTCCCCGTGCCTGTGTGGGTTTCCTCCTTAAGACATGCAGCTTAGGTCAACTGGCTGAATTGCCCACAGGTGTGACGTGAATGGCCGTTCATCTCCGTGTTAGCCCTGTGATAGATTGGCGAGCTGCCGAGGGTGTACCCCACCTCTCACCCGAAGTCAGCTGGGATTGGCTCCTGACAGATCATCGGTGTAGATGATGGATGAATGTTTCATGCTGTTGACTGTAGAATTGACTTCATCCAACCTGAAATATTTTTCAGACCAACCACAGTACATTTAGCGTCCTTTAACATCTGCACCATTAAGAGCTTTATACAATTGCGGCGGAAATGACTACGCAATCCTACGATCGGGATTCTACCTCCAGTCTGACACAGATAAAAACCTGTTCACATATTTAACATGCGTCGCAGTGGAAGTATATTTACACCAGATAATGACGTCATTCCTAAAATGAATTCCGAGCAATTTGGCCAAATACTCTTATAGATTAATCCATATTTTTTAGAAGACATGTTAGACTTTGCCCCTTAACGACACCAGAGACCCAAAGCAATCACAGGAAGCCAACTTTGATAGCATAATGAATTTCAGATGTTTTTTAAGCACTTAATTAATCACAGAAACACCAGAATGTTGAAAGAGAATTTGAATTAGGGTGCATTACTCATCTGAAAGCAATTCCCCTCTCTCTCTTTTTTTTTTTAGATGACATTTTCTTAGCTATCAAAGACTGACAAACACTCTATGTTGCTTAATGACTTTGGTTACCATGGCTACAGTATAAACACAGATTGTGTTCCGGTCACTGTAGCTGTCCGTACAGCCATCGCTGCTTAATGTCCTCATTGTTTTCTTTTTTCCACCACTCCAACTAGTCGATTCATCACTAGTGAATCTATTCATCAAGTAGTCTATGAAACTCCTACTACACAAGAGTGAAAGGCTGCGCAGCCAGTTCTTCCCCTTATTGATAATAGACTGTATTTTCAGTAATCCGTCGCATAAATATTATCCTCCAGCACGACGTTTTCGACATCTCTCGCAGCCTTATCCATGTTCATGCCTCAGAGAATGGAGATGCACAGCTTATGCACAGCCATTTCTTCCATCAGCCATGCGTGTCATCTTCATCGTCAGTGTTCTCCTACATTTAATGTGCCATGTATATATTTTCCACACTGTCTGCATTTACTCATTACTGCCTGCTGAACATCCGGAATTGAAAATATGACCGTACCTGCTTTTAAAAATGTTATAAACTGCAGGACTGCGCAAACCTAACATCTTGATTCTTCAGAGCAAGAGTGTGCAATTTTGTTTCTGCAGCGTAGCATTAACAGTCCCGATGCTCTCAATTGGTGAAGTTATGGATGCCCATAACCACGCCAATCATTTTCCAAACTGCTAGTATGAGTCTGGCTGCTGCTTCAGGCATAAAAGGAGCATTTACTACAGCCCAGGGTTCTTAAACAGTCACACCAGAACCTGAGAATCCCATCAAGAGCTGGCGAGTGACACCCAGGGATTTGTTTTGCCTGGAATCACTGCAACTGTGGAGCTTTGCATAGCTCATACATTTAAGCAAAAACAAGTCTATTTGTTTAAACTAAACACTGACCCCAGATGAACACTCCAAAGAGCCTAGTTTGTATGCATAGCTAATTAATGTTAGCTCAGCAGGCTAGATAGCTACAAACACAAAACTATTAAGTATCCTCATTTATATGAATGATGAAAGTGGTGCAGCTTGAGGATGTTTTCAATAAATCAAAGACAGCTGGAGCCCAACTGCTGCATCTGGAGTGAAGTTTCAAAAGGGCAAGAATGGAGGCACATGCTGATGACATCAATAGTGATGGCAGTAATTGGGTAAAAGCAATGTTTATCCAGGAAGACGCTCAGCTTAAACAATGTTCGCCATGGCCTTTTACTCATCTCACTTCTAAGCCTGCTGAAAATTTCCTCCCCTTTTTTAAATTCACGTGAGCTGAGCCATTCAGAATGTGCCATTTTCCATAAAGGACAAACGCTGGGTAGATTTCAGTTCCAAGATAATAAGTAATGAAATAGTGTTGATTCTTAAAAGGCCACTATGTAGGATTTATGGGGATCTATTAGCAGGAATAGAAATACAATATTCATAAGTATGCCGTCATTAGTGTATAATTAGCTGTGACTACGAATCGTTGTGTTTTCGTAAGCTTAGACCGAGCCCTTTATATCTCCACAGGGGGCGGGTCCACCTCTACGGGGCCGCCACGTTGCGCCGCTACGGTAGCCCAGAACGGACAAACCTCTAGAGAGCGCCTTCCACCTTTCACGTTTTTACAAGCGGCAGCGTGAATCCGGAAGGAAGCAACGGAAGGACGACGAAGAAGAAGTAAGAAGAGGAATCAGTGTTTGCTGGTGCTGGAACCCAAATTGTGTAAAATGGAGGATCATACTCATTATTTAGCACAGAAAAAGCAAGTGCGTGAATGTTCTTGGAAGTACACTACAGGCATCTGACAGCCACCATATGTTCTAATACCCGCTTGGGAAGGGAGGGGTAAGGGAGGGGCATTCTGCCGGACGCAATCAACTGAATCCTACAAAGCGGACTTTTAAAAGCATTGCATTTGAAAAGGACCTCTATGTAGTAATGTTATAATGTTTCTAAAGTGCTGAACTAAGTCATGCGCGCCTACACAGCTCATCGAGGAGTCTTTAAATAGCTTAAGGATCTTAGCTTTCGAATCAAAAATTGTCTAATGGAAGATTAAATGAGATCGGAGTACCCTGTCACCTGTCAATCAGATCAATGTTTGCTAATCGTGGGCATCTGTGAGAAAACATCAGAGTCAGTTAACGCTTTCGTTCAAGCTGCTCTGTGATATAGCATGAGCAGGAGTTGTAGCTGGTTGTGTGTTAAGGAAGACTGGGAATTAGCAAAGTGACAAACGAGAATGGACGTAAATTGAGGGTGGATGTTAAAAAAATGAAACATTTCAGATGTCTGTTGCAGGGTTCCACATAGAACCTTAAATGTGACAATCCCTTAACCAGATAGCGACACACACATCTATCTGGGCTACGGAGTCTTTAGTTTGTCACATACACATACAACTTAAAGGTTCCCCTAATTTTTTTTTTTTTATATATATCATTTAATTTTTACCCCAATTTTTCTCTCAATTTGATCATTTTACCGATTCGCATCTAACCATGGCTTAATATACTTGGAACTGGCTTTACTACCCAAAATGGTTGAGCCTTGGATTGATAGTTGCACCTTGGAAATGGTCCTGGATTTAATGTTTAGTTCAGTATGCAAACAAAGTACAGTGAGTGGATGGCTTGCAGTCGGAGGTTTCAGTCAAATGTACTCAGTGTTTCAATATTTCAAAGAAAAAAAGCAATTCTGCAAAGCAGACACGTCCGGAGGCTGATTGGCAAATCCAGTGGCTATTATCTAAATAACTTGGAGGAGTACGCGGCGCACACTGGTGACATCAGACAGAATGTTGATCCAGGAGCCACTTGAGGAGATCACCTTCATCATCGAGTGCCCTTCTTTTCATTTCTAAGAGTGATCTTCAAAAAGATACAAGAAAAAGAAATATGAGTAATCACAGTCACAGGTGGAGGGGGAAAAATAGAGGTCCAAAATATTTTTTCACCTAGTGAGTAAAGCGCTGTGAAGAGGAGTAGCACGAGGAAAACGGGGTAAAGAAGAAGAAGAAGCAGCTTTGATGTAATGCGTTCTGTGTTTATATGCGCTCTCCATGCTTTGATGTTGTAATGTGTCGACACTGGAGCACTGTGTCATGGCGTTTTGTACAGCTGAAGGCATCAACACCATGCGCCCACGCTCCGGCTTCATCTGTACACTCCTGACGGAGAAGTCTCACATTTGGAGGCTAACAATTCCACCTTGAGCCCTCCTACCGCCTCGCTTCGTCCTCGGCTTCAAAATGGCCTCCTCATGTGATGCGGTACGGTAATTAATGCTGATTTAAACCATCTGTCGTTTCCATTAAGTTTCATTCACAGGTGCTTCAGGCTCCTACGGTCCTTCCAGCAGTTCAGCATCGGCACGATTAACACTTTCACGACTTAAAGAAGTGCAAACAGGATTATAACAGTTGTGGAAATTTCCTTTGGTGCTTTTTTTTAGTCACCATTTTTGAATTTTTCCAGTACGTCCTGAGGACCACCAGACAAATCACACAAGATTCCCATCCCATGATCCTCTCTCTCATATACAGATGCGCCGGCTAATGGTGCAGATGTGCAGATCCGTGCACATCCACATGGCTCGAGGCACTGCAACGTGAAGCATCTGAGGAAAAGAGCTCTTATAAAGACGCAGCTCTGAACTCCTCAAACCACAAATAGATAATCATTTTGATGCCTGGATGCTAAAAAGGGCAATTCCGTCAGGGTTGAAGGGTCGGTTTGGAGAACGGCCAAACCCTGGCATTTAAGGAGATGCCGGTAATGTTGAGAGCAGATAACAAAAGCAGTGACGAGCCCGTGGCCTACATGGACCATCGATATAATCCCCTGACAACAGATGCAATTACGCACCAAATATGAGCTCAAAATAACCTTTGTGCTTTCCATTTTAATTAAACTACACCTGCTTTATAACACAATAGAAAGAAAAGCTCATTCCACGTCCTTTACTTTGGTATCCTCTAAGATTTCCCACTGTTCCTCTTCTTGGATTTTACATCTATGCATAGAGTCAGTCTGAAGAGCAACAAGCATGTCTACCAACGTTTTCAGCCGTCCGGATCACTCTGAAACATCTACGAGTCAATCAAGGCAACTTGAAATGTTTTCTTTTCTGTTTTTTTTTTATTTTTTTTTTTTTTAATTAATCGATCCAATTCAGGCAAAAGGTTACCAAGCATCACAGGCAGAAGATTTACAAACAGTTTGCAACAACCCGTACTCCTCTGCTAATAAACCCAACTCCTCACCACTGCATCAGCTACAGGAAAGTTGACATATTCATGGTTTATTCATTTTGAACATATTTACTGTAAATATCTGATTTATAAATTTCCTGGCTGTAAAAAAAAAATCCAGAATAAGATATTCACTACTCAGGTTTTTATCACTTAAGTTGGGATTGTAACTTTGACCATGTTTTACGTCTGTCGCGTTGATCAGATTTCCATAGTAATAATAATAATAATAATAATAATAAGAGGAAGAAAAGACGGAGAAAATAAGTCGTGTGTCGTGTACGTTGTTTACATGCCACTGGATATATGTTTAACTCAAACAGTTGATATTCGGAATCAGAAATACCACACAGATTACACAGCAACGTAATATCTGCAATAAAATGTGGAATATTATCCAGTTTCACATCATACAGCCCCAGGACTATAGCACGTAGCAGAAGAAGGAAACATCTGAAACATCTTGTTTCTCTGGAAACCTTGTGTCCTGTGCTGAACTTTTAAATCTGCATCTGCTTTGACCTTATTGAGGGTCAAAACTTTATGGCTCATTATCTTTCTCATTACTATTCCAATACTTGAAAATTTCTGCATTTGAAGAAATGTCTTTAAGATTGTACAGAAGCAGACTCTCAAGTGGTCTAAGGTCTACGTGTTTAAAGTTTTACTTCATTCTACAAGTTTGAATTCCACCGATAACACAGCCATCCATGGCCGGGTGACCAAAAGGGTGGAAACGGACCAGCTTTCAGGACGTTTACCTCCTTAGCTGTCCATGTCTTGGTGGAAACAAACCTTCCCTGTGCATATACTGTATACTATTTTAATTATAATGTTCTGTAATGAAGTATACCGCAGCTTTAAGCTGTTCCATGCTTGTTGAAGATGGACCTTTCTTCTTGTGAACCATGATGTACTTTCCTGGCAAGCATGGTTAATAGACCAAGTGGTGGAAAAGAGTTTCAGTTCTCCAGGTTCCAGTGTTTCTTCTTCTAGTTTTTAGTAACAGTGTCGTCTGAGTACATGCCTCTGAACTGACCAACAGGTAATGAGGAGACATCGCGGCTCTCATGTGGCGCACAATATGATCCCATTGACCCTGAGCTGCTAAAGCTAAAGCAAACTGAGACTTCTTCTGTTCTTTCCCGTTAGTGTATCAACAACTACACCATGATTAGCAAAATGGCTACTGGCGGCTCCGAGTAAAAACGACTCCCTGGGTCCTAATGGAAAACACACACACACACACATTTGAGTAGCATGTGACCACGAGTGAAATAAACATTGCACGTGACATCATCTGAATAATATATAACAAATAAACACCAAAACGTCTTCAGTTAGCAAACGCCATCTGAAAATAAATGAACCATTTCTAATCAATAAATAATAAAGAAAATCCAAATCACATTTGCAATAAAGTCAAATGAAAATCAATTCATTGCTTATTTTAAAAATTATGTGACCATATATGAATGGTGTAAAGAAAATCACATGTAAAAAAAAAAAATAAATAAATAATAATAATAAATCAATCAATCAATCAAAGTATACGCGACATGTGAAAAACTGCCATCTGAAACACCTGGAGTGTCTAAAAGCGATGTTTTTACTGTATGGGGAGAATGGGAGCAGCTCAAGGTGTAAACTCGTGACTTACAGTGTTGTTTTTTTTACACCAGGCTAACAGTACCCAAGAGTACCACTTACCTGGACACTCCACAGCTTCACAGCTCCTACCTGCTCACACAATGGGGTCAGTGCACTTAAATACGAAGTGCGAAACCATAAAAAGCACCAACACTTTAACTTCAACTGCCACAGAATTGGCTCCAGTTTAACGTACAGTACCAACATGAGACTAACCTCAATCAGTACGGCGTTCCAGTTCTGCTGTTCCACTCTCGCTTGCTTTGTCTGTGTTCGGTACGCTGTGACGGGCCGGTGGAGGTGGGAGAGAGTTAGGAATGTGATGGAGAAAAAAAAAAAAGAAGGAAACTCTTGAGTGAGAAACTGACAAAAGTGCGAGGACTTAATGGGCCAGTGAAATGTAGGGCAGACAAATAAAACCGCTGCTCCGCCAAGTCATTTTAATCTAATTTGAATATTTGACATCGTGTTGAAGAAAAAAAGGGTCAGGAACTCACAAGGCCTGTTGCTTGGTTACCTTTGCAGTGCACTTTTTGTGTTTATAAAAACAGCGTGTGCAAAATGAGCAAATCACTTGAGCTGATTTGTGATATTAATTTAATCCATGTCAAGCTTGATTCAGCACTGAAAAGGTCACAGTCATCTTCTGCATTTCAGCACGGATGCCGCGCGGCTGTACCTGCGTATAAGGACTTTCTGAGCGCCGGTGCTGTTATTATACTGTATAAATTGCTCGCGTTCTGCTCAGAGCGGTATAGAATGTCAGACGATGACCTGTGTACGTACAACTCTCTGAGTAGAAGTCAACACACAGCCACACGCCTTTCTTTATTACGGAGTGTAATTAGCTCGATGCGAGGGGTTTTTCAGGGGCAGGTGCACTTATGAAAAACAGGGGCATCTGTCGCACAGTCTGGAATAATAAAGCGCGGCCATGTTGCTGGTGTAGATGTGATCTTTATTGGAGAGATTTTATGTTATGGGTACATAGCGAAATATGTTTTTCCCTCCTTGCATTACAAATGTGAAGGTGGCTTGCCATGCGCCATCTGTTTCCGTCTGTCTCTCACCTTTCTTCATCAGGTAGACGCAGATGCTGCCTCCATAGCTCCCTATCTTCTTTTACATGCATATGTGTTTCACAAACCTATAGACATACCCCGGGCGATTAGAGAAGCAGATCGTATATCTAAAATGATATTGTATAGCCATTGCAAAACTTTCCACCACCTCTTAACAATCACATCTAATCTAGTCTTTCTTTCTTTTTTGGCTTAACACCTTGTTGTAACATCTTGTCTTCTCTTGATTGTTGGCTTTGACACTGATATGTCTACCTCCTGGATTTGGTTCTTGATCTGTTGTAAAGGGGTTTTTCTTCACCAGAGCTTGTCATCCACCACAGTTTCTTTCCGTGGTCTTCTGGAGCTTTTGGTGTTCCTGATCTCACCACTGCATTCTTTTTATTCTTTCTTTGATCTTGTCTCACCTGATGTTTTAGCTAGGTCTTGATTTTTCAGCCTAGTCATGGATTGCGTCCCTGGCAGTGAAAACACTTTGGACTTCATATTGAGAGTTAACAGCGACAGATTCTAAACGAAAATGCTACACTCGACGTCAAATTGTCGAGATCTTTAATCTGCCTCAGTGAAATAATGAGGTAATAACACACACCTGGCTCTGGAACAGCTGGAATTGTCAAAATACTTTTGGTCCATAAAAAGGGGGACCACATATAAAAAGTGCTGTGATTCATTCACCATTCACTCAGATTGGATGCAAATACCTTCAAATGAAAGCTGAACGCCTTTTATAATGATTGATCTTTTTTATATTCCGTAGCAGACAGCTAAAATTACAATAACCTTGTCGGTGTCATAATATTCATGGGCCTGATTGCATTCGATTAAGTGCGCCTCTAGTCGGCGCTGTAGTAGACGTCCTAGTCCTAAAGACAAGAAGAAATTATTTTTTTTTCACTTTTGCACTTTTTTAAGCATATTTGTTTAATTTCATTTACAAATTGCACATTTCTTTTCATTTCTGTTCACCTTAAACATTATTAACCTACGCTGAAAAGGGCACATCTGAGGAATTTGGAGTAAAAGGGCTGCAACCAAGCAGCTTCTATACCGTCTGACTCATCGTCTGAGGAAATGGTTGGCTCTTGAGACGGAAGAATAAGGAATAAGGAAATGCTTCTCCTTACAGAAATAAAGCATGAACAGGATGGCCGTCAGGAAGCTCAGATTGTCTGGAGTGCGCGTTTAGGAAAATTGTAGTGTGTTATCAATTTGTCACAAGTTTCCCAGATTTCCCTCTATGTGGCTGTCGTGTGATTGGTGTCCATGCCAGTCAGACTCACCTGTTCTCTGTTTGTCTGTTTTAGTCCTGCTTTGGCTTTGTGTAGTTGTGAAGTCTTACCATGCATCATGTCGTTTCGTAGCTCCCTGCCTTCGTTTCATGTCTAATATTCCTTCGGTAGTGTTGTGCGATTATGGATTACTCTAGTTTAACGCCACGGACATCAACAATGGTTGTTAGGTTGAACCTTAACACCAAAACACTGAACACACTTACACAAGACTCTGCAGGTTTAATCATTACTCAAACTGAGCGCGTTAGTTAGGTGTTGCACTAAACAGTCAACTCAATTCCGATCCATTTCCCATCATTCCAGCCACACAGATGAAATATGGTGAGGCCTCCCGAGACCCAGCTGCATGAAGCACAAATAATACAACAATATGGGAAGAGTAACAGTGACAAGTGCAGCACACAGAACTGGATAAATCAGTCTGGTTAAGTGTGCAGAGATGAGCAGACTGCTTACATTACACCGGACTGTAAATCACTGCCAGCAGCGGCAGATCAGAGCTGCTGAATGTAGAATTTATAGATAACCATTGCATCAGAAGATCACAGTTCAGAAAAGGGCTAATTGAGGATGGTGCATAAGATACGCAAGAAATAAAAATCCCATGTCATGCTGTTATAGTAAATAATGAGCCATGGAGTGGAGCTACTGGTAAAATGCTAAATTTGACTGGTTTAAGTGTTTAATTCCTCTTATAACACAGCAATTTAGCATATCAACTTATAACACATTGCTATAACATAAGTGAGAACAGGATCATCTCATTTGTTCTGGGGCTGTTCCAAGCCAGTAAATATAACTATAAATAGAAATATTATTTAAAAAAAAAATGGCGCATTGTTGGCTAATTGCCGTGGTATAAGAGGAATATAATACTTTGAGACTTGCAGTTTTACAAAAAATAATTCACTTTGTGGTGGGAATCCCACAATTCATCACTTTTCATCTTTGACGTGTCTTTGATTATTTTCCTATATCAGCACAACACACGGAGATTTATTCCCTATAATATGCTCCAAGACAGCGAGCCTTTAAAGAACTGGATGTGATTTGAGGCAGATGTTTACGGTCAAGATTTTAGTGGGGAGGTATTCCATGAATTATTAGCGATGTTAGGTTTATAACTCTACTGCGATGCTAAAGACTCAAACGTCATGACTGATCAACAGCTTTACGAGTGAAGGGGATGTTACAGTAATGTACGTTCTGTATATTAATTATTCAGTTTTAGCAGTGAGCATGTCAAACATTATCAACCGGGGATATCATTTATTTATTTTAACCAAAGATGAAAATTCAATATCAGAGTGTAGTATGTACTCATAAATAAGTCAAATCGCTCTGATCGAGCTTGCTAGGCGTTTGTGTTGCCAAACACCGAAATGCTGGGGAATAAAAACAGTCAGTCTGTGTGAGTGTTTGCAAATGGAGGAAGTGAATGAGTAATGAAATGGAGAAGCAGACAGAGAGAGAGAGAGAGAAAGAAAGAGGTTCACTTGCTTTCCCTCAGTCCATTTAAGACGAATCCTGTCGGGCGAACCTTGCTGCTCTTTCAAGCCTGCCTCCCGTCTCCATGGCAACACACCAACCCCCCTGCTGGCGTCTTCCAGACTCGCTCTCCGTGTGAGTGAGAGTGCATGCACGACGCCATTCAGATGAAGTAAACACACACACACACACACACACACACACACACACACACACACACGACTCACCTAAGGACACTTATGGGAAAATAACATACATCGGTCATGTGATCAAATATTTTTCACATGTGATTATAAAAACGTGTGTAGGTGCATTTCAACACGCTATACCCTGAAACTGTTGACTGAAAGTCAACATTATGCGGAAAAGAAATCGTCACGCGAGATAAGCTTTTGAAGCTGAAAAAAAATTCATCTTGTAAATAAATAATTTGTGTGTAAAAAAATCAGGTGAAGATTAAAACACATGCACGCCACGTGAAAAATGTGTGAAAACGTATGAAATGAACTTCATGTGACTTATCTGTAAGTATGTATGCATATACACAAACACACACGCGCGCGCGCGCACGCACACGCGCACGCACACTATATCCCATTCACCTTTTCTCACCCCTCTCGAGCACATGCTAATCTTAGCCGTATGTCGTTGACACCCTCTCAAAGCTGGGATTAGCCGCATTACATTTACAGAAGGCAAACTACTCGTGGGCTGTGTGTATCTAGCTACGCAGACCTAGCTAATGGCTTTATGTGCAGATAGCATCGGCCCTGCGAGGACGGATCACAGGGAGAGAGAGCCGATCGCATGGCTGTCCCCGCAGGGCGAAACGCTAGTTTCCGTGGATGAGCCGGACTGTCGCTGCTCTTTCAGGGGGGAAGAAAGGAAAAAGGACACACTCAGTGTGACAGTCTACCACCTTCTGCAGCAGTAGAGCATACTGAGCACACTGTGAACTGCCACACTCTGTCCATTCCTTAGCAAAACGCACAGAGAGTGTGAAAATCTGTGACACAGGAATAAAAAACCCAGTCCTAGTTAAAAAGAGAGGGAGCAGCAGGACGCCTGTTTCTTATTTTGAGATGAGAGCTGGTGCCTGTGATTCACTTCCACTTCCGGTGTCAGGAGTGGAACGGTAGTCACTGAGGTCTTAGTCATGCTACCTTTTCCTTCCTTTCAGTCATGTATCTCTGTCTTCTCTTTCCCACACACACGCTCTCAGGTCCTGCACCGCACCACCATGCGGAAGATTAAAATGATGTGCGCTCGTTAAATTAACAGTCCCCTGCGCGGACTAATTAGCACGTAATAGGACACCGAATCCAGTGCAGGAGGCCTGTTATTTAAGGATAAAGCTCATCTCTCATTTGAATGCATTTTTCATAAGCTGGGCTAATTACGTTTCATTAGCATTATTAATTAAACATGAAAAGTTCCTCATGCCCTGGCTATGATTATGCTGGCGTCGAGGCCAAAGCAGAGTGGCAGCTCTCCGTGGGGCTGAAAACTGAGTCATCTGGTCCTGACACCTGGAAAACAATTTAAGCTGGACTTCCTGTGACTTCGGACGTCCTCCCGAGCACCATTTGTCATCTAGAACAGGTTCTGAGCCTAGAGTGAAGTGATCCAATGATGGCGGGTGAGATTTTATGAAAACGAATGCATTGTTCATAATAATAAGTGTTCGAAACGAATACAAATACCGATATGAATAAAAAGTGCACTGTTCTTTTTTTAAGAAAACTTAACAGAAAGCTCACGAGATATCTTGGGGGGGTTAATACTTTCATGCTGGTGTGATTAAACCGTCAGATATGAGACAAAGACCACGTTTGTTAACCTTAACATTAACATGCGCTACTCCTACACGCATTTACAGCATTCATTCATTCATGCATAGTAAATCCCCGGTAAGACTCGCACTGGTTTAACCCATTTATCCACCCATTAGCTATATCCGTCAAGGTCGTGTCCGTCAAGGAGCCAATCCCAGCTGGCTTCGGGTGAGAGGCGGGGTTACACCCTGGACAGGTCGCCAATATATCACGGGGCTAACACAGAGACGAGCCCATTCGCACTCACATTCACACCTATGGGCAATTCAGAGTAGCCAGCTGACCTGATCTGCATGTGTTTGGACTTGTCGGAGGAAACCGGAGCACATGGAGGAAACCTACAACATGCAAACTCCACACAGAAAGGCTCCAGGCAGTCAGCAGGTTCGAACCACTCCACCACCATGCCACTATGGTTTCAACTCAATCAAAATACTGCAGTCCTGCACACATCTCTAGTTGAGAACAGTAATAAACTGGAGTGACGTAGCTGAGACTGAGGAACGGTCAGAACCAGGACTCACACCCCATCCTGACTTTTTTTTTTTTTGTCCATTTCTGGGTTTTTCCAGTGTGTTCTAGTTTTTCCAGGGATACAGTGATAGAGTTCATTTCTAATAATAAAAATTGGTTTTAGGCCATGATCATTTCAGGTTTATATTCAAATCCAGTCACAGATAGTGGCTTCGTGTTATACCGATATCCCAAAGTATCTGCAAAGCAACCCTGGGTTAAAATAGTGAACAAAAAAGGCTTCTGATGTATAAATCTAGTGTCCTTATAGCCTCCTCTGAGGAAAAGCCATAACAGGCTTTTCTGGGATTCATACGGTGGATTACTTGAAGGTGTCAGTCAAAAGGGAGCATGTTTTATCAGTTCAGGCTTTATTGAGGACAGGCCTGACACACACAATAACTCACTCTCGATCAAGCATGCCGCTGCCATCATCTATGTTCATTCTCAATAAAAAGCCTCTCACCAGTCCTGCTGTGCCCAGCTGCTCCTTTAAAAAATAATATCCAGGATTGGAGGATCAGCCGTGGAAGGGTTTCTCATCTCGTGGCAATTGTTTTTCTTCTTTCATACCACTGAATCCTTGAATCCGATTGGCTCGACTTCTGGCTGTAAGCCAAATCACAGGCTCGTACTAACGTGCCCATTTTAGCACGTCATCGTTTCTATAGTTGCAGCTCGTTCACAGGGATTTGTGAAGAAGGTGCTAAAGATGGATGACCGTGATTTAAAAATGCATGCAATCGTTGATGGAGTTTCCATAAGGAGATGTTTTTTTAGCGTGGTGTATTAAAAAGTCAAACGTGGGGTAAAATTATGAAAATCTAACATAAGTAAAGAAGTATTAGAAATCAAAATGGAATAAAATTATCATGGTTGAGCACATTATCTTCAGACATACACCCAAGTGCGGGGTGATAATCGAACCAAGGCAAAATGGGAAGTCGCCGATGGTCAGGAGACAAAAACGGGCAGCTGAGCTAAAGGTCGGGAGGTAAAGTTAGAAAGTGCAGCTAAAACAGGAAGTCAGAAATCAGACATTGTTGCAACCTTCATATTTGGCTCCACTGCACAACGTGAACGTGACTACAGAGAACATTACTCACCTGACTTTGGAAAATCGATAAAATAGGCTTTGACCCATATGGACTGTTGATTTCACTGATAGAACCCTTACCAAATTTCTGTTTTCCTGATATATGACAGTATCGCAACCTGATTCGGACGTCTCAAAGCATTGAACAAAACTCTAGCAGCCCTTCGTATCAGGGTGCGTAAAGGATCCCAGTGTGCTTGATCGGGAAAAATCTTTCGTAATTATAGGCAGGGTACGTTTTAACTAGCTTTTGCTAATGCTTGCTATACTTGCTGTTGAGATAAACTACCAGTTGTAGCTAGCCAGCCACTGCGATAGCGTGAAAGGGAGGCTCCGCCGCATACATCCTACAGCGGAGCTCTAGGATAAGTTCCAGTGGTTACTCCCCTGGAAGCTAGCCAGCTAGATTAGCGTTATCTTGGATGTGGCATGGTTTGTGAAACTGGTAGAAGTAAAGTCAATTATTGAGCACTTCCCATTCCTAAATCCTTGTGAATTTGTTCTTAAATGGAAACTTGGCAAGAGTATCCTGCTCAGCGATGCTTGTCTGTTCTTTATATTTGTGGTATTAAGAAACAGCCCAGAGTTAAAGGCTTGTACATAAAGGCACTCTGTCAGCTCTGGGATTTGAGCTCAAAACCTTTTTCGCTCATGAGCTTTTGACATAAAGTGAGCTTCCCGGCACTGGCTCCTCTCAAGCTCTACAACGCGTCTCACCCTCTTGCTTGACTCGGCTAAGTGAAACAAAATCAATTCTGTATCTCAGGTGTCTAAGTGTCCTTTCAGAACCCAGCGCTCTCCCATACACACACACTCCTACCCTAACTCGACCTCCCATCATCTGCAGTTTGGCCCCATGCTAGGGCAGGATTACAAAGGGTCTCCAGCTAGGACGTGGCTTGCGGTTTGGAGCGGATCCAAAGCACTCATGTGTAATAGAACCTGCAGAACGTTATACAGCATATTGATGGCTTTTAATGGCATGGCAGCTTGGATAGATTTTCATCATAGCACAGACACAGAAGCTGCTCATGGCTCTGTTTTTAGTCTCCTTGTAGAAAATTGGAACACAAGCACAAACTAGCTAACACTTGCTCAGCCAGCCAGCCACACACACACACACACACACACACACAAACACATGCATATGCACACCCTCGTAGCAGCATACAGGTGCCTCCACATTGTTGTCAGGTCCACTAGTTGGAGAAATCCCTTGTCTCCTGCGCTAAAAATAATCCCAGAGGTGAGCTGACTCTAATTAAAAATCAGAGGCCAGATGTTTCGCCTTCGCCGAGTCTTTCCCCCAATGTCTCTTTTTGGCAGCCGCTTCTTTCTCTCTTCTTGCTTTTCTGCAGCACAACACAGGCTTGGACGCACAATAAAGCAAAAATTACCTGCTTTCATGTCCAGCCAAACTGATTAGGGTTGTTCTGTTGCTGATAGTGCCACACTTTCTATCTATACCCCCATCCCAAACCCTGCAACATAAGAAGACTGTGACCATTTTTATCATTTTAATGTGGGTTATTTTTGGTGACAGTCCAACGCTTGGGGTGGTTCTGCCTCCAATCGCGTAAATGAGTCCTCTCTGAGCCTATCTCTTCATAAATAAGGTGATTTAATTAAACCTGCGGCACGAGGAACCGGCAGCTAAGAAAAACAGGATTTTTTTTACAACAGTGAAAAAAAAAAATTGCTCTAATAGTTATGCCCTATACCCTAGGTAGAATAACTCACTGCTCTAGATACCTTACTTGGCTCATACAAATAAACAGTGCCATGGATTTCTGCAGGTATCTGAAAAGGAGTTCTCCACGTCTCTGGGGATGGCGGGCTCTGGAGAGATAGACCACTTGGAAAGGATTTCTGCCTGGATGCATTGGACTGATGAAGCACTTGTGTTCTCTGCATGTTGGTGTTGATGAGCTCCATCAAAGACATGCATCTGATTGGGACTTGAGAGAGCTAGGAAGAGAGGGAGAATGAACGGAAGTAGCCCAGAGGGGAGAAACTGGGAAGGCTGTGTGTTCGGAATCGGAGATTGAGCTGTCTGTATGCTGATTTGTGAGTCGCGGTCTTAATCAACCAGCTGAATCGTATTGCTCTCGGCGTGCATTTCCCCTCCTACCTCACCTCAGAACATCGTCTCCGGATTCTCCCAGGTGTCGCTTTGACAAACGATCAGTGTTTCTGGACTAAACAGCTTTACATGGCTTCCCTAGCGGGCCTTGCTCCTGGGCTGAGGGTTTTTTCCTCGCGTTTGTGATCAACCGTTCTGGTGTGTGCACAAAAAACATGTCACCAACAAGGAAACATGAGCTTGAAAGTCATTAAATGGTGCACAGCAGCACTTCCTGAGTTCTCCGAGAACCCCGAAGCCAGTGGCTCGCCCGGCGTTCCTTACTCATTCTTCATCACTTGTCACCTTCGTTCTTTTCTCTTCTCATTCGGAAAGTGCCAGACACGATCAACACGACGGTGCTCCCTGGGTCTCGGCATGCTGCCGTGATATCCTGCGAAGTGCTGAAGTGGCCTGGAGTTGAACTCTGAACACACACACTCATACAGATCACCATGTGCACACACACACTACACTCTCTTGCCTGCTGCTAAAGGAATATTTATGCCCGCCTCCAGATCTGTGCCTTAGGCCTTGGTTCTAGAAGCAGATGCTTTAGACTCTGGTTCAAGCTGTGTTGTTTTTTTTTTTGTTGTTTTTTTTCTATATTGGAAGAAACTAAACTATTGTTCGCAATGTAATCCCTCAAAACCACGACGTCCCAAAAATTCAGCTGTGTTCATGAAATTCCAACAACCTCACCGCTAGAAATAATTAAGTCTATACATCATAGTGCAATTGGTCCAGTGATTATACTCATTTTTGAAGCTTTCTGGCGAAGTTGAGTTTATCCTTTGATAATTAGCATCTCTCCGCAAGAAGCTTAAAAATAAACAGAGGTGTTAGTAATGTGTGAAGAAATAATTCCATGCTTTGATAACAACAGGACACCCTCAAGCAGAGAAACAGCAGCACTCCGCAGCTAATTAAGGGAGGATTTGGCTGGAAAGCTAGGCTATCATTCCACATTATGCACAGATTTATTTATGACGGCGACTCCATTCGGAGTATCGGGCCGAAAACGGTTTGGGGAGCGTAGCGTGCCGAGTGTCTCATTATTGTAACAAAGTGGTAATGTGCTTTAAAAAAAATAATAATTCCCATAATAGCCTGGTTCACTGTAGCGCTGGTGCAGAGATCAGCATGAGCATCGCTGTCTTGTTGGTGTTGCTTCGATGGCTGCCATCAGTCACAGATTAGCCCTCCTTTAGCTTCACTAAATTGTTCACCAAATCTCATTTTTGCTGGGGTGACATAGCAAAACTCCAGCAAATGAAGGATTGTATCACTTCTCCGAGCCAATATCGTTCGACGCCCCCGACGAAATAAACCCGGTCGTAATGCATAAACATCATTAACGTGCTCAATCATCTACCTCCCACGTAACAAAACACTTTAAAACAATCACTGTCTTATGCTGAGAGCTTACCACGCCCACAACCTGCTGGTTTTACTTTACAAAATACGGGGCCGATGTGTAGCTCTGGCGCTAAATTTCTCAGCTGGGAAAAAAGAAGTAGTGCCATGATTTAGGCAGCTGCTTTAATGCCGCCGCACGTTTCTCCATAACCATAAACAAGAACATGTCCGCTCCCGGAGAGACACTTCATAATCAGGTGCTCTACTCCAGCAGAACAGAGACTCGAGTGCCTATCCGCAGAGGCCTCCCGCTCTCCATCCCTCTCTCTCTCTTCCTCTCCTTCTCTCGCTGGCTTAATTTCACTCCAGCACAGAGCCGTTTTGCAGATCTGGCTGGGTTGTTGCTCTTGTGTGGGCACCGCGACTGAGCATTAATCATGGCCTGCATCCTTCACACTCTCCACAGGGAGCATGGCAAATAATGAATGTGCTTACCAAACCTAAAATGAATTAAATAAAGGTAGCAGCATAACATTTTTTTTATTTTTTATTTTTTTGCAGATAATAACCAACCATGGCTTAGTTAAAAGAAAGCATTTGTAAAGCCCCTTTAAATGAACACGTTAAAAATGTAGTGCGTTTGCGCCGTCCGTGCATGAGGACCATCGCGCGGCGTGGACACTGCGATGGCCTGAGAGAAAAGCAGTGGACTGGAACATTGCATTGTCTCACACTGATGAGGTTCTCAAGCGAATACGGCTCACCGGGCCCGTCGGGGATGCGCATCTGAAATCTGAATATTCCGTCATAGAAGTGCCTTATGAATCATTTTAGGATAATCCCTTTAGTTCACACGCCATTTTATAGCTTTTTGTAGTTACCTGTAAAAGCACAGTGGCCATCGTTTTCCACTGTGCAGTGCAGTCGTGTTGCTCCTCAGCCTGATCGCGGAGCGTTGGGTTGCAGTGTTCTCCGTGGCGTTCTCCAACGTATGTATTAAAATCAGGCCTGCATGGTGGCGCAGGGGGAAGCGGTTCTGCCTCACAGCTCCCCGTTCCCCAGTTCAGTACTCAGCTCAGGGCATGAAGTGAAATGTGGACCTTTGCCTGTTTTCCTGTTCCACACAGGTTTCCTTCAGGGTGTCCAGTTTTCTCCTAACTCCTACAAACATGCAGCATGGGGACTGACTCTGCTGAACTGCCCCTAGGTGTGAATAAATGTGTGAATAAGTGTTGGCGCTCTGCAGTGAACATCCAGGTTGTATTCCCACCTTGCTTCCAGTATTCCTGGAATAGACTCTGGCTCCACCATGACCCTGCCCAGAAAAACGCAGCTCCTGAAGTGGTATAAAAGAAGGCATTACAAGGTCTAGCTAAACAATCTTAATTAAAACGTCCACGTATGTCAATCAGTGTTCGAAAAATCCACGCTTATCTAATTATGTTATGTGGATTATTAGCGACACAAATTAGCACTTGTGTAGTATCTAGCTGGCTACGCTGAGAAAATGTCTTGTAAATAGGAGCCGAACACGTCTTTCCATGCACCTGTGAGCTGATTTGTTAAATCAGCATGATAAATGAAAAGCAGCGATACTTTCAGGAAGACATTTGTACAAACATTATAGATATGCATGCAGCTAGCGCTTTAGCCAATCGAAGTAGCTACCTGTTCATGAGATGAGCCCAAAACTGACCGACTCACTGAGACTCACCTTATTTTTGGTGTCATTATAAATCACACCACAGTAAAAATATGTTTCACTACACTGTACACTTGTTTACTGCATTAGATTTTACCACAAGAACTAGCTCTGATTTTGTAAGATCTCAATAAAGAGGCTACTTTGCATGAGCGTTCTGATACATTTACAAAGGATAAGTGTGTAAATGATGTCATATGCATTGAAGGGAAGTCACTGACACCCAGGAGAGTAAAACTAAGACTTGCTGCACGTATGCGTCTGCCCCCTTTTCTCCACTATTTAGCCACCTGCTAATTCCCTCTCCTAGCCAAACCTCCTCTATCCCATGACACCTATCAGCTGGGGAGGGCGAAGGCTAACACGCGCTCCCTCTGAGACACACCAACTGCTGCGTCTGTTCAAAGCGCAGCTCATTAACGCCGCATCACGGGCCGAGTGACACACTCAGAGCACAGAAAGCGCTATCCGCCCTCTTCCACATACACGCGCTCACAGACCGTTATGATGGCCAGTGTCTCTGTGACCGACAGACGGAAAACAAAGTCTGTAAGTCTGTAACAAAGTTACTCTTACAAAAGAAACGACCTTCAGGCTTCAGTAAATCCCAGGAGGGTGCTGAATTTATAGCTTTGCATTGACTCCGCCCGTCCTTTTCTCAGTATGAAGTAAATGTTGTGAATTTCATCTTTATTAAGATAAAAATGCAATCAGACATGTTAGTTTGATGTGAAAGACAATCTTCCAGAGAGTATTTCTTTCTTTCTTTCTTTCTTTCTTTCTTTCTTTCTTTCTTTCTTTCTTTCAACCATTTATCTTTTGTTCCTCCATCACTTTCTTTGTTTGCTTCTTTGTTTGTTTGTTTGTTTGTTTTTGTATGTTTGCTTGCTTCTTTGTTTGTTTGTTTGCTTCTTTGTTTGTTTGTTTGTTTTTGTATGTTTGTTTGCTTCTTTGTTTGTTTGTTTGTTTCTTTGTTTGTTTGTTTGTTTGTTTCTTTCTTTCTTTCTTTCTTTCTTTCTTTCTTTCTTTCTTTCTTTCTTTCTTTCT
>JAQQZR010000009.1:1489762-1502857 GCA_030068235.1 Notoglanidium macrostoma | reverse complement strand
TTTCTTTCTTTCTTTCTTTCTTTCTTTCTTTCAACCATTTATCTTTTGTCCCTCCATCGCTTTCTTTGTTTGCTTCTGTGTTTGCATCTTTGTTTGTTTGTTTGTTTGTTTCTTTCTTTCTTTCTTTCTTTCTAATTCTTTATGTGATGTTGGTTTTTAATCCCTACTGCTGTCAGCCACAGCCAGAATTCACGGTTTGGGTCTATAGAGGATAGATTATACATTATAGATACATTAGGCTATATAGGAGATCATTTACCCCACAGATGATAAATTATACATCGTACATTATACAATTATATATTGCTTGAGAATTATCCCAAAAAAAAAAATCGCATTTACGTTTCATGAATAATTAAGTACAAAATCTCTTGGCAGTGGATTCAGAATTTTTATTCTTCCTTTCAGCCTTAATGATCAAACATTTCCAGTGTATCTCACACACACACACACACACACACACACACACACATCATATGGCTAATTGACAGTATCATGGATGGTAATGAGGTCGTTTCTGCTGCGAACCCCAACGCACACTTTTTCACCCTGATGGTAAATCCACACGTCTTTAAGAACATCTTAAAGGAAATCAGTAACTGCAGAAAGAAAAGAAACAAATCTGCCTAGCGCTGCATTATAAGTGAGCAAAATGGCTTTGATTAGAGTCTTTTACACTTAACTAAGTAAACACAATACATAGTAATGATATATAATCAGCAGGTCTTTGCGTCGAGCTGGTAATCGATCACCGCTGTCGGCTCAGCCACCAAACGCCTCTCCCCTCACGCCAGGAAGCGCTGATTCAGCATAAAGCCCACACGCTCCAGTAGAACAGAACGGAAATATTAGCTGACTTAATGTAACCCTGACCCTTCAGAAACAGACCACGGGAAAACAGTTGACAGTTTACTCGCCTTCTATTCTCGCAAGGTTCAAAAGTGAAAATGAGCACGTGTCAAATTATATTTACGTCTTCTTCACTTTATAGAAATCTGATACAGAGCAGCAGCCGAGAGCAGCAGCGAGGATAACCAGCGTGAACTCATGCAGTATCATTAAAACATGATACCCGCTCAGTGATCACGTGACTGACGTGTGAAATGTACACTTCGTATGTTTTACACGTAGTGCACGTGTTTATTTTTAAACGCTTTGTTTTTTCGCATGGGAAGTTTCTAATCGATTCATTCGTTCTCACATAAACGTGATTCTTCTTTCGTTTTTACACCCGATTTATTTTTCACATGGGATTTTTTTTTTTTATGCCATTCATTTCTTTTCGCACATGACTTGTTGTGCCTAACTTGCGCATTTCCATGCGTGATTGTTATTTTTTCTCCAAATGATTCCTTTCACATGTAAATATTTCTGTATTATTCATTTATTTTTCTGTGTGGTCGATTTCGCTGATGTTAATTTTCACGTACGATTTTTGAAACACGTTTTTTTTTCATGTTGCTAATTTCTGACGTTCTTCTCGCATTTTTCACCATGCCATGTCCAAATTCGCACGTGTGATTACAGATTACTCACATAATCATGTGAAAAGTATGTGATTGTTTTCTCATAAAGCTCTCTGTTTTGAATAAAGACGAAAACATCAGGCTAATCAAGTGCTTTGTTGCATAAAAAGAACGATGAAAAAAGCCTCCTGCCGATGAACTCAGCCTTGACTGTACCTACATGCTGGGGCTCCTGGGACAAAGCCCTTGCGGGTTTATATGCGTTACAGTTTCAGTGTTGAATAATGAACCAACTACATAAATGGTTCTCCAGCGGTGGGTCAAGCACCTGGTCAAAAACACATGACTCACGCACACCGTAAACGAACGACATGACACCACTTCGGCGCTGAGATGAACGATCCACACCTCCCACCAACACCACCACGGGATGCTGCTTTTTTTTTTTGCTGAAAATGTTGCAAGATTTCTGGATCCCGAGGGAAAATGAATTTCTCGCTCAATCCATCACACTTGGCAGCTTTGTGAGATGGTCCAGGGTGGAAAATGAATTAGATCTGCAACGTGGCCTGACATCGTAAAATGAGCATCGGGACCGAGCTCTGCATTTCCTGTCAATATTCATGATTTCCATGTCACGAGGCTCTCATTTCCGAGACGAGAGACAGGAACGCTCCCGTTCTCTCGTGAGCGTAATACGGGCTCCGCCGAAATGGATGGGTTTTTGTTACGGAGGGACATTAAAAGCCCGTATTATGGATGAAGTGCGTCTGCTGAAATGAATAGGCTCACTTAGAGGAAGAATGCGCTTTATAACATCGGTGTGGCACTCCGGAGGGCTGTAAAACACACCATTAAAGCCACACTGACCACAAAGGCCATTCTGCTGCATTACTAAACAAATTAATCTCCTTTAAAACATGTGGGACGAGGAGCCATTAGCTGTTGACAATGCACGGGAACAAATTGTTAATTTAATCTTTCTCATGCAAACGCTATGTAATTAATTTGAAAGCGAGTGAGTGGGGCCACGTTGGGACAGCGTGGATGGGGGGGGGGTACACTTTATATCACGTCACATATTTGGCATGAATATACCTGATATACCTTGTGCAAAAAAAAAAAAAATATATATATATATATATATGAATTAAGTTTAATTAGTTTGGTTTAATTAACGTTTCTAACGCTCCTTTGTTTCTCTCAGAATTCATGTCATCAAGGAGTTTTTCCTTGTCGACAAATCGTCTACGGGGTGGAGTCAGACCTGAGCCGGCTCCTCCTACCTGGGCGGAGTTAAACCAGGGGTGGATTGTTTTTTTCTTTTGTACATGATCATGCGGCTGAGATGGATCAGCTCCAGCTCCACGTTCTGGTTCTGCAGCCAGGACTATTTTTCTTCATTATGGATTGATTTGTTCACCCAGTTTCCTATAATCCTGCAATGTAAACTGAAATGACTTGACATGACTGAAGGCCAGGTGTTAAATTCGCAGAAGTCCGTATGAGCTTACTCATTAGCAATCACCCTTACTCGCTATCGCCGCAGAGTCTGACATGGAGTTTAACACCGAGCTAGGCATTCAACCCCAAGGACCGATTTGGGAAAAATAAAAAAAATGGTGTGCTTTAAATGTTGATTTCACTCCCGTTGGAGTATCGCACATCTCTGATGCGGTAAGTAAATAGTTTGAACCCTAATTGTGATGTCAGTGCGATTGGAAATAAACAGCACAAAAACACTCAACAGGTTTTTTCGCCCTTCAAGAGATTTTCTCACGTCGGTGATGTTTCACTTGAACGCAAAAGCAAGTGGTGGAAAGCATTTAACACCTTCGCTCTAAAATTAAAAAACACACACACATAAATAAATGATAATACTGAGACCTAAAACAAACCTGTTGTTCCTTTTAGAGTATCGCTGTGCTCCGTTTGTTCCTTCTGCAGGGATGTGAGCTGATGGAGTTTGCTTGATAGATTATTACATAGAACTGTATTACAAAACGTGTGCTTTATTTAGGGCAAGAATTTAATCAGTCCAGAAATCAGAAATCAGCTGACCTGGAATTACAGAGACATGACTCGGACTTAAAGAAACAATGGCAAGGATGCTTCCTTGGTAGGACGTGTCCTTCAGAGGCAAGACAAGGCTCCTTGAAAGTTCTCCGAACGAAGGACTCGTTCCTCGGTAGAACTGGAAGAGTCCTGGACATCGGACTCGTCCTTCGGCGAGATGCGATCGCATGGCATCCTTTAAACGCAGTCATTCTGGAAAAAAAATCGAGAAACCCAACAATTGCATGGCAAGACTTCGCAAAACTCCTGACACAACATGGACTAACTGGTAAACACAGCAGGGCAATAAACCGGTGACAGGACCGGGGCAGAGACATGACTAAAAACAAAGCAAAGAAACAACGGCAAAAGGAAATGTAAACAGAAGCACATGACATCAATCAAAAACAGAAAAGATGTCAGCGCTTGGCGCTCTGGGAACCTCAGCGTGCGCTACGACAGAGAAATCTGTGACAACTGGTCTAAATAAAAACATTATTACTTTTCAGGATTAGCATTTTCGTCCTGTGATTTAGCTACACGCTGCATCCTGAAACCTTCAAGCTTTAACACCGCACTGAATGGCTGACTGAATGGCACAGGCTATTTATACTTTGATCATATATCTATATATTCAAATGAGGCAGAATCCAATCCACTGGCCTTTAGCGTAGCAGTTAAGGGCTAAGGTCATGTTTAAGAGTCCAGCAGGAGTGTAACAGCTGAGCTAGCACTGTGGCTATTTGCATTTAGATTTGCATGTGTTAAAGCATGCGGAAAGTCGCAAACACCAACATGTCTAAACACAAACAGTCTCCACGGAGAATGTGAAAAACAAATAATAAAATGACGCAGCTTACCTGTTTACAAGTTTGCCTTCATGAATATGTCATTTAGGTCACTTCTATCAGGATGAGAGGCGTGATCGTTCAAAGGCATAGAGCGCATCACATGAACTAACACTGTGGCATTATTTTATTCATTTGACAATGCAAAATAGAAATCATATTACACGAACGACCTCGAATTGCCGTCTCGGGTCTGTGCACGAGTACCCGTTTGAGCACTATATAAAGACATGGACGTGCTGGATCAAGTGCTATTTTATAGCCTGCTGGATGATGGATTGTCCATCAGAGGTCTAAATCTTTCTGTAAAGCTGCTTTCTGATCATGTCTATTGTAAGAATCGTAACATTCGGCAAAAAAAAAAAATGCATTTCATTTATTTTTAATTGGATTATTATGACTGGTAATCAGATTTGCACCAGCCCATTTCCGTCTTTTATAAACAAAATACAAATCTAGTTTAATAAGGTTTATGGCAATTGTGCCTCAGTGTCGTTACGTTTGCCTTACAAAGAGAACGCAGTCTCGTCTTTTGCACCGCGCATCGTTGCACTTGGTTTATTTCAGTTTTATTCCTTCAAGAGTCTCGCCGAGATCCCGACTCATCACAACAAGCAGCACACAGAAAGATCCGTCAATTATACCTTGTTTTTAACATGATGGCTTTTACGCAATTATTCCTTGTTCGTCACCCAAAACAGGCCAATTAACTGCACATTGTAATTGATCCAATTGATGCAAATTAGCCTCTTTGTTTTGGATCTTAGATAATCAGAGTGTTCAGGAACAAAAGATGAAAAAAAAAGAAAGGAAAGATCGGACTGATAGCAGAGTTTGCTCTGTTACTTCTGAATCCTAGCTGCTGCACTTCATTCTGCAGGGGGGAAAAAGAAGATATGGGATTTTGAAAAAGATTAAAGCATGAGAGAAATCCTTTCTGATCTAATATGCTTCTCAAGCCAAATTTTCAGCTTTGATTCCCTAAATCTCAAAAGGATCTCGTATCCCTCATTTTTGATTAATGCTATTTCTCCTAAGGAATTTTAGCAATAAAAATTTTACGCATCTTAAGCAATAAAATGTTCCTCTTGGGACAGGGAGAGGGATGAGTATCAATTCAGTCGGCATTAGACAAGAAGTAGGGCGCATAAATCAAGTCGGGCTTGATTGCTCCCTTCAGCTGGGGCTGTGGTCCGGCACTGTGTGGCTCGGGTTAGGTTTATTTCGGCATAATTATGCAGCTGGTGACTCTCCTCTCCTGGGCACAGCTTTGAAGGATGTGTGTTCGCTCTGTGTGTGCAAGGCTGGCCTCAGGCTCTCACACACTCACTGCAGGCAGAGGAGGCAAGCGTGGGTGTGAATGTGTATCATTTTTTATTTCTGTGTGTGCGCTTCCTGGTGTGCTGTATCTGAACCAGCTCACCTTCCTCTCCTGAAACCTCCATCTTCCTCCTGTCTCTCTGTGTTAAATCTGATGAGCTGAGCTACATGGATGTGTGGATAAAGAGATGTGTGTGTGTGTGTGTGTATGTTTGTGTATACGTGTGGGTGGGGGGTTAGCGATAACTGCAGCCACATGGCTTGCAATTAGCTGCTTTCTCGGATGGCCTCTTGGATTGCCGTCCAAACACTGGTCCAGCTCTGGCGTTTAAATGATCTGTGCGCTAATTATGCAGTTGACACAACATTTAGCGTGGAGGTGGAGGCTTCGTGGCAGGCTAGATCCACAAACACTGCTCAGTCATGAAACTGTAGATCGTAGGCGCAGCAAGCAGCGTAATTGGCTGCTTAAATGTCACAGAGGTTTACGGCTGGCGTTAAGGATGTATTATTCTGAATGAACAGATCATTCAGGCACTCGCATTATATGCAGCAAAAATGTTTATTAATAATATTCAAAGAATTGCTTTATGTATGTGAATGCTTCATCCTGGCCATGTTTACAGTGGATCCGAAGCCTATTGTCATGGCAGCGCCAGAATCCAATTTGCAGAGTCACGGACTATGATTCCCACCTCTCTCACGTTCACAGTCACACACACACACACACACACACATCTGGACTCAATCACTGCCACACACTATATATATGAAACACTCCTTCACTGTGAGTAAGGCTCAGTGTATCATTGCCAAGCCTTTGTTTATTGTTCACGCTATTCTGGTTTCTGACTTTGTTTGTTCCTGGTTTTCACAAATTTGGATTTGTCTAGTTTATGTTGTTTGCTGATCGCCTGATCCCTGCCTCTGTCTGACATTGCCCTTGCCCAATGTTTTGGACTGTTTGCTGAACTTTAATAGACCTCACCTGCACCCGCAGCCATCTCCACTGCCTGACCCTCCGTTACAAACAAGAACTATAAACTTCTATTGTAATGCAGAGCAAAAATGACTCATTTTTAATTCATTTAAAAGGATATATTACTCGTACGTTTATTACACATACGTATGTTTCATTATTCTTTGTTGTTACTAAATGGAAATCTTAAGAAATGCCACTTGAAGGACCCCATATTTTCTTGCACTTGAGCTGCGAGTGACCTTTGTGGTAGTTTCCAAAAGATGAACTTTTCTAAACTGATCTTTATCTCGGAAAAATTAAAAAGTCCATCTGATACAATGTTACTAGGTGGCCGAGTATAATCAACACTATGCTGATTTGGTATTAGGTGTTTCACTAGCTTACTCAGTTAGACAGAACTGACTCAGATTAGACAGAAAGTTTTCCCGAAAGTTCCACAGGGCATCTGGTTGAGACCAATTATAAGCTCAAGTGATGTAGCTGAGGCC
This sequence comes from Notoglanidium macrostoma, assembly GCA_030068235.1. Taxonomy (NCBI): domain Eukaryota; kingdom Metazoa; phylum Chordata; class Actinopteri; order Siluriformes; family Auchenoglanididae; genus Notoglanidium; species Notoglanidium macrostoma. The sequence continues at coordinate 1,495,698 of JAQQZR010000009.1, read as the reverse complement.
GAGGAACTGTACGAGTTCAGGAGTTGAAAACCGTAAAGTTTTGCACATTGTTATTTGTTGCAACAATTCCAGCCCTAGTTAGCATCGTGCACTGCATCATTATATGATATATTTAGAGAAACCTGTTTGAGCTGCTGAGACATAACAGTAGACATGTGGCAGTAAGGACATGATACAGAATGGCTTGCAAACATATGGATCATTCCTGTGGATTTCAACTAATTGGATGATTTTAGTTGCCCAAAGTCAAATCTTTTACACTTTTGGGGAAAATGTACTAACCAGGGATTTTAAGGTGAAGCTTGTCAAGGGGCGTTTGTGCTTTTAGTCTGAGGAACCTAATAGAAGAGAAACATCATTTAAGCCATATAATTGGACCTTCAGGACCACAGTGGTATCTCTGATGCTACATTTATATTGTAAAAAAAAAATAAAAATACAATACTGTACTGAATCGTATTTTTCTATCTACAAGTAGCACAAGGAGATAAACAATAACTGCACACAAGATGAGTGAGCTGTTTTATAAGTCATAGTTATTTTTTTTCGAGACAGGGGTGTTCAATTTTATACAAAATAAGGCCAGTGTGGTTTCAGGTTTTCATTCCAGTCAGTCAGGATCTAAAAACAGATGTGGCTCCTTATTTTTTTTGGGCCAAAAGGTAAAAAAAAGTTTACTCAAAAGTAACACTTTACTTAAGAGAGTGCTCACAGGGCTACATATAAACATGTATTTATTAAGGTTACATGACTGTGGCATGGATAAAACACCATACAGCGATATAAACATGACTTAAAGGTGCAGGATTTACAGGGATCTGTTAGCATAAATGTAAGCTGTCATTAGTGTATAATTAGCTGTAACTATGAATCTGTGTTTAGGATAAGTTTAGAATGAGCCCTTTATATCTACATAGGGAGCGGGTCCACCTCTGCCGAGCCGCCATGCTCAGATTCATCATGACGTTTTTTAATTATGTTAATTTTGATTATGTTAATCATTTCACCCCCGTCAGGGTTCTGGTGTTATTTTTATAGCCGTCATGTATATACGTTACATTCATGGCAAGGAATTGATGCCACTACAAACCTTTAATGTCACTGGTTCTTGCTTTCAGATTTTTTTTTTTTGTGTGTGTGTTTGTTTTGTTTGTTTTGCTGTTTTGCAGTGGAAATGTGTGGAATGATGTGTGGAATATTATCCACTGACTCAAAAACCATCATCACCGCCATAATAGTGGAAGAAAAGCACAATTCAGAGCCAGGGCTGGGAACCACTGGGCTGGAAATGCACATCAGCACCATGGACAGCAGCCTGGAATTCAGGAAGTGGACTTTCTATCCATGTGTTCTGTGAGAATGATGAATCTGGGCCTCTGAGTGGAAATGACGTTAATACAAAAATGACTAAACATTGTGAAAAATAAAACCCATCTTTATCTTTATTATACATAAAGAGAACATGCCATAAAGGGTAATGGAACTTGTAATGGAGTGCGTTTCCAGCCACTTTATGACGGTGGCTATGTTCCAGTAATGTTTTTACTGTAGCCATGTTTACTTTCCCTTGTTTAGATCCTCATCTGAATTGTTTCATTACTTTATTAGCTGTATATTCGGTGCATTCCCTTGCTTCAGTCGTCCCTCTATAGGAACCCCCGAACGCTCTGTATACATTTCCTATCTGAACACTTTTAGAAGCTAATAATCCTTACATGTCCACTGAACCTTTAAAGAAACCCTGAAGAACCCTTTTCTTGATGACTGACCATGTCCACACCACTGTAGACACGAACGCAACCTTCCAGAAATAAATTGCGATCAAATTTGATTTCGTTGTCACATTTATGATGCAACTGTTTATTAAAGTTAATTGGAGACTTTTTTTCAAAAAATATTTTCATGTATCAAGTTCTCTAGCTGTAGAAGGGAGCTGATGAACTTTCAAACTTTGTTTTAATTGGCTAATTAATCCGGCTAATGAGCATGTTAGCCAGTTAACAAGTTGACATGACTGCATAGCTAGGAGGAAAACAAATTCACAAGAAAATCACTCTCGCATCATCTTTGCTGCTAATCATCTGAAACCTTAACTCGCCACTAATTGACGTATAAATTAAGGGGTTTTCAAGTTTATTTGGGATGGTTAAGGGTTCTAGCTTCCTAAAAGGGTTCTACTTGGAGCCCGTCTTAAAAGAGGTTCTGCATAAAACCTTTAAAGGTTCCTTTAGAAGAACCAATCATTAGATTGCACAGTGGGTAATCAACAAGGGTGCATCATTAAAGGTACTGAAACACTAGAAGGGTTCCATTTAACTGTTGTTCTACTTTTCTGGAAGGTTCTTGGGTTCTACATAAACCCACCTAGACGGAGCTGTCAGGTCTAGATGTTATGCATGAGGAAAAGTCAACAAAGGTGTGAAAAACTGTTCTTGAAACAAGTCAGGTTTCATCTAGCTTCCTAATGGGTTCTATATGAAGCTTTTCCTGGAATTTCTATATAAACTTTAAAAAATTCCCTCAAAGGGACCAACTGAAGAATCTTTAAGGTAAGGTCTCCTTAAGACTTGCAAGGTGACGTCAACACCGTGGAGTGTTCCATCAAGCTTCCTTAAAGGGTTCTTCTTGGAGGCTTTTCTGAAAGGTCATGGGATCTACATGAAACGTTTAATGACTCAATCAGAGGATCAAACTGAAAACAAAACCCTTCAAGGGTGTTAGAGGGAACCATTTTTGGTATGAATGTAGGTGTAACTGACCAGGGAAATCCAACAATTGGCGTCAAAACATAAGCATGGTGTCATCTCTTTGGATGATGTTATCTTCCCAATTTTTCCCCATTCAGACTACTAATGTTTTTTTTTCCCATTCAGACTATTATTCTATGAAACCCAGTTTTGCTGCACTTTTCTCCTGCCGACTCCTCAGCAGTTCCTGAGAAGGCGTTCGGATGGAAGCATACCTGGAGACGTCAGGAAAAAGTCCAGCCATTTTGCACCAGCCTGAAGAGACCGAGCCGTGAGTGGGAGCATTCAACTTCCCCGACAATTCCTACTGTTAATATGCTGCCATGACATGTTTTGGCTTCATATGTGAATAATGAGCTAGTTACATTCCCTCCATTGTGTATGAGCATAATCCTCAGTGAATAGTGGAGAAATGATTTGTGCTGTCATTTCAAATTGCACAGTAACACGCAGCTGAAACCAATTCGTGCCGCCTCCGCCTTGCCACGGGCCCCTGAGATCCACGGTACCGGAGATCACGGGCACACTGACAGGCCACTCTGCTCTGCTCTGCTCTGTCTTTGCATCTTTCAGCTGCAATGGCAGTTGGGGAAGAGCTGTTTCTTTCAGCACAGGGAAAAAGTGGGAGAGTTTTTATTATAGCGTTTAACTGTCCGTGGAGATCGGTTCTAACGCCAAACTCCCATGGTGAAACAATCCGGAGCCGAAGCCTGGCAGTTTTCACATTTTCTCACTACGGCCTGGCGAATTAAATCAATCCCTCAAAGCAAATGTTGGGTTTTTTGTCTCTTTTTCTTTGTTCCATTCCAGAGCCAGCACCTAAAAGGCCTAATTACAGCAGTGCGTGAGGCTGCAGGCTGAAACGGAGGCAGTTGCTTGGTGCTCTCCGCTTTAGCTCGTCGCCTCTGACACGGCCGTCCACGGGGTGCGTAGCTTGCGTTTGCAGCAGTAAAAAAACGCCTCCACTGACTCTCTGGTCTCAAGTCCAGCCTTGGCCTCTTTTTTTTCCAGGGAAACCCGAGTGGCCAGTTTCATATCCCTGACAGCTCATTAGCACAGGAGCAGCAATGGCCTGACATCAGCACCCGGCCTCCTCTCTCTGTAATAGAGCAAAAAATAGAGTGGAAGGAGGGAATGTATCTCTCTCTCTCACTCTCTATCTATCTGTATCTCTCTTTCCCTCTCTAATTAAGATACTAAACTGTGCACTGAGGAGGTCCACATTGGATTATACCCTTTATGGTTCCAAAAAAACCTGTAACAGAGACAGTAATAGAGTGGGTGGGAGAGGAAAAGAGAAGCTAGATCATGGTGAACAAATAGCAGTTTTTCCTGCTCATCTGGCTTCATTACTCAGGTCGGAATGCTACAGATACAGTTTCCTGTACGTCATAACTTCCGGAAAAGTTCTATTTAGAAAGAAGGATCAAATTATACCATGTATTGGTTTTTAGATTTCTTATATTTCACTATCACAAATCATTACGTCAATAGTCAAGGGCCCTATAGAAGCAGTACATGGAATGCTTGTTAATCTCTTTTTAATAAATCTCTGAATTAAAGCGTTAGATTAAATAAGTTGTGATTTCCTGGCATGCACTTAAGTACTTAAAGTGAGTGTTTGATTTCCCACCACCCAACAAAAGAGGATGTGGTAATTAATGATGCCTCAGCAGGAAGCTACAAGCATGGCAGATGGCACGGGTTACTCACAGGGAAGCAACAGCACTGCACTCATCTCTCATCCAGAGAAGGAGTAATGCGATTGTGGGCTTTAAACGAATTATTCAGCTCTCTTTGATCACGCCTCGACATTACGAATGAAAGTGCAGATGTTTCGGGTTTCTCTCCATTTGATCGGTATTAGATTTACGTTCTACAATGGTCTTTTTTTTTTTCATCTCTCATTTATTCTGGCTGAAATTTGCAGCTGACCCACAGAAAGCCTCAAGCATTTTAGCACGGAATTGGGTTTTGCAATTTGAGAATCATTAACTGTATCTGATTTTTAAACAATCATGCGCACTCCTGCAACCCCACCTTTATTTCCTGGATTTAAAATCACGAATTTTGCTGCAATGAGCTTCCGCAAACGCCTCTCATTGGCAGGTCTTTCATTTGGGAGAAGACAGGCAGCTAGCAACACATCTGGACTCCAATTTTTAATGAGACTTGGCTCCTACTCGGCCGTTTCTTGTCAAGCCAGTGTGGGTTTCTGGCTCTGTCGACCACCTGATGATACTCTCTCCAGACCAGAGGAGATACGAGGCCACTGCTGTGGGCTCAAAGATAAAAGTGGTCCTGTGTGTGTGTGTGTGTGTGTGTGTACATCTGTGCAAAGATATGGACTTTTTAGAATGTGATATTCAGATTGATAAAATGTTTAGTAAATGCAATGCAGTATGTAATATTTATATGCGAGTAGTTATATCACCATTCTTCTTAATTTAAAAAGCATCTATGTAATTAACAATGTCAAAACTTCAATCCATTTTGGATATCTTTGATTAGGTCTGGATTATGGATTGGGCATAGTAAGGAGTCAGATCAGGATTATTAATATTATTCTTAATTATGGTAATAATTAGGACTGGAAACTTCTTCGATTAATAATAAGTTCCTAAATGATCTTGGGAGGTATTTTAAAACCTGTCAAATTAAGGTTAGGTTCTAGGTGTAGTTTTAGTGATATTTAGGATTTGGATCATAATGAAGTGTAAAATTTGTCTTGCACAGTATTGAAGATAGGATTAGGACTGGGATTGCTCTGCATTAAGATTAAGATTGGACTTGATTTGGAGTCATGTTAGGTTTAGCATTGGGCTTGGTTTAGATTAAGGTTAGATTTTAATATGAGGTTAGTTATGCTTAGATTTTAGATTGATTTGGGTTCAGGTTAGATTTAGGGTTGGGATTGGTTAGAATTAAGGTTAGATTGGGAATTAGAGTTTTGTTATGGTGAGGTTTAAAATTGAGCTTGGTTCTACTTCTAGATTGGTTCAGGATTGGATTGGTTAAGTCTTGGACTAGATTGGGGTTAGATTTAGGATTGGGTTAGTTATGGTAGGGTTGGGGTTAGATTTAGGATTGGGTTAGTTATGGTTGGGTTGGGGTTAGATTTAGGATTGGGTTAGTTATGGTAGGGTTGGGGTTGGGGTTAGATTTAGGATTGGGTTAGTTATGGTTGGG
>JAQQZR010000009.1:1472912-1489662 GCA_030068235.1 Notoglanidium macrostoma | reverse complement strand
TGGGGTTAGATTTAGGATTGGGTTAGTTATGGTTGGGTTGGGGTTAGATTTAGGATTGGGTTAATTATGGTTGGGTTAGGGTTAGATTTAGGATTGGGTTAATTATGGTTGGGTTAGGGTTGGGGTTAGATTTAGGATTGGGTTAGTTATGGTTGGGGTTGGGGGTAGATTTAGGATTGGGTTAGTTATGGTTGGGTTGGGGTTAGATTTAGAATTGGGTTAGTTATGGTAGGATTAGTGTTGGGGTTAGATTTAGGATTGGGTTAGTTATGGTTGGGTTGGGGTTAGATTTAGGATTGGGTTAATTATGGTTGGGTTGGGGTTAGATTTAGAATTGGGTTAATTATGGTTGGGTTAGGGTTGGGGTTAGATCTAGGATTGGGTTAGTTATGGTTGGGTTGGGGTTAGATTTTGCATTGTGGTTGGTTAAGATTGTGGGGTTAGGTGCAGGATTGGGCTTTAAGGTTTGGGTTATGAGTTACATGTAGATTAGTAATATTATTATGTAGTATTAGATTTCAGATTGGATTCACTTAGGTTTAGCTTTATTATTGGGTTGAAGATTAGTTAAGGTTTAGAATTGAGACTAGTGTCTATAGTGAGGTTGCTCGGGGTGCATAAAGAGTTTTTAAAGCCGTTTAAATGACTAATTACAGCTTTGCTCAAGTAATGATTAATGTAATTCATTTTGAGTGCAACCCAAGGTGCACTGTGCAATGTTACTGTGGATTCTGGCCATGTTTGGGGAGTTATGAGCTCTTTCTGTCTTTCTGAATCTCTTATTATTATTGTAATGTATCTTTTTCTCTGCAACGCTACTTTTGTTCTTGAGTGGACAAAAACTCTAATTGAAGCTAATCCATTCAAGGTTGGAACAAATAGCCCGTAGCTATGTAGTTATAATTCAGTGCAGTTAGAGAAAAATGAAAACCCTTAGCTGACATTAATGCTGAAGGTTAAGTAAAATAGCGTTCCAACACCATCCCAGGACTGTATATCAGCCGAGCCTGAGCACGAGAGGGAGGAAATCCATGGATGTCTGTCACAATTCAGTTCCATCTAAGCCTGTGAACTACTGAGACTGACATTACAGAACCTTAAAAGCATGAAGTGAGGAATCACAAATTCTGATGTACTCAAAGACCGTGGATGAAAAAAAAAACATGATTTATAAAGTTCTGTCCTCGGAGAGCTGTAAGAGCCGTCTGACAAACCCATTCTCCAGAACAAAGTCCGAAACAGACAACAGCTGCAGTGTGAATGAGAGAAACAGCCGGATTAGGGTTCTCGCTTCATGTCCATGAGTGTGTGTATGAAGCAGTGCATTATGGGGAAGTTTGATAGAAATAAGGTAAGCCAAGGCCTGATAATCCCCTCTCTTGGGAAATCTAGCCCAGTGAGTATGCACATTTCTTGACAGGTTTGATCCACTGAGTGGTTGGGTTGCAAACAATGCGTGCTGAATATCTGCGTGAGTGATGACACAGAGGGAGAGGAAGCGAGAGGGGAAGCGAATATTCAGCGTGTGTCAGAAAATCAAGAGCAAAACAAGCCTCCCTGCTGCTTCTCACTCCCCGGGTGTGAATGACACCCCGCTCTCACGGCTTCGCAAATGTGTGACCTGACCGATGTGACTGATTAGAGTTGATGCTGTTCAGAAATCCTTTGAAAAATCATTGGAGTGTGTGTACATGGATGCATGGATGGGTGTGCACATACACATTGAGCCTTTTTATGCCACAACTCTGACATTGGCACATGAGGCGCTGTCGTTTGGCTATGCGTTCTTCATGATTTCTTTCCCTTCTCTTGGTTTTCACAGGGCCACAGATGGAGGGACGGTGTCCATGATTTCACTTGCAAGTTGCTGAAAAAACATGGCAAATAGTTTCACTCTAATATTCTGTTCAGTACTTAACAATGTTCTGTAACTTTGATCAAGGCCATCTGTTTATAGGAGTACAAATATTAAAATGTCCAATACAGTTTACCACTTACTTATTATCCATATTCAGTATATTAGAATGTTCTAGGTGTATAATTACTGACTGTAGCCCATCTGTTGCTAAGGACAATCTATTAATAGGACCGAAGGAGCACTACTGAGCAAATATTATTTGAGTGGTGGTACATTCTGGGCGTAATATTATATTTCAGACAGGTTACATTTGACTTTGGGATTGGGGATGGTTAAGAATGGGGACAGATTTGGGATTGGGGTTTGTTAAGGTAGGGGTAGTTTTAGAATATGGTTGGTTAAGGATGGGGGTAGGTTTAGGATTGGGGTTGGTTAATGTAGGGGGTAGGTTTACAATAAAATTTAGTGAGATTGGGGTTAGGTTTAGGATTAAGGTGGGGTGAAATTGAGGTGGGTTTGAAATGATGTTGGTTAAGCCTGTGGTTAGGTTTAGGTTTAGTCAGATTGGGGTTAAGTTCTGAGCTGATGTTGATTAAGAACGAGTTTAGGTTGAAGATTGCAGTTGTGGTTTCTGGCTTTAAACACCTCAGTGTTACTGCGGAGTTACTTACATTCCGCCGTCCACAAATCTCTAGCAAACAGTGATGCTAGTTCCGAGAGCAAACCTGATGATGGCTAGTAAACATTTAGCACACACTGTAAATGTATACACATTGTAGACTTGGTGTCCAACTGAACATCTCTACGGCGACCAACAAGGTAGAAGTGCATGATAAAGTGTTTAACAGTGTTTAAATCTCCCACAACGACATTATCATGCACCAGACACACTCGCGTCAGTGTGAGTTCTCTACTGAGAAGAAACCACCACCCAAATAATATCTGCTCAGTGGTGGAGCCTTTTCACTGATGAACAGTTTCGATCAATAGACCAGGGGATCAATACTTTTGCAGAGCAACGGATGGACTAAAGACTATCCACTGAGCTTAAAATATGGGTTGAAGGTCTTTTTTTTCCGCCTACTCGGTGAATAATTTTGACCTGGACAGTACAATTAATGAAGACGTGTGAGTCACTAGTGCAGATGATCAGAGTGAAACACCGGAGACTCTGTGGGAGACTTTGAAGACAAACGGACACAAATTCGGCTCTGATTCGACCCTACGATGCCAGATAATGTGCTTCATTAATACCTCTGTCCCCCGTTCTTCATAAGCCTTGGTGTAAGTGTAGGCTGCAGGCTTGATACTGAGTTAGCGTTAATGTTTCTCCAGGGGCAGCTGGGATCACCAGCTAACAAAAATTCATGAGTATAAATGAAGATGAATAAGATAAAAGTCTACCGTTGGAGTGTGCACAGGATTTCAAGGATTCCCACACAAATCCCTACATTAACACACATACATAACTAAACAGATGATTCAAGCAAATCAGTTAATCTGACACGAAGCCTCAAACACATCTGATGCTTTCTGAATCGTTGCTAGGTAACTTAAAAAAAAAAAGTATTGGTTTGCAGACCTGTGTTATCCCTACTTATTTGCTGCCTCGCTGAAGCAGAGAGCAAATTGCATTTAGGGAGAGTTACAAAGGCATTATATCAGATTGTCTCTGCGCTCGCACAGCAGAGAGAGGACTTTCGGTGGAGCCTCAATAACAACAGTTCCTCGCTCGAATAGACTCCGATAAGGCGTCTGGATTTTTACCACCACGCTTTCAGGGCCGTTTGGCTGAAATCCAAGCGTGCTTTTTTGTCCCCCAAAGACGCAAACAACAGAATTTACAAGTCAAAATGTCTGGGAACGGCGTTTGACTCTTGTGTGATACTCGATACCCGAGCTGAACGTTGTGGGGGGGGAAACAAACACGGTGGACGACTATTCTAATGAACCGCAGAGTTTACATGTTCAGCAAATACCTTCACTGTTATACAGATCGTTTTTCTTTTTTCTAAATCGGATTTTAAATTTTGAAGAGTGAGTTATTTTTATTTTTATTTTTTCTTAAATATACAATTTACATTCTGAGCATTATACGTTGTAATGGCATGGAGGTAATTTAATCCAAATGGTATCACAGTGTACTCATAAAAACTCAGCAGTAATTGTTTTCTCTTATCCACTAATGACCCAATGACACTGATTGTGCAATTGTGTTGCGGTACATCAAAACTCAGTTTATTTCTGGTGATACACTGCACATGCCTGTGGAGCATTCTGCAAGTCTGCCCTTTTCTGCGAATTTCTCCAACACATGCATTAAAATAGGGCAGCACGACGGTGCATCGGGTCGCGGCGAACAAACCAGCTAAATGGCACAGTGCCCTGAGAAAGACTGCGTCCCGTTCAGCACGTGTGCGTTCCTGCCCAGTCTTTCCAGGTTAGTCGTCAGATCTACCACCATGATTAAATCACACTGTGAAAGGAAAGGACTTGCTTACATTTCCACTAAATATTCAGCTCTCACTGTTGTAGGAGACGTTTGCCTTTGGTGCGTCTTTTTGTTTTTTTGTTCCAGTCCAAAAACCCAAATGCCTCATCCATGTGAGTCAAACAAGACATGCCATTAATGCTAACTGCTGTGGAAGCTGTAGAGTATAAAAACTATCACCAGCATCTTTCTGTGACCTAATTCAGGGAACAAAAAACAGTTGGACATCTTTTGTGCCCTATTAATAATTTCTAAAGTGCACCATATTTTATGCTTATTAAAAACACATTCATATAAAAGTGAGACATTATTTTTATACGAGCACCATGGGCTTCCTCCATTCACCTGCTGTGTGTGTGTGTGTGTGTGCAAGTGCAAATGTGTGTTTTTATCTAAATGGTGCTTCTCCCGTCACACTGACGGTTTCTCGAGAGCCAGGCCGTGTGTTACCTGACAGGCTGTTATGGCAAAGTCAGGCAGCCAATTTCATAAACATATGCACCAATTAAGAAATCCATTAATATCCATCATGTCCTGTCATAAATCATACAGCATGTGCGGCAGCTCTGACTGTGTAATTATTGCTGAGCGAAAAGCGGAAGTCCTTGATTAGGTCGACTCATTATAGCACACCGAATGATTCAACTGAGTCCTGAAATAATGAAAAAGTAAAATGAAGCGGTGTGTTTGTAATTGCACGTTTGGGCCGGGCAGAAACGGCTGGCAGAGACACAAGAGGAGCCAGTTTCCCCCAGATTTCCCTGACTGCTCATGAATTCAACCAACAATCATTAATCCTCGGGTGCAGATAACTTCCATCGCTCGTTATTTAACCTCTGGGAAGATTCAAGCACTTCTACATTATTAAATGTTTTAGGTTACATGAGGATTACTGATACGCCCCATATGTTATTAGGCACTATTCATGGAACTAGCTCAAAGCGAATATGATTTCTGTGGAACAAAAATGCCGTTTTGAGACTGACGTGCGCTCTGTCGTGCGCGGCGGAATTTGCATATGCATGCGCCATAAACCTCCGGCTCTTATCAGCCAAATGAAATGACTGCCAGGCGTAAACCATGGCTGCCTACTCAATAAGGGAAAGAATTGTTTACAATATCGACAGAAAGTGCTCAAAGTAAATGTGATTTATAGGAAATATTCGTTTAAATATTGCACTATCCATCACACACTGGTTTCCTGCGCTCAGATGAAGCCCGGTCCTGAAGTGGATCATCAATAAATAATCTGGATTTATGAAGGAACCATGTGCCTGAGACACTGGCTTTGAGTGATGTATGAAAACACCGCGTCACGTCTGTGACGTAATCGCACACCCGGCCTTTCCAGATCCGCAAAGCCCGCGTGGAATCGTCTAGTGCAGGTGTCTAATTGCGATTAGTAACGTGCATTCTTTATTGTTGTGTGCCTTAAACCCTATTGATCTCACGCTCCAGCTATTTCTCTTAATTATGAAAATAATCCAATTTGCCAAGGCTACATATATGAGATTAAAAATATCCGTCAAGCCCTCGATGCGACTTGCCAGAGCCTTGGTTATGTAGAGCAACTGGCTGGAGGCCAGAGCTGACTAATGTCCTGTTGCTAACTGAGGCTTTAGGGAAATCGATAAAGCCCAATAACCAGCACGGGCTGCATTCTGTAGCGTTTGGAAAAGGGGGGGAAAGGCACATTACTTTGACTGCAAACCCTATTAACAAAGACGCAAAGCCATGCATTATTTAAAGAGTTGTGGTTTTAAGAGACTGCATCCAAAGAAAATATAAATTATGCCACTGTTCCCACACTCTCTCCCCCCGAAGAGATGGAGGAGCTTTATTATATGTAATTGGTGCACTGCCGTTGTCCTATATTTGTGTTTTTGGCCACGGCAGGGCCATTTTCAGGGCCAAAGAGGCTGTTTGAATTCATCGAGGTGACCCACTCAGCAGAGATAAAAGTTAATGGGGGTTCAGGGCTGTGCTCAGGCCACATTACAAGAGTCTCTCCTGGGCTATCGATTAAAGCCTAGGGTTTGGCCATTATTTCAGAGCGGCACGTGGATGGACCAGCTCACTGAGAGATCAATGAGGTGCCCACAGCAGTAATCACCAAGCCTCTGATGATGTTTTCATTGGCCTGCTGAGCCGGAGAGGAATGTGCTCTTCACTTCTACAGTCCATACAGTGTCAGAAACACGCAGAACCAGACGATGCCTTTTACCAGAAAGTCCGAGTACTGAAACGGGGATGACACACTTTCTCCACTCCTCCACCTTTTGGAAATGTCTCCAAGAAACAGAATTAACAAGCAAGAACTGGAATCTATCCTTTAATAATGCAAGTGAACGCAGTTTGACGCCTCACACATCACATGCTTCCCCGTTTGATTCCGATCTCAAGTTACTCTTTGGAGTGTCGCGTGTTCATGTAAGGTTCCTCCAGGTTCTCTGCTCTCCTCTCACCTACCAAAAAAAGAAATGCCAGTAGCAGTGACATCTTCAGAAATATTCAGCAGCTGGCTCCGTGTAACTCGGAGTCAGTTTGTAGCGATATTGGGAAATCTTGGCAGCAGGTGGCAACTGGCTCTACAAATTGGGACAAAATTGTTTCTTCAAATTACGTGTCACCATAATTGGAAAAATCAGACGAAAACGACACGTAAGCAGGAGGTTCAATTTCACACGTTGATGTACGCCCTTGAAATGTGTGTCACAGCTTTAAATTTAAAATATCTAGAAATATTATTCACATTTCGACATCACAAACAATTCTACGTATACACTACAGAGTTAGCGAGGGTTTTTATTCTGGATTTCTAAACGTGTACAGTATCTGTATAAGTCAAAACAGGAAATAACGTTGATGGCTGGATGGATTCCACAACATTAAATGGATACAATGGATAATGTGTCGTTCATTAATAAATTGACAATAATGTAAAAGAGGCCGAACGAGTGAGCGAATGAGTGTTTATAGCTGCTATAATGTAAACGAGAACAGGAACCGAGGCCTTCTTACACTTGGTTTTAAAGTTGGGTGCTTGGGTCACTAGTGGACAGCTGAAGTGGACATGCTTCTTTCTATTTTTTCGAATGTTGGCACCCAAACAAACCCCATATCCTGCATTAATGACGTATCTTCCTGTTACGTCCTTATCGGAGCTGCATTAGCTGTTACACTACGAAAGACATGTGGTCCGATGCATCTCAGACCACCTCGGCAAGCGGTTTGAGAGAACGTGTCCTAAATGCGTCTTGGTGGTTGTTTACACTTGCATTTAGCGCTGTCCACTTGCAATCAGATCGCCCAAGACGCATTTGAATACCAAGTGTAAACAGGGTCGAAACTTATCTCGTGGACGTTCCAAAACATTGGAACCAACTTCAGGATGGTCAGACTAACGCCGCGTTACTGATTATTTTCCTGTAACAGCATGGCATGTAGTTGTAGTGTTTTGTTCCTTACTTACCCACCTTATTCCCTGATTGAGTTACAACGTACAACGGCCAGCTATGGCTCTATGGCAGCGATGGGATATGAATTTGCAATCGTTTCACCACTCAGCCTGGACCTTAACCACTGCCACCACTGCTCTATTTGTTTATCATTTATTTGCCTAGCCAATCCTGTGGATGGAGGTTTAAGGTTTTTTTTTTCCATTTCAGATGCAAAACAGCATTATCATCATTCCACTTTTGTTACAGAAGTGACCGATGGACATTTGGAATGGCTGTTAGCACAATAGATATATGAAGTCAAAAGGTCCAGATAGTGTTACATTACAATGCAAAAAAAAAAAAAAAGACACAATAGTACAAAACAATATCAAATTCTGCAACATAATTATTGAACGGTAACATGATTCAAACTTTTCCAGCCCTTTATGTGGCATTAATATAACTGGAATATATCAACAGATAAATTATTGACAGTTTAAGCTTTAGGGTTCACTGAAAGTAGCCGTATCGCGTTGCCGAGCGGATGGCAGGAAGCAGGAGGCAGTCAGCGAGTCCCGGCTTTCTGACCACACGGATTTTCATATTATACGACAAACCCTGATGTAAATGAGCCTCCGCGTCAGCGTACCTGCTTTTCTCCCACAACCGCATTCCAAGATAAAACTTGTGCATGAATATTTCATTGCGAGACTTGCATATAACCGGTAAAAAAGGGTACTTATTTTTCAAGGCTTTTTAATATTTAATTATTTATTTATTGGACATCTAAGCCTGTCTTCCTTCCATTGTAAATAAAGCAGTTTAATTATGTAGCATTGAAGCAGAGTGTGCTTCCCTTTTTTTGTGTGTTAACAAAGCTACATTCTTTGAATGGCACAACAGAAAGTAAAAAATGCACTCTTGCTTGTGCAAAGTATTAATTTTTTAACATTCCCTGTTGATTCGGGGAAAACGTTGCACCAGCAGCTCGCTGCCTCTGTTGACTCATTGCTTTTTTTTCTTTCCTATGCTGAAACATCTCGGAGGTATGCATAAAAGCAGATGTGGTCGTGTTATGGATGATGTGTTGAGCGACCCCCTCCCCTGTGGCTCCCCGTTGTGTGGAGTTTATATTGTGTTTGGCGGTGTAAGCATAAATCGGTGTGTATTTTTGTACAATAAGAGCTAGTGCACTTAACACTGCCTTAAAATCACTCTGAATCACTGTTCGCTGCTGTGCGACATTAGACGTGATCCATTAGCTTTGAATAGCTGTTTACAGATGTCTGACTTTCATGAAAGACGTTATTAGCTGTGTATCTTGCGACAAAAGGAGATGCAAGATGCCTAGTCTGAAGGCTTAAGCGAGAAAGTCTGAACATGTCTAATGGCTTTAATCATGGCGAAACTGATTGTGTACACGTATATATCTTACAACTAAGGCAAAAATGCAGACAGATCTGAGAGTTGGAAGGTCTAAGACAGCACTTCTGTGGCTAAAGAACCCATCTGTGGCTTTATGAGCTCAGAAAATGTACAACCTGTTGAGTAACTGAACACTTTTTGAGCTTCTTCCAACACCCAGTGTGGTGTTCTATTCAAAATGGTCATCTTTCTAACACTGATGTCTTGTATAATTACACAAACTTTGGTCTAACCTTAAGACCTGCTACACTGACACATTTATACCACAATGCTATTAAATTCTGGATTGTGATTGGTCAGCAAGTCTTAATTCATTTTCTATAAGAACGGCTTTGACAGCAGTGCGGCTGCTCGATAACATTAAGACATTTTTTATTAAACGTGTGTGGAATCGTGAACATGGCTCAGTTTTCATGTAACACTTACGGAAGGAGAGAGGTAAAGCTTTCCGAAATCTTCAGTTTATACTTTGTGTCCATAACATTAAACGGATATATCATGCCGCAGGTGAACAGGCAGTTCTCAGTCGATTTGTTGGAAGCCGGAAAAATGGGGTAAGAATCTGAGCGACTTTCACGAGAGCCAAATTGTGATGGCTAGACGACTGGGTCGGAGCGTCTCCGTACAGCAGGTCTTGTGGGGTGTTCCCGGTATGTGCCGGTTAGTACCTACCAAATGTGGTGCAAGAAAAGACAACTGGTGAACCAGCGACAGGGTGATGCGCACCCAAAATCTCATTACTGCACACGGGGAGTGAACATCATCACATGAGCATCATAACTGGACCTTGGAGCAATGGAAGAAGGAGGCCTGGTCAGATGAATCACATTTTCATTACATCATGTGGATGGTGAGGTTTGTGCACGTCGCTTACCTGGGGAAGAGATGACGCCAGGATGCACTGTGGGAAGAAGACGAGCTGGTGGAGGCAGCGTGATGCTCTGGGCAATGTTCTGCTGGGAAATTTGAATCCTGCATTCATTTGGATGTTACTCTGACACCTACCTAAACACTGTTCCAGACCGAGTGTGCAATTCCCTAATGGCAGCGGCCTCTTAAAGGATCTGCTGCTAAGGTCTCAGATACCACAGCACACCTTCAGAGGTCTTGTGGAGTCCATGCCTCGACGGGTCCGAGTCTGAGTCAGGTCCGAGTCTGAGTCAGGTCCGAGTCTGAGTCAGGTCCGAGTCTGAGTCAGGTCCGAGTGAGCACTTTTAACTTTATTTCTGCTTGAGATACATGCAGAAGGGAAAAACAGTATGTAAAGTGGAAAACGTCAAATGTTTACCACGTGATGGATTTTCCCGGGACACCACACGTATTTACACAACACGGTACTAATAATGTTCACGCACACACTCTCAAAATCATAATTTTGCTGGCATTCCCTGCGAGGTTCGAACTGAACTCACGCAGCGCAAAGTTCTGGTTCTGCTTCTCTGACAACCGAAAATGAACATGGATGATGGGAAATTGTCCGTTTTTTGCAAAAGTGCTGCGAGAAATCCGACGCTCCCTCGGCCATTGTCTTCATGTCAGTGCAGATGAATGGGACAATATGTTGTAGAAATAGGCTGAGCTTCAAAGACTGGAGAAAATTGTGGAGCACGCTGTATATATGGAGCCAAACAATAGTGCTATAGCCACGGCCTCGCTTTCTATCTCTCACTCTTTCTCTCTCGCTCTCTTTTCTTCTCTTTCCTGTCTCCTTTTTCAAGTTTCTGTGCTTCCGTATCTGCAATTAATTCCCCCAACACAGCGCTCGCTGCGTGATTTGTCCTCTTTTTGCCTGGCGTTCTGTATTACATGTCACGACAGAACGTCATTACAGCCACAAAAGAAGCTTTCGTACTTCTTTCTAGGAAAGTTTGAAAAAAGAAAAAATTAAATAAATAGATAAGCGGAATGATCGGCGGACAGGTATTTTAAGATTACACGCTTGTGATATTTTAAAGCGGTGACAAGCGAGAAACTATATACAAATATGTCAAGCTGCCTCGCACTCCTTCTGTTTGCACAATGCAGCAATCTGTCATCATGCTCCTTTGAAGGGGATTCAACAATTTTGAGGTCAATAGCAGAGCGTAAGCGGGTTGTCTGTCAGCGCCGTCCGCTGGTAGCACGCAACAGTGAAAATGTCAACTGATGCATCTTCATTTTTCACTTGTCTGACGTGATTCGGTCTGAGCTGGCTGATTCCAAGTCACAACAGACAAGTGAAAAATAGAAAATTTGAACTGAGCGCATTATACGCCCATTTACAGGCAAGCCTTACTCAAAAAAAAACTTCCACTCTGTACAATCCCTGTGTGGTTTGATTCGAAAGTGTTATTATTATTATTATTATTATTATTATTGATTCAGGCTCACCCATTTCCTAGCACTTTCTCTGAATATGATATCCGGCGTACTCAAACCATCTGGATCACAGGGAAAAGAGGCGATCCGACAACGATGCGATGAGAAATGTCAGCGAGACAGTAAAATATTTCACAGTGTCACAACAGCTGCTTAAATGTCACAAGCCTGTGCCCAGAACAGCAGAGTCATCCGACCAGCCCTCAGGGGTCCGGGGCCTATTCATAACGCACAAACACACACGCACGCTGGGTGTGTCAACCGACTCGATAATTATTCATCAGGCAACCTAAGAATCAACTCATCCCTCAAATTGTGCTCCAGCCGTTTTGTCCGGGAACCACTGAACCACGATGGAGCGTTCGTCGAGCGAAGCGGCGTAATGATGATTGGTAGCAGCTCTGAGTGAGCGCGCATTAATGGTGAATCATTTGGGCAGAGCTCAAACGAAATTACGATAAACACATGGCAGAAAAATAGGCAGAAAGTACATTCGTGAAGATGTTTTTAAATATTTCTTGCATCAGGAAAGTAAAAGCGCTGTGCGCAGACCCTGATTGGTCAGAAGGTGTCGATTGAGTTTCTCTGACAATAGTGCAGCTGTTTCTATTAAAGCATCTGTTATTGTTTCTATAGCAACAGACAGGAATTTATGCCTTTTTGTATGTTTTTTTTTTTTTTTTTTTTTTTTTTGTTAAAATGAAATTTTGGATATTTTTTTATTATTTTTAAAAAGACAGAGAGAGAAAGAAAAATAGTCTGGTGAAGGAATGACTGTTTATATAAGGGAGAACATAACTGTAAAAGGATAAAAAAAAAAAAGTACAATCTTTTAATTAGTACAAATTGGAAAATTGCTAGCATGTAAGAGGAATAAAACACTGCAGGCCATGCTGTTACAGGAAAACAGTCGACTTCGGGGTGGTCGCAGTGACTCCGCTCCATCACACCAGTCTATCTGTGATTATTTTCCTATAACAGCGTGACACAGGGTGCGTTATTCCTGATACGTCGTAACATCATGAGGTTTACCGCTTTATTAATTGTGTACTTTCTTCACCCTAAACTACATCCAGTGTGGAATTCACATATAAGAGAACTTTACTAAAACATTCAGGAAGCATTCAACAGGTTCTAAGAGGTTTAAACCAAATCCTGCAATGTTCTTAAAATATCTGCTGTAATACCAGTTTCACAAAAGCTACTATTAAGTAAGCATTAAAATTAAGTCGAATGTTGCAGTAGCGTTCTAGGAGCGTTTAGAAATGTCATGTAAAGACTTTCCCGTTCTTATTTATCTGTCATCTTCTATATTTTTTCAAGCCCTATAAAACATTCACAATTTTCCATCAGTGTTATTAGGAAATCATCCAGCATTGAGTTTTTACAGCTTGGAGTCATGAAATATCATCATCACGCAAGTGTGACCTGATCCTGGACTGTACCCAAGAACCATGAAAACCAAATAAATACATGAGTTCTTGCTTAATTTAAAAAAAAACGGAAACCGTATTTAAAAGGCGTGAAATCTTTTTTATGCGCCTTAATTAAAGGTTTTACAGCGTATGTAAAAGAATGGAAATGTCGTAGATTCATTCACATGACGCGATGCAGACATTAAAGAAAGCAGCTGCTTTAACTGACACTCGGATATATTTCAGATTAGATGAAGCTGATTCTACAGTCAACTGCTCATCAGTGCTATGTGACAAATCCTTTCTTCATTTTCTTTTGCTTTAATGGACTGTTAATACTTTGATATCATATTACAGGAAGTGGAGAGGTATACAAGACTGTATTTTTTTATTCTGCTCCCACTCGCTCCCAAAGGAGTTCCTCCTACACTTATTTTTGTTGTCCTTTAAAGCTAAATAAACTTTAAATGAAATGCCATGTGACAGACTGAACCCCGACCGGCGCTGTGTGAACGAGCGCTCCCAGAGCCGCGGGTTGCACATCACTGCTCAAAGACGCTGATCGAGACATCGATACGTGCAACGCTGAGAACTCTCAGTTTCAGTTCTTAGCTCATACACAAGCTCGTTTGAAGAATGGGTGCATAATTAAATGATGTAATATGATATACAGGTTTATTATTTTGAACATTAAAAATGCTCCTGAAAACCACTTTTGTGTTAAAAAGGGAGTTTACTTTTTTGAGCTAATGGCCGACTAGTGAAAATTAGTAATCACGTACTCCCAGATGTGCTAGTCATTAGATGTTCTAGATCACTCTGAATATGAGGTGACTAACAAAGTCAGGACTAGAGCTTTGACAAGTCCAAGACTAGGACTAGCTGAGATCGAGCCAAGGCTGAATCTTAAAAGGGTCTGAAGGCAAGGCAAAGTCCAAATGTATTGAGACTGAATTAAGATCAAGAGCGAAATGGGGGGGGGGGGTGGATTGGGGGGTTGTGTCTTGCCAATTCCCAGCACATGCTTCCTCTGAGAAACATTAATCCAAGCTCCATATCTTTCAACTTAAATATCAGCATCACATGGCAGCATAACACACAGTGAAATCACTATCTGCCCTCTTCTGCATGCATGAGCTCACAGACACCCACTACTGGCCACTGCTAGCAACACTCTGTCAAAGTTCGTGTGTGTGTGAGAGGAAAAGAAAACACAACAAACCCAGTATTTGAGACCGAACATATTTAGCGACAAGTCCAAGAACAAATGTTAATAATTCTGAGACCAAATCTATACACAAGATGTCTTGAGACTGCACTCAAGATACCCTAGTCAGCACTCCCAATGATCTGCTCTGAAGGTCAGCGATTCAGACCCATTTTATTTCAGAGAAGAGCCACTGCGACACCATGCAAGAATTCCTATATATTATAACAAGCGCTAGAAATTACATTGCTGGCCCTCAGATCTTTTCACTGAAGAGGCTGAAATTGTTGAAAGAGAGCAGACACAGAGCCACTTCTTTGTCGGAACTGAAGGACTGCTGTTTCCGCACTGAATGCGAAGGTTATTCTGTGATAACCCTGCAGCTTCTTTCCACTTTAAGCAAACTTTCCTGGTTTGAATGTTCTTAATGCATTCTCTCTTATGCTTTTAAGTGAGAAAGCCTCCTTTATTGCACTCTTATTGTCAATGGTTAGCTGCCCCGCATTTAAGCAGAGATAGTTTCAGAACAAAGCTGTGCATTTCATCTCTTTTCTCTCTTGTTGTTTGTGGATAAGCAATTAAAATAAGTGGGTCACCAGTTAGCGAGCACTCGAACGCAGATGCAGCGGGGGTTTCATGTCTGATCTTTAACGCTGGTGCCTTGGCGTCTCTCGCGCGTTCCCCAGGTCTCTCGGCTCGGCTACGAGAGAGGATTTCGATGGGCTGATGGCAGGCCTGAGGATCGCTGTTCACGAGCTCTTTAATCTGTGCACATAATGAGTGCGCATCATCTGCATGGCAGAGGACCCTCGAGCGTTGGCTGATAGCAAAGGAGCTGCAGTTTTTATCACATCGGAAAACAGTCGCTGTTTTGGAACGGACGTTCCTGCTTCGTATAGATTGAAGAACATGCCTTGGTATCTGGCGTTGATTTTAGAGCGCCCTCTTCAACTTCTCATGATTTTACAATTGAAGGAAGTCACGGTCGCCGTCTTGAGGGCTCAGTTTGCTACGCAGATGACCACGTGAACATCATGCTAATTATATTCGTGTTTATGATTAGTAGTATCTTTATTTATCAAGCGCTTTTCATACAAGTGGTAGCTGAAAGTGCTGCAGCAGAAAAGCCATTCCTGAAAAAGTGTACAAGGATAAAGCAGAATATAAAGCGAAAACATGATTACAAAAATAAACTATTACATTTAGCTAAATTCTAAGTTTGGATTTCTAAATAGTTAAACGGCAGGCTAATAGGTTAGCATGCTTAATAATTAGATAGCAAGTTCACCAGCTAGTATGCTAGGTAGTCAGATAGCATGTTAGATATTTAGCTAGCGAGTTAACTGAATAGCATTCCAGACAGTGATAAGAAGTGCTAGATTAACTCAAGTAAGGAATTCTAGCCATTCAGCTAAGCTATACATCTGGATTTCTGTAAATAGTTGAACAGCATGTGTTAGTTACCATGCTTAATAATTATATAGTTAGTTAATCAATTAGTATGCTAGATAAGTAGATAGCAAGTTCACTATTAGGTAGCTGATACGATGTGTGTAAAGTTGAGTGAAAACGGAAGAAAATATGACATTTAATTTACAGCAAAAAGACATTCAACAACAAAAATGTCATGTAATGCAGAAATATTAACCATTCTAACCATATTTAAGATGGTTTAAGTTTTTTTTTTTTTTTTTTAGCATGCAATTTCTTTTTTATAGGAAGCTATCCCAGTAGTTAGCAAGCTAATTGGTTAGCATGGTGGACTGCTGGCTAGCAAGTTATTCAGAGAGTAATATAGCAAAGTAACTAGTTAGCATCCCGGATAAATAGAAAGAGTGCTAGTTAGCTTGCTGAATAGTTAGATAGTAAATTAAATAGTTAGCATACAGTAAGAATAATTTTAACAATCCCGTAGGAATTAATAAAGTTAATAAAGTTAATACAAAAAACAGTGAGGCATAACTCTGAATTAAGCATGCTCGATAGTTAAATAGGAAGTTCACTGGTTAGCATGCTAGATGTCGATAGCAGTTGTAACGTTGTTACTTCGCTCCACTAGCTAGTGCCAAAAATTAGAATCCATTTTAGAGTAAATTAAAAACTCAAAAAAATCTGTTTATAAGTTTGCACCTCCGTCTCTGAATGTGATAAAAAATATATTCTCTAATAACTGGTGAGCCCACCCTTTGCTTTTATAACTTCTTCCAACCTCTATACTACCCCCGAACAGCATCGGGATCCTCTTAGCTGTAAACTTCCGCCCTTTCTAGACCCCTCACACATTCTCCCTGACGTTTCTGTTCTAAACTCTGTTACACACTGCCTGCTTCAAATCACATCCCGAGGCCGAAAGGGTCAGGGCAGAATATAATACAGAAATATTTTCCTGCCAGTGCCTTGTTTTTGGCTTGTTGTCTTTGTTGCAGAATGGACCAACATTTTATTTTTAACATCTTACTGTATAAATTTACTAATACTAATAAATTCGTAGATAAATTAGTGTTAAGTTTTGCAGTTCACCACTTAAAAACTGTGGGGGGGGGGGGGGGGGGGGGG
>JAQQZR010000009.1:1453016-1464375 GCA_030068235.1 Notoglanidium macrostoma | reverse complement strand
TATACTTTTGTGAAGCTGCTTTGAGACAATGTCTGTTGTTAAAAGCGCTATACAAATAAAATCGAATTGAATTGAATTGAATTAAAACACTCCATGTTGTGCTATTAGAGGAAAATAATCACTTGGGAGAAAGTGTGACGTGAAGCAGTTACTTCAGCTCCAGAGTTGATCGTTCTCCTATAATCCCAAAGTGTTTTATCCCTCTCCACAATTTGCCAAGGATTGCATTATTTTATTCATTAAAGAATGACACATTTTAATTTCTTTATCCATTTACAGTAGAGCTGTTACTATGGAAACGTTTACATATTAGAACGAGTGCATTAATATAAGCCTGTGATTATAGGAAATGAATCGAATTAATTGAATTCTTAGAATGAAGAATCCGACTAAATCTTCATACAATTTCTGCAATTTATTTTCCAGCTGATGCTATGCATCGATTCCCATTTTGGCTTTTATTTATCTCTTTTCTTGAGCTTCATAAGCCATCAAAATGTCATGTCCACATGCAGGAAACCAGAATTCATCTGAAGTGCCATTATCCTCCACATGGCTAAATTGGTCGTACTTCAGTCTAGCTTGTGTATCACCCGTAACTGCAGCGCTCCTGGATCGCAAATCACAGCGCGAGCCCATGCATGGAATTCCGCTCCACTCAGATTTTCCACCCAGCCAATCGTACTGATTTATTGTCCTCCAAACTTTCAGCCGAACGATAGATCAGACTTTCCAGCCAGCTGTAGATCACAGAGATTCATTCTTCACTCCCTGGACTCTCTCCATCCTTCACAAATGGCCATTGATCACTCCTGTACTGCTGACACACACTTCCTCGAGTGTGACTGTATCCAAAGCCAGGGGAAATCCAGAGAATCCCTGTGTCACAGCTTCCATCTGGCTTCATCCTGATTCAGTGTCCATATCTCTCACTGAGGAGTGGAATTACATTTCCCTTCCCTCTCCTCCATTTCTTCCATCCTGAGCTAAACATCTATAGTCTTGCTATTGCGAGATTGCAGCACTGAAATAGGAATAGATGAAAAGGAAATATGGCACCCGAGTATGACCCGTGTCAGTATCCTGCAGATGGGCCGATTTTCTTCCCTCTGATTGGCTGCGACCCGCCTTACCTCCACGTCTCACCCGCAGCTAGATAGACGTCACCTCCCGGTCGGTGACGGGTGAGATGATATTCGCCTCTTGTTCACCGAGTCTAGCCCGAGAAATCATGTGCTAATGGTTCTGGTGAGATGATAATCTACAAAATATGCAGCGATGCTTTTGGAAAATGTATCGTGGAAATGTAGCCGGTTGGCACTCTGCCATGGAGGTGTTGAAAAATCTGAGCTGGGAGTTGAGACCTTCAACATGTTGAGATTTGATGCCCCAGATGGAGTTGTGCTGCTGTGCTTCATTCTTTCAGTATATTTAAAACCCAACAGTTATGTTGAAGATGTGATTCAATGTAATGATTTACTCTCTTATTCATGAATACGTTTTTTGTTAGCACTTTATCCTGATCAGGGCTGAGGTGAATTCCCGAACCTGGACGTGATTTGGGAATGCACACTGGATGAGACACCAGGTCATCACACACACACAAACTAATTAAGCTAGCTAAGCTAACCAGGGCCAAAGATTTAATAGAGCGAGTCACTCTAATAAATGTTAAGCTGAGCAACCTGAGCTAATGAATGATTTGGTGCTAATTAAGTGAGCTCAGCTAACGAATGCCACGGATTTAACTGTGTGAGCCAAAGTAACAAAAGCTGCATTGTTAACTGAGTGACCTAAAGTGATGGAGGCTATTTTCATTGTGCCTGTATGATAAGAATAAAGATATAAATAAAGACAATGTTCTATGGCACTAGCTGAAAGAGCTGAGCTAACAAAGGCTATTGTCTTGCAGCAAAACAGGCTGACAACACAAAACTGGGCAAGCAGCACTGCAAACATTATGGCACTAACTAAGCAAGTCAGCTGAGCTAACAAAGACCAAGTGATCTGAGCCTAGGCTAAAATGCTCGCTGATGGACATAAACTGATGAAGGCTACGCTGCTAACTGACTGAGTTGAACTAGTGAAGGCCATGGTACAGCGTGACCCATGCTAGCAAAGATCATGCTTTTAACTGAAGGATCTGTACTATGAAAGACCTGAGCTGCGCTAACAAAGGCCGTGGTATTCACTAGCGTCCGAAGGTATGGTGCTAGCTTGAGGAGCTAAGCTAACTATGCTGCTACCTTAGTCAGCTGATCTAACAAAGACCATGTTTTTTTTACAAACTAGCAAACGATGCAATGCTTACTGAGTGACCGAAGGTAACAGAGACTATACCACTAATTGAGTGAGCTGGCATTCCTTGCTACCTGAACCAACCTAAGCTAATGAAAGTGATGAAGCTACCTGAGCAATCTGAGCTAACAACGGCTATAACGTCATTAGGATATTTAGTCGCATGCGACTAGATAAACGATATACAGACACGGCAGAAAGAAAGGACTTTTGCAAAGAGTGATATTCCCAAAAAGAACTCGAAATGTTTAATATGTTTAGAATTTTGTCGTAATCTCTACTAAATCTCCAAATCCCGAGCACGTTTATACCCCGGATCCATTTTTATCTCAGAGACTCCGTCCTGCGCATCAAGGAAATCGCAGGTATAATGTTCTAATCTTTGTGTTTAGTTTAGATTCGAGCTTATGGAAAGATGGCTTTTCAGGGAAATGAAACCATTTTAAAAAGCACTCATGACTCGGCAGCACCCGCAGTGTGGTATGCTAATGCAGATCACGCTCGGTATGATCAAACAAATGAAATCCCATAACGCAAGGCCAGCACGACGCGTGGATATTAGGTGCTTTATCAAGACTATTATGTGTTATTATGGTAATGCGCAGTGATAAATCATTCTCGCGGTGTCCAAATAATTCCGATTTGATACGTGGACGATGTGTGGCACGCTGCGCACTCTGCTCTTCACGTGAAAGTGTGAAAATGTGCAGCGACGCTGGTCTCAAGCACTAATCAGATGACAGCTTCACATATTGGTTGTCAGAAGGCCAGTATAAATGTAATCTACATCAGAGGATATTGCTTTGCATATTTACTGAGGGATTTATGTGCAGACAGCAGGAGGAGGAGGAGGAGGAGGAAGGCGTTAAAAAAAAAAAAAACACCCACAGAAACGGCTGCATGGCGTTGCCAATAGTGCAGACCAGGCTTTTATTCCTGCTCCCAAAGGAAAACAGTGGGAGCTATTAAATTAGCATTGGACTGAGTACCGAACCTTGCTGTCAGCATCAGCACTATGGTGAATGGTTTTGTTATTGCGGTCAACATATTGAGACGGATTACAATGTGGAGGTCTAGATCAAGGCCTTCCGAATTTTGTCTTTATTAATGACGCATTGCTTCTCTTTGTTTTTAGATTTTCTGTTTTAAAAGCTCCCATCATGACTGCAAATCACAGGTTTATATTAATGAGCTTGGAGCATTATGTACTAGCTTACATAGCAAGCACGCATTATTATTTATGGGTTGTTTGGAATAAACAGATAACGTGTTATTTGAATACAAACACGGATATGAAAAGAGGAGGTGTAATATTCGGGGTTTTTTTTGCCAGAAATCTCATAGGGAATTTGGTGGTATACAACGAGCGGACGATTTTTATGCTTTCATAGTAGGCGTGTTGGACTTGAGTCTTCGGCGTTCGTACTTGGTCTGATTTGTTAACCGCGATCTCGTCTTTATTTTTCTCATTATTGGCGCAATGCATGAATGACGCTAACTAGCTAAGGTAAAGCCTTGGCTTCGAAGAGGATTCGATGGATTTCGTCTCAAATTTGAGCTCACGTATATTAGGACTCGTCTCACTTAAGGCTCGGGTTTGACTCGATCGTGGCTAGTCCTGGTCTCGGACGTGACAATGGCAGTCTTGACTACAGCCGTACGTCATGCTCATGCGTGGAGCGTGGAGCGTTTTGGTTTTGTTGTGATTTGGTTTATTAACGAACATTTGCTCCATTAGCCCGACCTAAATCCTGCCTAAAACATATTATTACCATGCTTCTGTACAAACTGGGATGAAATTAACAAATGAAATTCGCTTTTATTTATAGCACCGCTGCTCCATGTAACCCACACACTGTCTCTGCTGTTATGAATAAAAACTAATCATTTTATTCATTTAAAAATTGTTGCCTTTTACATTCATTACTCTTTCTTTTTGTCAGTTTAAAGTAACGTTCTAAATAGTTACTAAATGAAAATCCTACTGGGATTATAATGTCTCATAGCATCAGTGTGTCCCAGATTCACATGGCAAAATGTAACAAACTAAAGTCGGTCTGATAGAATATCAGTAGACGGCTGTTTCTTTCAACTCTGATCAATAGTTTCATTATTTGGGGGAGAAAACCGAGTTACATTAGAAAGAAAGTTTTATAGAAAGTTTTTGTTGGACCGGTTATGGACTTGAGTGATGAGCCCTGCAGCTATTTGATGTTCAAATGACTATTTTTCGGTGGCCACGCCCACTTCTGGTTTAAATCTGAATACAGTTATATGGACTAATATTTGACGCACTATACAAATACAAGTGAGTCACACTTTTAATGTATTAATCCATAAAGTATACCAGATTAATATAACTCACAGTGTAGTTCAGCTTCAACCTGGCATTGGTTATTTTCCCGTAAAAGCATGCCAACGATGTTTTATTCCTTATTTAATAAAAAACACAATATTTTGGGAACTATCGGTGGTTAGAACGACAGAATGGTACGAAGAAACGAGAAATCACCCTGGATCTGATTCCTTTCTGGATCAGATTGTAGATTCTTGCAGCCAGTTAGTGGCAGTTGTGTCCAATGTCTCAAAATATTCTCCTAACAGTGCTGTCTGCTTCTCTTTGTTTTTAAGTTTTAAAGCTCCTCTCATGACAAGCTCATCAGATAAGGGTGAAAGGACAAGACCATTAGTTCTCAGATGCAGCGAAGAATGAAGTCCATGATAAGATTCCGAGCTCGTGTTAAACCTCGGTGCGCGAGAAGGATCAGCCTTTCAGGGACTAATTAATGACTCGGAGGCAGACTAATAATGCTGCCATTAATAATCCTCACGTGTTAATTAGAAGCCATTTCCTCTCGCCTCAAACAAAGCAGCTCTGAGATATGTGCTCTCTGTGGTAAAGCAGAACGGGCAGCGAAGGCTGCTAGAAATGCTCTAACAGGGCTAAGCCCTTTTGCCGCTCTTTCAGAGAAAAGGGAAAAAAAGTTTCACGCTTGGCATCCGCAGCCGTCTGTTGAGTTCCCGAATTCTGATTGCTCAGAAGGTGTTGATTCATTGTCTAGAACGTGTAGCTCAGGTTTATATGAAGCGCTTGTTCTACCACGCTATCGTTTCTATAGTAACAGCTCATTCACAGAGACTTGCACATTAAACGTGCCACATAAACGGAACAAAAAACAGTTTCATTAATATTGAAGTACTCTGTAAGGAGACATTTATTTAACGTTTATGGAAGGAGTCTCCGGCATCAGCCGTGCAGCAGTCCGAGGTAAAGCTGTAACTTCTTTGTGATACATTGCATTGCTGCTAGTTTCATTGTCGAGTCGAGCTATTGATGGATTAGGTTTTAGCCCTCGCATCAGGTTACTGAGAATGAGGACTTGTTTTGGCCTTGTTTGTCCGGCGAAAATCCATCTGTCATAACAGAATAATAATATACTTTTCAATGTCAGATCAATAGATGAGGAGATTTGAGCTTAATGCTTGCATCAGCTGAGCCGCACAGCTACTCTGTCTGTGTAAATGCCACAGTGTCATATTTAATTTGATCTGCAGCGAGCGCGCGGCATCCCCGTTTCAGCCGAGCTGTGAAGATGTGGGTAATGACTGCTGCACAGGTGCTTGATTAAAAAGAAAAGTCGCTCCAGCAGCCACGAATTAGACGTCTAGCAAGCCAATAGAGTGAACTAAGAGACTCGGGTAGTGTTTGACCGCCTCGGCCCCTGCGCTGTACAGTCTAAGACCTGCGGCTGGATCGATACGGCTCAGCATCCCACGCGCAAGCCGTCATTAATCTTGCCATCGGCGCCCATCCACTACCGGCCCTCTCAGAGGAGTGTGTACAAAGAAACACATCATGCTGTAGAGGCACCCAGACAATTTCCCCCGTAATCACCTCATGCAAAATTCATCTGCCGAGTGAAGGGATGGACGAGGGCGGCCACTCAGGTCGCTCTCTGGTGGCGCAACAGACCAACCCACTCTCTCCAAGCACACAAATTAGACAAGCCGAGCAAATCAGAAGGAGAATATTGGAGTAAAAGAGAGTGATGAGATTGAGGGCGCTGAAAGCAATATAATTCCTCATTGTCTTCAGTGAAATGGAACTAGACTCTGGGTTATTTCTCTCTCTCTTTTCTTCCCCCCCCGATCCCTGTGGTGGGTGAGGTTTTGAGAGCAGCATTTCTCGACCCTCGCTTTACAGAGGTACCTGTGCGGTCTCGAGATCTCTCTCCTCTGTGTACGCAGATTTAACTCTTCCCCACCTGGCTCATGCTAATTACATTACTGTGTCTCCTGATGAGAAGAGAGGCTGTCAGGCTTTCCACAAGCTCTATAAATCACCAAATGGCAGGCTTTCCTTTATCTGATTAGACGGAGGAAAAGCCAGAGAGCCTCTCACTCGCAGCTTTGCTCAGATCCCAGACGCTAAAGGCTAATCCTGAAACTCAAACTGAGTCAGCTGAGTTTTCGTTTGCTGTTCATCCTTCATCTCAAAATCCCAATCGAATCCCTGGCACTCATCACGCCACATCCGGGGTTTTACCCTTCACACCATACCGCAAGGTATATCGACAACCACTAGGGTCGAATCTGCTGTTTAATGCTTCTGTTAAATTGCTTTTGAATGTTTAGGCGATTTGCCAGGAGGATATTGAATGCCTGGTGAATAGATTTGTAATAGGCAGCAATTAAAGGATCAGACATGAGCATGAACCGGTGTGAGGATCAAAGAAGTTGTTTGCACCAAGCAACGGTGTCATTACATGCAGGCATGTTATCATTAACCCAAAATGACCTGCGTTTTCTTTTTTAACCGCACATGATTGATTTATTCTGAAGTCAAACTCCACGCCAAGATAAAAGATACTGAGAGTGAAAGACCACAGCGCTGCTGAATGCTGGATTCTGACTGGTCAGGAGGTGTTGATTATTTTCTAGAACAGCAGCTTTGTCAGTAGTGCAGCTGCAAGTCCCAGGTTTATATTAATGCGCTCGACTGATTGGCAAATTCCTGGGTGGATGATAAATACAACACTTGCTTTTGTAAGGAAACAATGGACACACACTTTAGCATTGTTTGGAGTGGGCGTGGTTTTGAGTGGTCTAAGTGGGCGTGGTTTTTGAGTGGTCAAAGTGTGCGTGGTTTTTTGAGTGGTCGAAGTGGGCGTGCCTTTGAGCGGTCGAAGTGGGCGTGGTTTTTTTTTTTTTGAGTGGCCGAAGTGGGCGTGCCTTTGAGTGTTTAGGGTGGGCGTGTTTTTGAGTGGTCGAAGTGGGCGTGTCTTTGAACCGTTCAGGTGGGTGTATCTTTGAGTGGTAGGTTTGGGCGTGTCTGAATATTTTTTGATATATGCATCCAATCACCCCTGAAGTAGGTCTAGATTTACAATTGCTCTTATTGTTCTGAATTTTCTTGTCACTAACGAGCTAGCGTTAGCAGTAAATGTTGTGAACGTAGGGTTAGGGTTAGGAAAAAAAATTATGAAACAAAATCATCCGTTGTTTCAAGAACATTTGAGCTCATGTTAGCTTGCTGGCTAAATGAACGTTCGTGATGAATTCTAATGAATTCCTTCTTTCTAACTGATTAACTTTCTTCTATTGGTGCAGACACACCCATATTTTCAGCTATGGTTTTAAGGCCACGCCCACTCAGAGCTCAGATTTCCACCTATACGTGATCTACAAACCTTAGATTAGCTTCTGTATTTACTGAACGATAGAAGATATAAATAATGTAAATATTAATAAATAAGTAATATTAAAATGCCGTGCAAACTTACAAGCATATAAAACAAAGAAACAAACAAAAAAACACTGCTAAGAGGAACTATATATGACAGAATGACACAATAAGGAGAAATCTACATGCTCCATAGTTTGTGTCTTGATATAAGATAAAGCAGGACTCGTCTTTATTAAAACTGATTTATTCCGACTCGTCAGGCAGCTCGCTGTGTGATCAAAACAAGATTTCCTATTGTTCACCAGAGATACGACACTCCAGCTTGTCACGATTTTCCTCTGTGATGTAACCAGAGACGTGTGTGTGTGTGTGCATGATTCGAACAGTGCGCTCATCACAAAGTTTAAGAGTCGATAATGAGGGATCCATTTAGTTCTCATCAGGTCTGCTTGGACCTGAAAGCTTCAAAACATCTCATTAATCAGTTATCAGGGTGTAATTATTTTTCATACGACCGAGCCACATTATTAAAAACCGCTCCTCTGCTAGTCCATAACCGCCCGAGGCATCGAGACTCAGGGCTCATTTGGATTTGTAATTCCATTAATATTGTCACACAGCGTTTAAGGGAATCAAATATCCACACCACATCCACATTAGAGACACAATTCACTCAGAACAGTGTGTGTGTGTGTGTGTGTGTGAGTCCTGTCTCTTTTTCTCATAAAGCTAGTGAAACACCAGGGGCTTTAAGCTTTGGTTTTGTGCCAAAAAGTAAACAGACTGAGTAGAAAGTGTCTAAGGACATTCAGTTTGCAGGTTCTGTCAGCACACACACACACACACACACCCATATGCATCAACATACCTCGACCGGGCATATTTACATACAGAATATAACACATTTATTATGCATGTGCACTTGCAAGCATAAACACACACACACACACACATAATATATATATATATATATATATATATATAATATACATATGTGTGTGTGTGTGTGTGTGTGTGTGTGTGTGTATGCTTGCATTAGAAAGACAGTCAATTAATTAATGCTGATCCTAAACCTAAACATCGCCAACCGAAATAAATCACTTGGTCGCTTGTAAAATACAAATTTAAAAAAAAGAAAAAAAAAGAAAAAAAAATGCAATTTTTGTAAAAATGTCATTTTCAGTACCAGGATGTCTCCACAAAGTCAAAACTGTCAAATATTTCTGTCCTCGTGGCGACATTTGGTCCTCACCAAGACATAAAAACCTGCCCCCCCCCACACACACACACTTCTCTATCATCACACAGCTCTTTGAAAACTTTGCAGTTGAATCAGTTCAAACAAAAGCCAGGATCCAGTCTGAATAACACTCCTCTATTAAAACTCTCTCTTTATTTAGATATTTATTTATTTTCTTTCTCTTTTTTCCCTGCAACATCAATTGCTACTTTCAGTTCTAGCCACTTTTCTCTCAGGTTGTATTGAATGCTGAAGTCCACTGAAGCTGTGAATCCGGCGAGAACACAAAAGCCACACTGTCCTCCTACAAACTCCGTAATTAAATGTAGGCCGTGTCAAAAGAAACCGGATTAAAGGAAACC
The DNA here is from genome assembly GCA_030068235.1 of Notoglanidium macrostoma. Classification (NCBI taxonomy): domain Eukaryota; kingdom Metazoa; phylum Chordata; class Actinopteri; order Siluriformes; family Auchenoglanididae; genus Notoglanidium; species Notoglanidium macrostoma. The sequence goes on along the minus strand of JAQQZR010000009.1, from coordinate 1,454,789 downwards.
AATTACCTCCTTGTTCAAAGAGGTAAATGACGGGAGAATGGATTATTATGATTTAATTGCGCGTCTATTGGCATGCGCTGAGGATTGTGGGTAGTCGCCATGGAAACCGGCACAATAATCAGCCAAGAACAGTTACAAGGTTTTCTAGCATGGGGAGAGCTGTGGGGTAAGATAACTGGCCTGTGTGTGTGTGTGTGTGTGTGTGTGTGTGTGTGTGTACACATGTGTCTTTATCTATTTAGTGCTCAAATATTCATATCTGTTTTTGTGATCAGATTTAAACAGGAAGTGGGTGTGGTCTACACCGGATATGGAGTTAACCCTTACCCTTACCTTCAGGAACACTGAAAAAACCCTTTTTTTATTCACAAACTATATCAAGAAATAGCAATTTGATGACTGTACCCTGCGTTATATCTCCCTCTGCCCTCACTACCTCTGCACACCTTTTCTAAAAGCTTTTGCGCTGTTTGTAAACTATTGCACAATTGGAGGGGACTACCGTTGCACAACGGTATGTGACGAATAAAACTCAACTTGGACTTGAACTAGATCGATACTGGAAAACAGAAAAGGGCGCCACTGTTAACTGAAAAAACTGACAAATAAAAAAAAAATGTCTCACATTCCCCATTTCGTAACATTTTTGATTAGGTTGGACTCTTTTTGTGCGGTTGAATTGTTGTTGTTGTTGTTGTTTGCTAAAACTTGCAACCCTCGCTTAACTAAAAGGCTCTGTAAAATTCAACACCGCAGTAAAACCCTCAGGCTCACTCAACTCCACTATTTTTTTTTAAATTTCGTCTGGTGGGATTCCAGTCCCTCAACCAGGCAAACGTCCTTAAAATAAAAAAACCAAACAAAATAACAAAACACTGGTTTTCCATTTGTGTATTCTTATCTGTTCAATCTGAATGAGTACAGTAAATACACATGCAGCTGCATATTTGCGTGTGTGTGTGTGTGTGTGTGTGTGTGTGTGTGTATTTCTGACTGCACTTGATCCAGTTACTGTCATGACCTCTTTCTTCTAAACTCTGAACCACTTCCACGGTCTCTCTCTCACACACACCCACCCACACACACACACACACACACACACTAGCACAATACAGCCAAGCATGCAAAGAGCAACCCCTACTGCGCCTGGCGGAAAACAAGCTGTGAAAAAAAACACAAGACTACAACAATCTGGCCGTCAATCACGCGGCGTGGCATTGGATCGACTGCGGCCCCCGGTGGGCTCCGGCTCCGGCAGAGCAGATAATATGGATTATTGTGCTTTGATGTTGAGAGAGAGAGCCGAGCGAGCAGGACCATGACCCCTGACCTCGGCCCCTGTGTGAAATCACAGCAGCCTGTGCTGACCCTGAGGTCAAAGTGGTTAACCTGAACGAGCTCCTGTGGCGTGTGTGTGTGTGTGTGTGAGTGTGTGTGTGTGTGTTTTCAGGGTGTGGTGTAATTCATGCTCAGATCCATCACAGCATCTGACTGGTGATGGATAAAAATTCACCAAACCCACACACATACACTGAAATGAGCCGTACTCACATATTCTTTACAATAGAATGAGTGTGTGTGTGTGTGTGTGTGTGTGTGTGTGTGTGTGTGATGACTATATTCTTGCCTAAGTTTTAATATGCACCAGTGAGTGTGTGTGTTTGTGTGTGTGTGGTTTATGTTTTTGCCTAAGTTTCAGTGTGCACTACTCAGTGGTTGTGTGTGTGTGTGTGTGTGTGTGTGTGTGTGGGTGTGTGTGTGTGTGTGTGTGTG
>JAQQZR010000009.1:1437577-1452448 GCA_030068235.1 Notoglanidium macrostoma | reverse complement strand
GTGTGTGTGTGTGTGTGTGTGTGTGTGTGTGTGTGTGTGTGTGTGTGTGTGTGTGTGTGTGTGTGTGTGTTTGTTCCATCTGTTTAGGAAGCGTGGGAGCTCACAGTAATGAGTTGTGTCTCGCCTCCTCGAGTCGGCTTTACCCATCTGCCCACACACAGCTCAGGTCAGTGCAGAGCTCAGCGCGTGTGTACACACACACACACACACACACACACACACACACATACCTACATTCACACCACTGCTCCATCTGCGCACATCACACCAGGCACAACGATGACACACACTACGGTTTTCCGCTGCAACATCTAATCACTGATCACAAAATATCAATTATCTTATTTACAACAGTAATTGTGATCGAGTGTAATCATCTCACTGCTATTAAAATAATCGCTTTTGTGTGGGGAAAAATATGTGACTCGTCCTTTAGATCTTCATTATTATTTATTCGTTATTGTTATTCTGACTGATTAGTTTCCTAGAGCAGCGGCAGCTCTGACAGTCGCGCAGCTGCAAATCGCAGGTGTATATCAACGCGCTAGCTCTGATGCGTTATCGTTTCCATGGTAACGGCTCATTCGCGTTACTATCGCGCCGCTCCACATACCCGCGTGTAGCTACTGATACGGTGATGGGTTCACAAAGGAGACATTTATTTAACAAGGATGGAAGGAGTCTCCAGAGTCAGTCAGAGGTAAAGCGGTAACTGACGAGTTTATGGACGAGTTCACGCTTCTTCGCGGTTTCTCGGCGACGTGACATTTCTTAGGTCTTATTTATTTCAAGCGAGAGGAAAAAAGAGGTGAGGGAAGGATGTCTGTCAGATCTGCTGCTCTAGAAAACTAATCGGTGGTGACGAGGAAAGCGAAATCTTTAGCAGGAACACTGTTTTCGAGCGTTTTGAGAACACCACCCAGCTGCTCTTAGTGCACCGCATGCTGCCATTCTTCTCAGTGTGAACACACTCGTACACTCGAAATAGCAAGTAACCATTACAACACAAAATACACAACAGCAATTCAGTTAAAATAAATCGGTGACCCTTCATTAATAGCGTACACAGCACGTCTTCTTTCCTGGTAGTGTTCACTGGGCGCTGATAAAAAGAATCGGGATCGTTTTTAACGTTCAGATCGGTGTAAATCTGGTCATGGCCGTATTTAATTAGCCGAGCCGTGCGATGTTTGTTCTTCTCTATATAATCCTGGGAACTGTTTCATTCCTGAAGAAAAAAATAACATAAATTGTCCCTTTCCTGTTTATTCTGACAGCATAGAAAAGTGTTGAACGTTAAGCATCGACTAAAGTTCTTATTATATCTCATCCATAAAAGCAAACGCTCATTAGCAGCAGCACATCATGATGAATTACGCATGAGAGATATCGGCCGTAACAGGATTAAGACTTTAAGCCACTTTCAGCAAGGCATCGATATAGAACAGGCTGTTTTTTGTTATGTAATGTGCACTAAAGAGCAAAACTAAAAAAAAAGCTGTGTTAAAAAAAATCCTATAAACCTGCTCTGACTGCACACGAGGGAAAAGCACTGCTCGGGAATTGTGCGTTTCCGAGCCTCTGCAGTGTACATCCCCACGCCTAGGCCCAGCAGAGGTGTAATATGAAAGTGAATAAGAAATTCCTGCAGGTTTTTTTTTTTTTTTTTTGCTGGTGAGGCTGCCTAATAAGTGTGCTATGACAGCAGGAGATGTAGTGTCGTCTTCGGGGAGCGCAAGCCTGTGAAGCAAAGCACTGAGCGGTAAGGGACTCGTGCAGTAATCTCCCACACTTCCAGAGATTCACGGCCAGCTATAAATCAAGCTGCGAATATTTCCACATATATGGTTTCATTTGGCCACTACCACCACCAGCATTTTCTCTTCTTTATCTTCATTTCTGGAGGCCAAGTGATTCCAGAGAGGTAAAGTCAGTCCCACTGAGAGGGTATAAAGAGGTTACGGAGTCTGTAATGAGACAGCCTAATGACAGATTCATTTGTGTATAGCTTCAGTACACGTGACGTGCTGGGTATTTTTTAATCAGCATGGCCAAAAAAAAGAAAAAAAAATTATATATTGAGACAACAAGATGATGCATTGAGGCTGGAGGATAATTTGTCGAGTCCACGAAATGATAATCTATTGAGGCCAGGAATTAATACGTGCTAGAATCATGAGATAATACATCGTGGCCCTGAGATAATAATATATCGAGGCCACAAGATGAATTATTCAGGCCGTGAGATTATATACTAAGGCTACAAGATAATACATTGAGGCCGTGAGATAATATGTCAAAGCCACAAGTAAACATATATAGAGGTCATAAATTGCTATATTGCAGCCACAGCATAATATACTGAGGCTACGGAATAGTATATTGAGGCCATGAGATAATATACTGAGTCCACAAGATAATCAATGGAGACCTCAAGATAATATATTAAAAAATAGTCCTTAAATTACTAAATTGCAGCCACAAGATGTCTTGAGGCCATGAGATAATTTATTCAACTCGCAAGATAATATGAAAAAGCCTTGAGATAATATATTGAGGTTCCAAGACAATATATCAATACCATAAAATCATATATTGAGACAATTAGGTGATTTAATGACGTATATAATATATAAAGATCACAAACGACATAAAAAGATCAGCCACGACATACCACATTTTGAGACTTGAGCTCATGACTTAATATCTGGTGGAACATCCTACTTAAATGTGTATTTGGTAGGAACGGGTGAAAATAATCTCCTTATTATCTCCATGCTTCGGCTCCTGTGGGCATTTCTCAATTTATTTCTCTGTCTTACTCATTTCGAAGCTCAATTGTCACCACGGTAATTTGCGTCCACGATACAGATCTCCACAAGCTTAATCGGCGGCTTTAATATATTTATTTACGGCCGTATCCTATTAGAAATAACTGCAGAGTTGAATTTTTGCGTTTGAAAATACACAGCGGAAAACATTACATCCGAGTCTCCTGCTAACGTTCGGCGTTATAACTGAAAGCCGGACTCTGAAAGTTGCAAACTGCAAGCCTGAAGACACGTGAGTGGGTGAACATCAGTGCAGCACAACTGCAAAGAAACGTTTACTTTTCCCGAGCATCTCCTTCCTCACCGACTCAAAGAGGTCAGCGTTGTATTGCCCTGAAACACGACGGGGGCGTCTAAAATAGAGTGCACTGTTTTGCTCCATCCTGCTGTTCAGGTGCTTAAAAAAAACACCCTCCAGTTTGCCATTATGACTTCTTTGGATTGAACACATGCTGCAAGTCTGAAATTTTCTCCATTTTATAAAGTACCTTGACACAGGAAGAATCAGGAATAGTTGAGTTTCTAACTCTGTGAACCCACTGAAGGTTGATTAGTTTTCTAAGCCGTGACAGTAACGAAGCGGAACCTGACAGCTACATATTAAAGCGCTTGTTCTGATAAGTGATCGTTTCTATAGTAACGGCTCATTCACCAAAGGATGCTCCACGTGAACAGATCGAAAATGATCGTTGATTTGGTGACGTTTTCCGTCGACGTCGAGTCTCCAGTGTCCGAATTTCCTAACAATCAGGTAAAGCTTTGATTTGAAGTTTTCCGATATTGTGCGGGACGACACGCTGTATTTTCTCAAATTGACAAGTTAATCAAAACCCAAATGTATAATATTAGGAATTATTATTACGAGTCAGTATTCGGTATTAGCTGTTAATCAACTTTGATCATTTCCTCGTGATGTCAAAACGCAAATGTATTTTATTCCTTCTTGTGTTCATTCTCTGGACGTCCTGGGATTTGAACTCACTTCTGTTTCTACACTCACCATGGCTGCGTAAATCATTTCCTAAATACAGCAGTCTGCTTTAGATGTGCATTTCTCCGGCTTCTGTTAATGCGATGTGTTTTGTATAAAGTTGTCAAGATTTCAAGTGAAGACGGTTGTTAGAATAAATGTTTATGCTCTCAGCAATCGGTATGTACCGTCAATCAGCAGCAAGCGTTCACTTTAGCGTTTCTTTAATCTGTATTCCAGATTCCGCGGAATTTGCATACGAGCATAACAAGATGTGGTGCATTCCTTCGGTCGCTGCGTTGCACTAATACGGAAAGACAGCCGCGGTTTACTCAAAGACGTCTGACATTGCTGAGTCGTTTATCTAAAAAATCTGCAATCTGCATGCTTAATGAGGGAGAAATAAAGATCAGGTTCGGTGAGATGGACACCAGGTTAGAGGTGCATGTCCTGCACGTTGTTTAATCCGAACAGGACGGATTCAGTACAGCTCAGAGCTTTAGCTTTATTTCGCTCTTGGGATTTAAACCCACAACATCCTGGTCACCACTGCAAAAATCTTCGATCTTCAGCTTCTCGTATTTATAGATGAATCAGCATTGATGCACAAAATCACTCTGTAATTTAGTCCACTTTGGATGCAAATTCGCTCTAAATGCTTTGGAGGTCATGCATCTCTTTGTTGGTGCAACGTTTGCCGCATACCTGTCAGCGTTTTTAAGTCAACAATCACCATTTATTCTACGATGTTCACGCTCTCAGCAATCTGTACGTCCTGTCAATCAGCAGCAAGCATCCATTTGAGCGTTTTTTAAATCTGCGTTCCTGGTGGAACTCCAGATTCTGCCAGAATTAGCATACTTGCGTAACAACACGTGGCGCGTCCCTCTGGTCTAATACAGAAAGAAAGGCTCCGAACACACCCGCAAGAGCGGTCGTTTCCTCAGTGTTATCCAACATGTTAGCAATCTTCCTTACCTTAATTACCGCACTTAATGAGCATTGAATAATGGCCACTTCCTGTCACCAAGATCTACCATTGCAGGTTCTCCGTTTAATCCGAACGGAATTACAAGTAAATCACAATCCAATACAAGTGTACAGCCGAGTAGTCCAGGGTTAAAATCCTCGAACAAGGGTCTGGCAGTGGTTCTCGGGCAAACCTGCGATTTGAAATCATTATCTTCTGGTCACTGCTGCGGAATGCTAAGATCTGAACCCAGACAGTTCCTACGCGTATAGATGAATCAGAATTGGCTGTGTTTTCCTGGTGGGAATTGAGATCCTAACAACTTTAGCATACTAGCATAACAAGAATTGGCCTGTTTTTTGGTCAATATGCTGCACTGATAAACAGACATCCGCCATTTCCTCTGCAGTGATGTCCAACATTTCTTCATCCAAAAATGAGCAATTAGGTTTCGGACAAGTTAAAGCCTTCCGCAGTTCAAATATTGATTCTCCACTGTAAGTCGACAGTCTGTCACTCTGCGCAGAGCGAATTTCTGAGAGTGAAACGGATTACCCGGACAAATATGGAAAAGATGGCAACCGTTCAACGTATTAGCTTCTAGCTTGATGCTAGTTAAGCATTCAGACAGCGCTTAGAGGATAGTATTGATGTTTAGCTAAACTAATAGACCAAAGAGAGATAACCTTAGGCATGTCTACACTGCTGATTTGGCGAAAGGACAGAGAGATGGAGTAACTCCAACAGCTAGCCATTTGCATTTGGTTTGAAAATGAAAAAGTGCCCTGTTTATCTCATTGTACCGAGTTCTTTATTTAAGCGATGGGGTAATTCTGCAAAAGTGCGAAAAGTGAGTTAGCGCCGAAGCAATACCTGAGTGAAAAGAGATGCGAAACAGCTCCCTTACTCGATGGAAAGCGAGTAGAGTCTGTGAATTTAATTAGCATGGACTGGCCTGAACCATTCCAAGGATCTGCATGCCAAGTCTTATGCTTTAATAGGCCTTTCTGCGACTCGGAGGGTATCAAGCAGTGCAATAACTAATGCAGGCTCTCTGCAGTGATGGTGACAGCTCTTTCAATCAGGCTGGCTCTTCACCAGGGAGACTCGCAACAACACAGCCATGCAAAACAGTGCTCGGGAATAAGCCGTGTCAGCACTTGAAATGCACCTTTGAAAAGCTTTCTTCATCAATCCAACACTAGCCGGCCATTTGAACCGCCGACCCGTGCGATCAGAGGCAGGATTAAGTCCAACACAGCACAGGGAAATAGCTGGATCTCTTCAAAACCCGAGCAAAATCAGAAAAGGATTATTAAAGGAGCCGGAGAACAAGGTCAGAGACTTAGGGAAGAACAGAAGACAAGGTGAACTTCAAGTTCATCCCCGAGCCCCAGAAAGGCTCGCTAGGAATCCGAGCGAGCTGAGGCTAAGGATGGTGAAAGCTCCCCTGCCAGCATGCTAGGCTCTACTTTTGATGTTAATTCCTTGAAAGCTGTTTCTTTAGCAGGGGATTAGCACGCAGGGAGCCCGGCTTAGCACGCCAGGACTAATAAAGATGACACATCTAACACAGGTACTCGTTCATGCGGCACCTAGGGAGCCGTGCTCATGACGTCCTACTAATTATAACGAGGCGCATTTTCTTAAGCCAAGGGTAGCGTGGTATTCTGACAAGCGATGAGCTGTTTAGCATCTTTTTTGGACTCAGTTGCTTTATCCTCAGACAAAGTTCTTTATTAGCCTGTGAGACTGCACACGAGTCCCAGAGCTTGACAGTTATGAAGTGTGTCCATTATAGCCCATAAACGACCATTAGAGTTACTGATTAGCTTCCACGGCTGTACTAGCTCGAGGGAACGATGCTGCTAATGATCACAGGGCAGCTTGCATACCAAACCAACGCCCAATTCATCTGTTCGGCCAGCTACGGCGAGATTGATTGGAAATTCCCAAAGAACAATCGCCCCTCTGAGTGCTTGAAATAATTCTGCCCTTCCGTTTCTGAAGTCTGTACTCCAAGCTGACAAACAAATGGAGGCATTCTCTCCCTCTGTGATCAATTATCATTTATTTTAATGGCTTGATCTGACAGATACGAGTGAAGCTCCAGTGAACATTCTAATTGCCAGAGATCTTTTTTTTTTGCTGTTGTTGTTGTCTTGGTGTGGTTAGGTCTTCACAGGAACTCTATTAAAATATTTTGTGATAATCATCCCCTGCCCTGGAGGAATTATATCCTTGAAAACTTTGACACTCTTGAAATCTTTTGCCGATTAAAAACAGAAGAGATTATTTCCTCCTGTTCCGCCGTCGCACCAATCAGACGAGATTTCCAAAGATGAGATAACGCAAATATTTAATAGGCCACGAAGGATTTCCAGTTTCAGGCTGAGAAGTGGAACCACAAATCAGCCGGGAACGAAGATTTTAACATTGTTAACTTTACCCTTAGTAGATTTTTTAATTGGCTCCATAAGCTCTGGTTCACGTTAGCACATTTCCTTACGTTGCAGTCATCCATCACGCTGCTACGTTCACTGTGCTAGTTATTATTTTGTCAAAAAAAGTGCATAAGATGAAACCGCAAATCAGCCTCCGAACTCCCGTCTGAGCAGGACGTGAAAAGGCCAGCTTCCCGTTATACCACTTTGCATTAACTATAACAACAGTGATCAGTGCGTCAACGTTTCTATTACAGCTGTAAAAAAAAAAAAAAAAAAAAGGTTCTGTATATATAAAAGCAGTATATCTCTGATGCAGAGCTTGCAGCTGCGCATGAGGCTGTGATCCTTTTCTGCTCCGGTGGAGACGTAACAGTGAGGTTATGCTTCCCAATACTGCTATCGCTCTCTCACACACGCGCGCGCAGAGCAGGACGACCGAGTCTCGCTTATCCGAAAGAGACGAGGAACACCTTTTTAAGCTGTAAACTTTTTTTTTCTGCAGCAAAAGGTTGGCATAAAAGGCTGCGTCTTGGATTTTGCAGTTATATCTGGCGTCCCGAAAGGTGTATTTAACAAACAGTGCATTTAGAATCTATGAGTATAAATAACGCAATAATCAGACGGTTAAATATATCATTAATCTGGCATTTTCATTTTTCACCACAGACTTTATACATATCTCAAAGCAGGACTGGATTAAAGCGACTATAAATTATGAACGACCCATCCATCATCCAATTCATGAGTGGCAGGACGTTTGAATATTTACATCACATCCTTCTTGCCCTGAGAAGATATTGTTAAGCCATTCCGGAGGTGCATGTTTGATTTATTCAGAAAGAAATGCAATTATTAAGTGATTGCTGTATATCTAGAGATGTCTCATTATCACATTGCCTAAGTTTATGTAAATATCCTGGATGAATTGTTTCCCAAACTTTTAATTATCAGAGTATTTTGTACAGTTTTACAGCTCAAAGATAATGAGTTGAACTTGCCAGTTGAAGCAGGGAATCATCATGCAGGGCTGGAATGCAGTCTTTCAGTAGGATTGAGATGTGCTGTGAAACTAAATAACATGTCTACTAGCAAAAAAAAAAAAAACATCAGTTCAAAGGCCGAACATCAAGAGAGACTAAACTGACTAAACAGCCCCAGGGTCCAAGTCATTAGATCAGACTGTAGTGGTGGAGAGAACGAGAGAGAGAGAGAGAGAGAGAGAGAGAGAGAGATAGTAAGAGAGAGAGGTTGCATTTTCAGCTATCGCTAAAGATGTGCAGAGTGAATTATATTTTCTTAAAGCCGTTGCTGGTTTATTGCATCAGGCACGGCTAATTTCTGAAAACAATAACAGGAATGGGCATGGGGTTACGGGCCGATGTCATCAGGCTTCAGTTACTGAGGCGTGTCATCAGAATTTTTCCTGCAGCCAGCAATACCTCAGTCGTCCTGCAGGGGCCAGTGTGTCTGAGTTTGGAGATGATAAAATAAATAAATAAATAAAACATCCACCATGAACTGTAACAAAGAGATCTGGAAAAAACTTCATTAATTCTCTGTGATGTTCCTCGAGGAGCTGCTGATTCTCAGGGTGCGCGTGGATTCGATGAGGCCTACTGTTTGAGATATTGGCGTTACAAACAGGATTCAATATTTTACACAAGCGGAGATGTTCGGCGCACTTTAGCGGAGCCACAGATCGATCACCACATAGGTGTGGAGTGCTCTTGTTTAGAAAAGGAGCTCAGTGTGTAGCAGACAGCGTCGAGATTGGGCCTGGAGCTGAATGAGCGTCGGCTGCATAGGAATTTTTTTCGACAGAGAGCACGGACAGAAACACAAATCACACATTGATTGATGTTAAAACGGTTCTTACAGCAATTTTGCAGCCGCCCCTGGACGTGAAATAGCGAGTCAGTGGTGCGTAACTGCTATGAATGAGATCGATAGGTGTTGTGTTTGCTTATTGTATTGAAAATCTTGTGCATGTTCATCTATAAGTGGATATTTGCTTGTTATAGTTGGGATGTGATTAAAAGGGAAAAGAAAGTCACATATTTTTACAGTGCAGTTTTTTTTTTCTTTTTCATTGTCATAGTGAAGAGATGAGAAGAGAAGAGACAAGAAGAGAAGAGAAGAGATGAGAAGACAAGAGAAGAGATGAGATTAGATGAGATGAGAAGAGATGAGAAGACAAGAGAAGAGAAGAGATGAGAAGAGAAGAGAAGAGAAGAGACAAGAAGAGAAGAGAAGAGATGAGAAGACAAGAGAAGAGATGAGATGAGAAGAGAAGAGATGAGAAGAGAAGAGAAGAGAAGAGACAAGAAGAGAAGAGAAGCGATGAGAAGACAAGAGAAGAGATGAGATGAGATGAGAAGAGAAGAGAAGAGAAGAGAAGAGATGAGATGAGAAGACAAGAGAAGAGAAGAGAAGAGATGAGAAGAGAAGAGATGAGAAGAGAAGAGACAAGAAGAGATGAGAAGACAAGAGAAGAGAAGAGAAGAGAAGAGATGAGAAGAGAAGAGATGAGAAGACAAGAGAAGAGATGAGATGAGATGAGAAGAGAAGAGAAGAGATGAGATGAGAAGAGAAGAGAAGAGAAGAGATGAGAAGAGAAGAGATGAGAAGAGAAGAGATGAGAAGAGAAGAGATGAGAAGAGAAGAGACAAGATGAGAAGAGAAGAGAAGAAATGAGAAGAGACAAGAAGAGAAGAGATGAGAAGAGATGAGATGAGCTCAGGCAATTTGGCAACCTGTCAATCAGGGGTGATAATAATGTGTGTATCTGAAGTGGGTTCAGTCCGATGTCAGAAGCGTCGATTCTATTTTATACGCATCACTAATAATCCTCCTACCTCAATTACGCCCAGATCCTCCTTTCACTTTCTTTTTTTCCTCCTTACTGATGAGAGCAAAGTGCTGCAGTGCTCTCATCTGGTCTTGTATAGAAATGCATATACAGAGAACATAGAACCCCCACCCAAACCCCCCATCCACCACCCACTAACACACACACACACACGCACATAAACACACTACATTTGCACACTCATTTCAGTTCAGTACTCGGGTGCACGCCTCATATATATCAGATTGCTTTTGTGGGTCTGTGCTTTTATACTAGAAATCATAGTCCATATCTTATGGCTGTCTCAAGCTCAATATACACACACACACACACACACACACACACACACACACACACATGCTTTCTAGCATCACTAGCTACAGAGCTCTAGCACAAAGGTGCAACCATAAATCACCTGGGAATGAAGTTTTAACTCTGCACAATCTTTTTTGTATATTTTAATTGGCTCCATCAGTTCTAGTTTAGTTTATCATTTTTCTTTACGTTGTAGTCATCCATCACGCTGACGCACTCACTGCACGCATTATTATTTCAGCTTCTTCTTTTTTTTAATGGCGAAAAAAAATGATCCGAGATGAAACAACCAGCTGCATTCGTTCTCCCCTTTCTGAAAAGTCTGCGCCTGGTCTTAACTTTTTTTTTAAGCTTGCACATTCAGAGGGATTGGAGAAGAATTTGCATGTGCAGCGTCTCATTATTGTTATTATTAAAGTAAGAGCACTGTGTTATTCATGAGCATGCCTGTAATGTTTGAATATGTCAAAGAAAAAAAAAAAAAAGAGAGAGAGAATGGAAATCACGGGAGGTTGCGAGTTCCCCGTAATAACCTGTTGTGTGCCGCGCTCACGTTCTGGGCTCGCTGCATAATGCAGGCTGAATATAACACAGATTTCAGTATCACAAAACACACATTTCAGTGTTCTGGATATTTTACGCAGAAAGAAAAAATACTGAAGGGAAAGAAGGAAAAACAATTGTGAAGGTATTTATTAAATTGATCAATAACAAAGGAAGTGAGTTTTTATTAGTTTTGGAAGCAACAAAAATAAAATAGGCTCTGCAGGTCAAAAGTCAAGCACACAAAGCAGCAAGAGAGCAATAATTAAGTGGATGATGGATGGATGGAAGGATGAATGGGTGGGTGGATGGATGGAAAGATGGATAGCTGAATGGTCAAATGGAGGCATGGATAGATGATTGGATGTATAGATAGAAGAACAGGTGGATTAATTCATTGACAGAAAAAACGGATACATAGTAAAACAGTCAAATAAGCATGGATCACTAGGTGGATGATGGATGGATGGATGGATGTATGGATGGATAAAAGAAAAAGTGAAAAGATGTGCCATAGATTGATGGATTGATAAAAGAAGAGCTAGATGGATGGATAGATAAAATAATTAGTGGATGGATGGATGGATGGATGGATGGATGATAGATGAACAGTGGATGGATGAATGGATGGATGGAAAGAAAAACAAGTGGATGGATGGATGAATGGATGGATGGAAAGAAAAACAAGTGGATGGATGGATGGATGGATGGAAAGAAAAACAAGTGGATGGATGGATGGATGGAAAGAAAAACAAGTGGATGGATGGATGGATGGATGGATGGATGGATGGATGGATGGAAAGAAAAACAAGTGGATAGATGAATGGATGGCTGATAGATGAAAAGTGGATGGATGGATCATGGATTGATGGGTAGATAGAAGAACAATTGGATGGATGGACAGATGTACAGTATGTATGTAAGATGGATGGATGAACTGTTATATAATTAAATAGTTAAATAGAGGACTGGATAGTTGGATGGATGGAGGGATAGATAGATGAACAGAGGCATGGATGGATGGATTGATGAATCACATGCTTACTTGTTGGAGGTCAGCTCTGCACTTGTCAGACACCCACTGTGTGTTTGTGTGTGTGTGTGTGTGTGTGTGTGTGTGTGTGTGTGTAGCTGTCAGCTCATTCCCCTGCTGCTGTATTAGACGCTGATGAAAGACAGCAAAAAATTTGTGTTAACATCTGGGATTGTGTGCGTGCCTGGAATAATTGATGGTTTGTCACGTTGCTTCTGTGGCAGAAATGATTGTGTAGAAGAGAGGCGTGCAGCAGAGACGGATGGAAAAACACTCCCGCAGCACCACAATGCCACAGCGCTGAGTGTTAACAAAACATGGCACACTGGCACGACTCGGAGTGATAACCCAGCACGAGACAGTGGCACAACATTCGAACAAAGCACAGCACCATGGCTGGGCAATATGCTGAAAACTCAGCACGACTCATAAACATGACTTTAGCCTGAACAGAGAAGAATAGAGAGAAGAAGAGCGCTTCCATTCAGCTTTATCTCCAATTCAGACTGGAGCACAGCTTGCTGAAAGAGTATATTAAAATCTAAATGTGCAGCCAAACTCTGAACGGATGGATGGACAGATATCGAAATGGACTGATAAATAAACAGATGCTTAAATACATGGACAGAATGTTGAATAGTGAAATCGCGGCATGAATAGTTGAGTGGGTGGATGGATGGATAGTTAAATTGGGAAATAGAGGCATAGACAGAAGTGCAATGATGGATGGATGGATAGATGGATGAATACGTAAATGGACAGATAGTTGCATAACACTGCATGGGTAAATTAACTGACAGTTAAACACGTGAATGGATATTTGAGTACTGAAATAGAGGCATAGGTGATTAAGGAGATGAATGAATGGATGGATGGACAGTCAAATAGAGGAATGGACAGTATGGATGGATACAGTAATGAATGAATGACATTGAATTACTTGTGAGAGGTCAGCTCTGCACTCATAAGAAGTGAAATGACAACACTGTGTGTGTGTGTGTGTGTGTGTGTGTGTGTGTGTGTGTGTGTGTGTGTGCTGTATTTGATAGAATGGATAGAGTCCTGGATTATTAATTGGATGGATGGATATATGGCGCTATACAACACTGTTATACTGATTTAAAATACAGCATGGCAGAAATGAGAGAAATTCTTTACAGCGCAGGATTGGATGGATGGATGAGCATGAGGAAGGATGACTGGATGCATAGAATGATAGTCGATTCAACAGATAGATGCATTCTTCATTTGCCATTATTTCAAACAAAGGCGGTGCAAACAGCCATCACGTTAACTCTCTCTCTCTCTCTCTCTCTCTCTCTCATCTCATTCTTTTTTTCTGAATCCCATAACCTCTGTGAGCTCCTTTGTGTTTTAAATTGCCGGTTCGATATTAAACTATTAATTTGCCATAATAATGTACTCCTCAAAAAAGACAGTCTCATCAGGAAACGTGGTGCTTTTGATGAATTACTAATGCATTAATAATATCAAAGCATGAATTATTGATGCACATCTGACCTGCCATGAAAGAGATTTAGTAGCACCAATGAAATGAGATTAGTACAGGACCTTCTGGCCTGCATGTGTGCAGGTGTGTGTGTGTGTGTGTGTGTGTGTGTGTGTGTGTGTGTGTGTGTGTGTGTGTGTGTGTGTGACAGACAGGAGGAGAGAGAGGCTCCAGGCATGGTGTGAACAGGTGTGCATATAAGTAAGTGTGTGTGTGTGTGTGTGTGTGTGTGCTGCTATTGAGGATGCAGTGAAGCTGAATGCATTGATTTTGCACATGAGCACATTTTCAATGCTGAAGAAATATTGAGTTGAATTGAGCAGCGTGTGTAACTGATGCTCTGTTGTGAAGGCACACATCATCATTAATGGAGTACATCAATGATCCAACACACACACACACACACGCACACACGCACACACACATACACATGGATTACTATTCTCTTGAACCAAAATATGTGGTATAAAATGCTTAAAGTAAAAATCCGCCCTGAACCTCTTGCATATTAATCTTTATAATTAACACCTAATTAAGCTTCTTTCATCAACAATCTGTCTTCACTTTGGTTACCGGTTTCCTGCACTACCCACAATGCCGTTCCACCTCCTGCTGACAGTGGTGCAGTGGGATGTACTTCCTGTCTTGTTAAAGAGAGCGATGCAGCGGCGCTTTAGTCCTTCAGTCTCTCCAGGTGTCTCACTTCCTCATTTCTGCTTAAACAGATCAGCTTCCAAAGCTTCCACCGTCACCGCCATCGCGCTTGTCACCTCATAGCTGAGCCGAGTCTGGAGTCACTGCATCGTGCACGTGGCTGCTCCGCATTCAGCGTTTCTCTGCTCAGGTTCTCATTAATATGATGTTTAAAGTAATGCCAGAAAATACTGCGTGATAAAGAGAAATTTTGCTTTTTCTGGCGCTGACAGCAAAAACTCATTGTTATTACTTCAAATCAACTGCTAATGTCTGACAGGAATAACGAAAATGCAAGAAATTAGCACTTCGAATTAGTAAACACATCACAAATATGTCCATATGAACATCTTTAATGTGTTTCAGGGAGGAGATTTCCTTTAACTATGTGCATTATTAAAGGAATGATTAAGAGTGTGTGTGTGTGTGTGTGTGTGTGTGTGTGTGTGTGTGTGTGTGTGTGTGTGTGTGTGTGTGTTGTCATGTTTGAGAACAGGACCTTGTGGGCTAATCTAAAATTTGGAAAACTAAAGAAAACTAAAAACCAAACAGAGGCAAAGATTTCCTTAATTAGGTTATTAATTTAGCATTAATTAGCTACAGTAACAGTTATGACACTGGAAGGTCCTCTCTAATATATATATGTGTGTATGTGTGTGTGTGTGTGTGTGTGTGTGTGTGTGTGTGTGTGTGTGTGTGTGTGTGTGTGTG
>JAQQZR010000009.1:1380893-1436896 GCA_030068235.1 Notoglanidium macrostoma | reverse complement strand
GTTCATGCAGCTACAGGAGCATTAGTGAGGTCAGGCGCTGATGTTGGGATGTCGAGGAGGCTCCAGTTCCAGTTCATTCCAAAGGTATGAACACCACATATGAGTGTGATATTCAGGGGTGCACATACTTTTAGCCAGATAGTGTAACTGTGTGTAATAGATAATCGGAGACCAGATCAGTGAGTTTGTTTGAGGCACAGAGCTGCCTGATGGATGATTTACACCCAGATTCAATGCACCGTGCTAAACTGGAGGCTATTAGCGTTCTTAACGTGTTTGCAACATCAGCCTCAATATCTCTATTGCGCAACTGAAGAAAAAAACAACATCTCAGCCGATTTACTACATTTGTAAGGTAAATGAGCCATTGTGGAAATTTTTCTTCGCCCTGGCCACACCCCTTATTATTATTATTATTATTTCCACCGGCGTCCTGCAGCAGTGTAACGATCGGACAAGCTGGACCAGTGCATTGATTTAAACGGTGATTAAATTTAATTGAGGTTTCAAAGTCATAGTTTTACGCTGATGTGTAAATAAGCGCTTAACTCGGATACTTTCAAAATGGTTTTTTAAACCACACAAACGTTTTAAAATCGTTTTTACATCCAATTGAATTTGGTGTGACGTTACCGTTAGCGCACATGTTAGCATCAAACTGAGTAATTAGCTCGCGGCGGAGTGAACGATGTGAGCGGTGTCTGCCTCTATCAGAGCATGTTAGCGGAGGTTGAGCAGAAGGAAATGTCACAGAGCGAGTCGTTTCTCTACAGCGCTCCAGAGCTCATAAATACACTCCTGCACTCCGAGCGAAAGTTGCTCCAAGCATATTTTACTTTATAAATAATTTACCATTCAGCTATTTCTGTTATCCTATTATTTGGATTTGAAGTCTTGAAACGTGAGTAAATTTGACTGAAATAGAAAAGCCTGACAGGTTGTGACTTGCCTCCATTCACAGGGAAAACACGCCCGGCACTCGTGTTTATCACGTCAGCAGTCACAGGAATGGGCTCCGTAATACAGCTACATATTTATGGAGGTCACAGAAGGGTCTGCGATCACCGCCACAGTAAAACCTCTGCTGACAATACCGCCGAGCAACACAGCGTTTTACATAAATATTTACTCTTTACACTATAGCGCTGTTCTATTCTGGATTCTTAACATTTATGGAAAGTGTAATTTGTATCATTTTTGTCGCCCTTATCAAACAGCGCTGGGTTTCGAGACACAAAATGAATACGCTCCACCGTGCCTGCAGCAGCGTGATGACGTTACGACATTTCTCCGCTCTGATTGGTTGAACGCGCTCCATTTTACAGACGGAAATCGGAAAAGATTGAAATTTTTCGCGGATGAAAAATCGTGCCGTATGCGTTTAGACCTCGGCTGAGAAGCAAAGGAACAACGATAATAAATCACACAACAATAAAAAAAAAAAAGCACAGAAACAGCAAACATCCAAAGATGAACTAATGACTGTTAACATACTGAACAAACACACTAAACAGGTGAACACAGCGAGTAAACAAACCCGAAACAAAAGCGACAGACAATAACGATAGACACAAGCAGAGCATCAGACTGCTATAGCGTCAGAGCTAACTTGTTCCATGACACTAATGCAACTATAAATGGATAAAAAGTACATGTCCGTTAATACATAAAAATATTACCGTGGTATAAGAACACGTCAGTGCTGATGAGCTGTTCTAGGAAAACTCTGCTCTCTCATGAGTTATTTTCCTGTGACAGCATGACATGAAGTGTTTTATTCTTTCATATTAATTATTGTGAATAAATGAAAGACGGCGCATTCAGTTTTCCTCCATCAAAAGATTTCTCTTTCAAAGAATTCTTCCTGTCCCTGCAGGGAAACGTCCCGTTAACTGTTTACACGCGCTCTAATGAGAACAAATCACTCTAAATGATAATGGAGGGAGACGCGGACAGGAACGTGGCTTTATTCCATCCGAACCGGCGTCTCTCGTGAAGCCTGTCAGACTTCGGCAGATGTTTCTGATGGCGCCAGTCAATTGCGGGGAGGTGTTTCATGCAGAACCACTTGGATGTGAGCAATTACTTCTCAGCCCCTTGTCAAATATGAGCCTCACACACACACACACACACACACACACACACACACACACACAGATGTTCCTCATGCCTGTTAGCTTGAAATGACAGCATCTGGAAAACGTCCCACTGTCACACAGGAAGTTGTAGATAGGCATGGAGCCACAATGGATTCTCTGTCAAAAGAGGTTTTGTTCAAAAGCTCTTATTAACTCATGACATGGTCCAGAAGGAGTCTGGAGTTCAGAGGGCGCTGCTATATGTAACGTTTTTTTTTTTCTTTCTTCATCATTTCTAGGAAGCAGAAGTAAAAAAAAATGAAGCACTTTTCTTCCGAATAGCCACTACACACCCTGCTATTCATTATGCGCAGAACCGTGCTTCGTGGAACCCGAAGCCTGAATTCCGTGAGCTCTTCTGGAAAGAAAACACAGCATTAGTGTTCATCGGAGTGACAGCACCTGGCGCCGGAGTTTCCAAAGCATCAAAAACTTGTATGCTGTTTATCTTGGAGGGTTGAAGCGAACCTCCAGAACTCGAGCTAAAAAAACAAATCTTGTTCTCTTCCAGTGGGCCCCCCCTCTCCCCCCCCCTCTCTCTCTCTCTCTCTCTCCCCGTCTCTCTCTCGCCCTCTCTCTCTTTCTCTCTCTCAATCTCCCTCTCTCATTCTCTCTCTCACTCTTTCTCTCTCTCTCTTTCTCTCAATCTCTCTCTCACTCTCCTCTCCCCTCCTTCAAACATGCCGCACTGTGACATTTAGCTTCTAATGGAGATTTATGAAGTTATCCGAACGCCTCTGGTGTTTAAAAGTTTGGAATCCCGCAAACGAGATGCTTAGCGCCGGCTTTCCATAATGGGCTGTGAAGGCTGGAGCTTGGTGGAGGGAGTCTGAACTCTAATCGCCTTTATGTGTCATCGGTGCTCGTAGACAGCTCCCCATCTGTCATAGCGAGATACATCACACACACACACACACACAGACACACACACACGCACACACAGAAAGAAAGAGATATAAAAAACCCCTATAGAAATGTTGCTCAGTCTCCTTCTTGCTTGTTTCAACATCAGTGCAGCTCATTTTCAGAAAACAGTGTGTGTTGTTATGCTCACTGAGCGCGTTTTATGAGCGATCATGTTTGCTCAAGCCTCAGGATACATTATACATGAGATGCCCTCAAATCTACATAACAACACCAAATGGGCTGCGTTTTCGCTTTCCGCACCATGGCTATTTACCATCGTTAGTGCTGCTCTGCATGTAAACCTGTACAACTCAGCCCATTTGTTACAAATTTACACATTATTCTGATTCTCATTTACAAAGCCATGCAATTCTCACGGCTAGTTAAGTGCGCAGTGGTCCTCGTGCACTACTTATGTAGTCCTTATGTCTCAGTAAATATCTTCTCCACTAAGAAGTGCACAGCTGATAGTACAGCCACTGTGGCGTGAATCTGATAGAAATACATGTGTAATGTGATGTACCTGGAACTTAAGTGAAGCTCATGATATTTGAATATATTGCTTCTGAATTCAGCTGTTTAAAATTCAGGTCTTGTAAATTAAGAAGGTTCAAAAAGGCTTAGTTTCTTCAAAAAAAAAACTCAGGTCTCTGGGATATGCCGAAAAAGCAAACGACCCAGGAGCTAACTGAAGTCAGTCCTTCTGATACAATGTGATATGATAAAACAATTACTGTAAAAAAAAAAAAAAAAAAAAAAAAACAGGGCGTGGCTCCATGTCCTTCTGTTCTATAGAAATGAAGCCAAAATGTCTCTGCCATGTTGTCAAACTTGGAGCCAGAGCTTGTGCAGCACAGACAAGAGTCAAATTCAGGTCCACCCACTCATTTGGTAATCCCGCCCCCTACTCCCAAAACAGCACGTCGTCAAGGCTGTCAATCACTTCATTCCCAGGTGTAGCCACACCTTCTTACAATAGAGTAGAATACATCAGAAACTAATCAGACAATGTAAATGGAAAGATAATTTCGATGGCAAAAGTGACATGGAAAATAAGCTGTTTTGTCACTGAAACACGTGGGAATGGGGCGGAGCTACACAATATACTGCAGCCAGCCAGAAGGGGCGCTAGACCTGTGGTGGCTTCACTTATTAGACACGATTTTTGGACAAGACTCCACAATCCGATGGACTGCAAGGAAAGAATGTAGTAATAAAATGTATTATGAAGTTTAAAATGACTTTATTGGCCGCTTAGTGTTCCTCGGATAAGTATCGGATAAGTGGCTTTACCTCTCCTGTGTTTAGGTCTAGAGAGCGTCCCGTTGTGTATAAAGCCATTATCCAAGAAAACGATTTCCAGATGTGATTCACAGTCCAGCATCTGGATAGAATGAAGCCGAGTTAGCGACCACCGTGATGTGACAGAGGCTTCGGTCCTGGATGCTCGGCTGAGCACCAAAACTCCGTGCAGCAGAGGAACACCTTGACGGCATCACGCACCTCACGTGGCGGCGAGAAGGTGAGGAGGTGAGGAGGCGGCACGGATCCAGCAGGCCAGCATGAAAGAGCTGGACGGGAAATCTGGGGAAGATCCAGGCTCATGCAGGCGGACAGCCAGGTGAAGCAGCTGTGGATCGCCAGTGCAAGTATCATTACCTGGTTCATCTGGCATGCATTTCCTGCAAATGCGAGCTTTATCAGGAGATACTTATAGTCAAAAAGTGTATACATTTTAAACATTCACATCATTAATGAATGAAATGTTCGAGCAAAACATGTTCATGGTGTTCATGTGTTCCTCACACAGCGCTTGCATTTCAGATCACGTGTTTTATTTATGTAGTTTTTTTTTTTATTTATTTGCTTCTTCATCTCTTAATAGTGATAGACATTGCATGTGAGACATTTTTCACAAGACATCTAAATTCCTTTTAAATTGCTTCTACTTATCGTTCGTGTGCGAGTGTGGCTTTATGTGACTTTTCTTTCTTTCCTTTCTGTCTCTCTGCATTCAGACTGTTTTCTAATTAAATAGGTGAGGTCGCACTGTTGTTTCGCTTAATTTCATGCCAATGTCATTTCAGCTGCCGAGGAGAGACTCAATGCCAGCCAGATCCGAGCCAATGAAACGCAGGCGGTGAATACGGCTAAAAGAGAAAAGCAAAGTAATAAAGCCGCGTTCCTATAGAAGATGTTTATTGACCATTTTTAAAGCCCAGGAGATGGAGCTCCAAGGCCTGCAGGCTCGTCTCAAAGCGAGAAGTGAGACAGAGAGATAGAGAGAGAGAGAGAATGGTGTGGATGAGCTGAAAAGAGAACGAATGTTTTTGTTTTAGGGTCATAATTGAGAGAAGGAGGTGTTTTAATGGGTCTTGTTTTAATTCAGTCATACTTTAGATTTTTCTCAGTATTTTTCAAAGCGCAGACTGTAGACCTTGAGGTACTGCTAATAGCTGAAATTCCACAGCGACTCCAACAGAGGAATATATATGCATAACATCATGCAGATACAGGTCAAATGCTTCAAGTGCACATCAAAAGGCAGAAAAAATAGGGAAATGAGAATGACATCTCAGTGACTTTGACCATGGCATCATTGTTAGTGACAGATGGGCTGATTTGAATATCTTAGAAACGGTG
Organism: Notoglanidium macrostoma; assembly: GCA_030068235.1. Taxonomy (NCBI): domain Eukaryota; kingdom Metazoa; phylum Chordata; class Actinopteri; order Siluriformes; family Auchenoglanididae; genus Notoglanidium; species Notoglanidium macrostoma. Next base: position 1,431,209 of record JAQQZR010000009.1, on the reverse strand, counting down.
TTGTTGAATTTCCTTGGACTCTAGACTTTACAAAGAATGGTGTGCAAAAAAACCAAAAGAACATCCGGTTCTGCGGGTAAAAACACCTTGTTGATGAGAGAGGTTGGAGAGAACGGCTATAATGGTTCGAGCTGATGGGGATGGTGATCCGAATAACCGCTCCTTACGCCTGTGCTTAAACAGGAAAGAACCACATCAGGTTCCACTCCTGTCAGCCAAGAACAGGAAACCTGAGGCTGTAATTTACGGGTTTACCAAAACCTGGACAACCGAAGATCGGAAAAAACCATGTGATCTTTTTCCTTTATCTTCCGTGCAGTTGCGGTGAAGCTGCGATCACCGTTCAACAAGACGCTGGGCAGGACGAATGAATCGACATCAGTGCATATTATTGAATGTGGACTTGGTTTATCCTGTGAACTTCATATCTGACTGAAAAACACACGTGACTGTTAAAAAAATATCTCATGGGATCCCAGTCCTGACGCCATGTAACCTTACCACCACTGGATAAGCGTTGAGTAGGGGTGCTTGTACCGGGACCATTTTTGGTCCAGATTTGGATTGTTGTGAAAACTGTAAAACATGCCTATAAATGGAGATATGGAATAGCTGACATTTGGGAGGAATTCCACACCTGAAGCTCCACTATCGTCTTAGTTAACTTCAATCAATACATTCCACACCAACCACCAACCCCATCTCCTCCAGATTATCCAGTCTGTGCCAAAAACAACCCAAAGACAACCATTGTGTACGCACCATTTCAGTTTTGGGCCAGATGTGCCCCAGCTGTTACACCTCCTCAAGGCTGATTTTCTGGAAACCAGAATCGATGTTATACCATGAAAGGTGATAAACGTTGGCCATCACTCACGAATACAAAACACGGTTACAACACTAACGAAATATATGACCTTAAAAAAAAAAAAAATCTTGTGAACTCCTTAAACACATTTTTTTTATTGATCACATGTACGGTCTCTCTTATATAACACCGGATCACATGACGCTCTGGCAGAAGACGTGAGGTCTGCTTTGGATGAGCTGGAAAAGTGAGAAGTTTTTTTTTTTTTAATATGTGTGAAACAAAGGCCTATTCTATGAGTAAGAAAGCAGCAGAGATAAAGCATCCTCGAGCCAATCTGCGCTTGCTGTAATAGTTTTTAATAAATCACAATAAATCTGCCTGCAAAGCGGAGGCCTTTTGTGCCAGCGAGGGAGCAAAAGTGCGAGCAGCAGGAGCTGAAGGCGGCGGTGCAGGAAGAAACTGTTGGTACGACCCAATTTTAAAAAGAATCGTAGTTTTTCCTGCAGCACAGATGAAAGGAACTTGTTGCACGAGCACTCTTAGGTCCGTAGTGTTCCGGTTCTGGAAATGACAAAAGCCATTTTTGCCTCTTATCTGGCCGCCACGAGGGTGTCTGCAATCGGCGTCTGAATTTGTACCAAGTAATGAAAGCCGGATGACTAAAGAAATAGATCTCAGGAATTGTCTGGTACAACTGTGTGTGTGAGTGTGTGAGTGTGTGTGAGTGCGTGTTTTGTAAGGAGTAGAGCAGGTAGCTCAGCTGACTGCACTAAAAGCCTCTGTGGAGGAGCTGAAGCAGAAGAGTGGCGGAGAAAGCACAATAAAAGCCTCTGGCTTCAATTATGTCTCATGGCAACAACGATGGCAGACTGTAACCTGCATTGCTTCCTTATTTCTTCTTTCTTTCTTCCATTTTTTTTTTTTTTTTGCACCAGCTTTATTCCTCATCCATCGCCTTTATTGCTGAAGAGATATTACACACCACCGCTCCAACCGTGTGCTCCTCCACTGCCCTCTAGAGGAACTATGAATTTTTTAAAGGACATGAAACTAGGGCTGGATCTTGATCAAAGCACCGTTCGACCGGTGAGCAGTGTGAACTAAAGTGCAGCAAATTTCAAGGATAATAAGTATGTTATATTTTTTTTTTCTTTTACTCCTGCTCAAGTCGATGGCCTCGAGGCCCAGACTCAGAGATTAAGTGTGGTGTAGAGGCTGTCAGAGCAGCAGGGGTTTGAGCTGGATGGAACTAAATGCGGAGAGAGTCTACAGGTACCTTAAACTTTGGCTGTGTTCGAGATCTGTCGGATTTTGCTTTAATCACCGAGATATAAAAAAAAATGCTCTGCGAGATCAGTGAAGTGGTGAGCAGAAACTCTGAGCAGAGACTCTTCAGTATAGTTGATGTTAATCGTAGCTTTATTGCTGTTTTTCATTTTATCCGTTTGTCACGTCACATGCTGAAGGATTCTGGCTAATGCTCACGCTAATGCTGGACAGCCTTCAGAAACCGCACTAATCGGTGCTCAATTGTGAAGAAATCATAGCAGCTTAAAACAAAATAAAAAAGGTAAAGGTTTTTTTTTATGGCAGGTTTTATTCCTCTTATACTCTCTCAATTACTACAATATTTTATTTATTAAAAAACAGTCATTTATTGTTACACTTTATGTAAATGAAACAAGTTAGTTCCTGTTGTCACTTACATTATAGCAGCTCTAAACAGTCGTTCCCTCACCAGCCTCTCTTTATTCTCTGACACTGGAGACTCCTCCCATAATTGTTACATAAACATCTAACAGGAAACTGCACCATATAGACGGTTAGAGCGCCATGTGAATGAGCTGTCACTACAGAGAACGAGCGCTTTAATATAAAGCTGTGATCTGCAGCTGCACTTCGGTCAGAGCTGCTGTTATTGAAACCTAATCATCACCCTCTGACCAGTCAGATTCATTTGCATGTCTGCTCTTTGCCTCAAATCTTCTGAATTGGCTCCTGGTGATGAAAAGTTTGTCAGTGTTTTTTTTTTTTTTCCCTTGATTTTGCCTCATCATTTGTTTTGTTTGGATGCATTTTAACAGTTTCTGGAGATCATTTGTAGTAAAACTAGAGGCACATTTCCTTTCTTCCCCATTCCAAAACCATGGGGGGTGCAAACTTTGTGCAGAACCTTCAGAGAAAATTTTGTTTCTTCATTGTTCTGATAAACTACTTAAGGCTCACAGCGGCACTCTTAATGAGTCTGTTGTTGTTTTTTAAAGTTCTAGCAGTTTGCCTAACGGGATAATTCAACTCTTGCACTTCTGCTGCAGTGTTACGCAACCTTTCTTTGAAAATACAAAGCATTATACTGTCATATGCAGATGAATAGTGTTATAATTAATCTTTTAATAATCCGTAGTTGATCATTTAAGCTCAGAGGCTTGGCCAATGGTGCTCCCTTTCCACTGACGGAGCAGGTAAGGGGGCCAATACTTAGTTTATAGCAACAGATAGGATACGAACAGTAAGCGTACACCTAGGAGGCGAATTATTTGGTAGGTGGATGGGATAAACAGGCAGCTCAGTGTATATATCATTTCAGCACGAGACCCTTAAGGAGAAGTGGAGCTGTACTGAGCTGATGGCCAGTGCAACTGGAGTGGAGGAGAGGGAGAGAGAGAGAGAGAGAGAGAGAGAGAGAGAACACAGGTACAACATCTCTCCTCTTTCCTGTCAGACCGGCTAATGGTGCCTCAGCTGTTATGTCGGCTTTCCTGATATCACAGCCTGAAGGCGGTGTGTGCTCGTCCGACTAGCTCGAGCCCTGGAGCTGAAAGCCTTTGACGAGAAGTCGAAGCGGACTCGCTGGAGCGCAACAGGACACAGTAGAAGAGATGAAGGCCAAGGTTGAGGAGTTTAAGAGGTAAAATGCCTTTAGACCCTTTGGTTAAACCCTTCAGGGCTTTATTTGTTTTTTAAGCCAACAGAATCCTTTCTACATTTTATTAAACGCAGCGGCGGTAGGTGATGAAACCTGCACTTGACTCGAATAATTACTTTTCCTCATTTGGTTTCCCCAGTTTGGCCTTGCCAGTTCCCACTCACCATCTCTGGCCGGTCATACAACACACGGAAAGGGTGAAGGCAAACACGTGCTTCATCCAAGACACGTGAAGCCATCCAGCTGTTGATGCTGTGTCCCAGGGCAGAGTAACACACTCAGAGGAAAGAGTGATCCATGTATATGAGCTCACACACACACCCATGATTAGCGTCGCTGTGATTGACAGGTGAGAGAGAGAGAGAATAATAGAGGAATAACATTATAGCCCGTAAAACTAGTTGGAAAGTAAAAATATATATAAATGTTATGATTGCATTAGTATTCACTCCCTACTGGTGCAGACAGTCACCACCAGAGTCCCATAATCAGCTGAATGGAGTCGAGCTGTGTGCAATTAAAGAGTCACGTGATCTCAATATAAATAAAGAAACCCAAAGTACCTAATGAGGACCAAAGAGTGAGCAAAACAAGTCCGAGTCAAAGTTCTGGAAAAGTATAAGTCAGGGTTTGGTTATAAAAAATTATCCCAATCTTGGGAGGAAAATTAAATCCATTATTAAATACGTGGAAAGAATATAGAAGACCTCTGACTCAGGCTAGACGAGACCGTACAACAAAAGTCAGGAATAGGCTAAGAGGGGATTAATCAGAGAAGTAATGAAGAGGCCAAGCATAACGCTGAACACGATGCTACCACCACCATGCTTCACTCTGTTGACGGTGTTCTCAGGATGATGATTATTTGCAAGGTATATTAATTTTCCACATTATGGGTTACGTTGGATGACATATAATTCCAGTTAAATCCAATTCAGTTTCATCAGGAACATTTGTTTTGTATGTGGAAAAGTTTGAGGGGGTGAATACTTATGCACATCACTGTACATATTTGTACCATACTTCAATATCACATGAAATTCATTCGTTCACTTATATAATGTTTCATATATTTTTCCACACTTTTTATTCATTTTATATACACAATTCATTTGTGTCCATGATCTCTTGCAAGATTCGCATGACTCATTCTTTCGCATGATCACATATGGACCTGTATTTAAGTTCAGACGTGCGCTTTCGCATGTGGAAAAATGTACCCCTGTGTATGAAATGATTTTTCCATAACGTAAGCTAACAGAGTAAAAATTAGCACATAAGAGGCATTTCAGCAAGCCTAGACAAAAGGATTTCTCTAGAATAAGCCCACTTCATGGACCAGCCGTGTAATCTACACGTCCAGCCATCAGGAACGCTGACATTCAGGCGGTTATTTCTGTTAAAGGTCCATGCGGGTGAACAGCGACCCGTGCTGCTTTCTTCCGAGCCACTCAGCGCACTAACAGAGAGCTGACACTGATGAGGGGGGGAAATGATCACACCGCATTATCACGCATATAATAATAACAGGGTTGGACTGCTTTCTCCTGCTATGCCCATTGTCAGGTGTGACTTATTTCTGCTAAGAGAGGTCAGAGACATTCTCCACTCAGTCAGCTAAGCGTGCTTTCAATGACAGCTTGACATGTTTTAGAATAGCTGAACATTCAGAAGGTCATTTTTTTTTTGTGTTTAATTATTTAGAAGTGTAATGAGGGAACATTACATTCAAACTGGAGTTCACCTATATTGTACATCATGAGGAAATCCTAAATGACACCACTGCTACTTTTCCAGATATTAAGCTGTGTTAATGTAACTAATTACATATTTAAAAAAAAATTTTTTTTTGCAATTATGCAACAATGAAATGCACATAACGCAATTTGTGTTTCGGAGACTCACAAAACAGGCTTGCACAGCTTATACAAGTCTTCATGGTTTGCATAATTAGAAGGAAATAATCAAATTGCTTCAACAGTTGTCTTAAGAATGGTGTTTAATGAGATAGGATTTGCTTATGTTGTGGCATTATGAGATACAACAGCAGGACACTTGAAGTTGATTTGAAAATCCTGAGCAATTCAATAAAATGAACACCGAAGAAAATAAGAAGTGCACATAATGTTAACGTGCCTCTGTATCTTGTTGAGATTCAGTACGAGTCATAAGGATTTTTTTATGTATTTCTAGCCAACACAGATGAGAAGCTGTTCTGCAAACTTTCAACATTTCTCCATCTAACATGGTTAATATTCCACAAGCCTACTAATGATTACATTAGATTTATTTGCTGCTAATGAGTCTGCAAACTTTTACATTTGCCCCCCCCCCCCGCGGTTTTTTTTTTTTCCGTGTCATTCTCTAATTCACCACAAGAGGTAGCTGTCTTTTAAAATAGCAAAGGCTTGAAAGAAAGTGTTAATCAGGACACACACGGAAGGAAAAAAAAAAGAAAAATTAAAAAAAATAATAATAAAAAATGAAAATGAGACCAGGAACAAAACCGCAGTGCATGCAGTTACAGGAAAATAATGACTCTTAGGGTGCAGTGACTGCTTCATCACAACACTCCAATGGCAATTTTCCCCATAAAAGCATAAAACTGCTTATATTTATGAGAAAATCAGGACTGGCTTGGACTGCAACGTTAACACGTGACAGAAAGGAAAGAGAACAAAAGGTCGTGTAAATAAAAAGCGGATGCAGTACAGCAGCCAGTCTAAGATTAGAGACGTGAAAGAAGTTTCCTTCCAACCTATAATAAGCTCTGAAGATAAATGCAGAAGTGCAGCTGTTCAACTGGAAATGGGGTTAAGAAAAGAAGTCATTGCATTGTAGGATCGTGTTTATTGAACTGAGATGAGGTCATGACAAACCAAAAGGTCAAATCATTGACCGGATGAGTCTGTTCTTTCAACCGATTGACCTAAAGCATGCTGATGAACCATTAAGGACGTTCCAGACCTCGTACAAAAATGAAGCGGTCCTCTCCCAACCTGCAAAAAATAAAAAAAATGTTAATGAGCAAGTGTCTTATCTTCATGACTGGCTGGGAAATTTACACTTCAAGCCCACCTGGTGCTGTCCCAGTTGTCCACGGAGTTCTTGGCAGCAGAGCGCAGCATCCACAGGGTTTTCAAGACTTGACCACCTCCTGGTAAAATGAAACACTGACCCACCCAGGAAGCGCATGACCCTTCAGGGAACAGTCACAAAAACAGGCTCATTCGGACAGATCTCCCGCTTCCTGTGAACCGATTGTCCTACCCAATTCCACACATAACCAGCCTAGACTTACCATAATCACCTGACTGAAACAACCATGCAATAATAACAAACTCGTCCAGACACCACTACGACTGGGCCACAAGAACCAGATCTCCTAGATCGCCTTCTGACAGATGTAATGAGCAATGCAGGACTATTCATTGTGCAAAAAGCATTATACACCTCTCATATCTGATAACCTGGAAAGCAATTTGAAAAAACCTGTGATGCCCGAGTGTTAGAAAACCATGGCTGACACGGACAAGCACGTGGCGTGAAGACGCGTCAAGTCAGAGCCACACCATGCAAGCATTATCTACAGCTGACTGCATTTCAGAAGTCATGAACTGCTGAAAATATCCAGAGGAAAAAGCGTTCAAGAACATGCACGCACACAAAACCCCCCACTAAAATGTGCATGATTGGGTTCTTCAGGAGCAGGAAGTGTTAAGAGAACCCAGGTGAAAAAGGTAAAGCTTACATGTGACACTAGTTAGCCTTTGAAGTGAGCAACTCTTACCATGGATTACCGTTTTCTGCTTAGCCTACTTAAAATATTAAGAAAGGCATCAACACTTCACTCCTGCCTCAGTCGTGTTCTGCCACACCACAGATTCCTGGTCCTGGAGAACCCCCAGTCCTGCGCATTTCAGCCTGCACGTCAGCTGTTAATTAGCTGATTAGTTGAATCAGGTGAAACTAAACAGTTTCCTGAACTCGTTACCTTTCGCCCACAGCACAGAAAACGCGATGGTGGGCTGCTGGCTGTCACTAATCACCCCGACCACTTTGGAGTGATGGTTCGGACCCGCCGCCCCGCGCGCGCTCTCCACTGCCGTCCGGTACACGCCTCTCACTTCCGGTCCAACAACGCTGAGCTGAAGCTGGGAGCCGAGCTCGCTGTGCCATTCCCCGGTCACGTTACAGCCCAACACCTGCAACACGGCAAGGACAGAAAATACAACTACATACCTCCAGTTAACTTCATTATAGGTTTTGACGATAAAAGGCTATTTGCACTTTACTTTTCGTTCAGAGTCTGGAAATAAAGTTTGTCCGAGAATTATCTGGGTCATTCCTAGCGCGAGAAGGCAGAAACACGCAGAAAACGACTCCATTGTGACACACAACGCATGCGCAACGTGGGCCTTAAATGCGCAGTAATTAACCACGCCACACTCCACATATTGGTTAATTAGCTCGAAGCCACGCCCATCTCCAGCGCTGCTCTTAAATCGTGAACGGATGTAAGACTCAAACAGCTGTACTTTATACAGTGCAGGAATGTTTTTTTTTTATTCCTTTCCATTTGAGCTACCATCAAGGTCAGGTTTATTCATTTCTTCAGTTTTCACAATGAATAAACATTTAACCAAACTAATGGCAAGAAGTCCATATTAATCTGTGACACTTACTAATCCTAAACCTGACCAATTCGTGCGGTCTGAGATCCCAAAATCAATGGAAATTTTTTTATATTTAATTGCTCTGTTTTTCTATTTGATAATGTCTTCAGTAAATACTTAATCCTGATCAAAGTGGTGGTGGATCCGGAGTCTATCCTATGAACACTTGGTGTGAAGCATGCAGGAACACATGCAGGGTGAAATCTTCAGTCCGTCACGTACACATATTCACACCTGGGGCAATTGAGAGTTGTCAGTCCAACTACCGGCATATTTTTGGACAGATGGAAGAAACCAGAGAACCCGGAACCTACATAGACACAGGGAGAACATGTGAAATTCCACACAGGACCAAAGCCGGTACTGTGGAGGTGTGAGGAGGCAACGCTGCCTGCTGCACATGCACCATGTCATCCTTCTATTTTTTGATCTCAGGTTTAAAAGTCTCCGTGCTTTACAGCAGAAAAACCTACATTCTACGAATGACATTTTACTTTGAGAATTTGACTTTGAGAATGAAATTTTAGTTCAGCACAGAATAAACAATCACTTATTGGATATATTCCCCCTCTCTTTTACACTCGTGTTGTTTAAATGTGTACATAGACTTGGTTTAAAGGCATGAAATCACGGTTTAGTTGAGATAAAGAGTGGAGAAATAATTAGCGTGTAATGTAGGGGGTCATTGTTATTATTGTCCTATTTAGAGTTCACCGTGACACCATTTTTATGAAGATTTACATTTCAATTTCCTTCTCTTAAGGAAATAATAACATAAAGGAAATGCCATTCCATATAAAAGGATTTCCCTTTATAGAATTCAATTAACTTTTATCACTATACAAACACACTCAGGAAAAGCAATATTCAGCATTTACTATATTGCTAGACGTGGTCTGTTGTCAGTCTTTGTGTGTGTGTGTGTGTGTGTGTGTGGGCGGTGCAGGCAACATAAATCAGTCATTGATGGGATTATTGTGGATTATTGTTCTGAATGACCGGCCGGGTTTGTAAAACACGTACACACTCCTTTATGTCCAGGTCAAAGGATGTTTGTTCTGCAGTACAGATGAATTAAATATGATACAGGATGTGCACTAGCATGCAGTCTATTAAAACACTTCTGAATTGAAATAAACCTGATCTGAAACAGAAAGAAATTTCTATCCAGGTAAAAATGGTGAATATCATTAACCAGAATTAAACAGAAAACTGATCAAACTTCTGCTTGATGTCAGATGCTAATGTTAGCCAGTCTACATGTTTTGCTCTCATAAGACTTTCAAAGTTTGGGATTTTTTTAAATAACCAAACCCTGCCTGACCGATGTAGTTCCCGAGAACTTTGTTCTTGGCTCGAACCTTTAGGATTTTTACTTGTAAAAAGTTTTGCACACTATATTGAGATTTTACATTGAGTTACACAATGTGGAAAAGTTCAAGTGGGGGTGAATACTTATGCAAGCCCCTCTGTAGAGATAAACCAAGACTTAAGAACGGTTTCTAAAACCAGGAACTTTTTTTCGTCCTCTCTGCTCTGATGTTTTTGGATTTCATGGTTTAAATCAGTTGCCTAAATTGAATTCTACGCTGAGGATGCGGTGCGTCTGTAAGAGGCAGGCAGGACTTGGTGTTTGAAGTGTGTGAAAGTGCAGAGGCAGATGAGTTCCTGTTACTGATTTAACAGTCATGTCGCTTTCATCATGCAGCACCTGAAACGTCTTTAAAGGGCGAGGAGCTGATGGAGGCTGACAGAGTAATGCAATTAACGCCGCTCGTCTGATCTTCATAACTTGTAAGAACGTGCAACGTGATTAAGAACATTTTCATCAAAGACGTCTAAGAAATTTTTTTTTATAATAAATAAAGAAAGAAATAAACTTAGAATTCAGTAATCATGTGTACAGCCTTTGATGTAATGGATGTTCTATTGGATATTTAAAGAGGTGGTAAATCGGTGTTTTTGTGAACAGCTGCATGGAGATTTAAAGGATCTGAAACAAACTGTGATGGGATTAGTATACGCAGATGGATGAGACAAGCAGGTGGAGGTGAAGTGTGTGTGTGTGTGTGTGTGTGTGTGTGTGCACGTGTGTGTGTGTAAGCAAGCACTTTATTGACCTGAAGCTGACCTGACCGAAAGGCTGCGGCACCTCAAATATTCACTCTTTATAACCGTGGTGAGCAGAAAAGCATCTCAGGACACACAACACGTCAGACCATAAGGCAGATGATCTACAACAGAAGAAGACCACATCAGGATCCTGTCACTCCTGTCAGCCAAGAACAGGAATCTGAGGCTACATTAAGCACAGGCTCACCTAATGCCGGCCTTACACCAAACGACTTTTCACTGTCGCAGACAAATTTATAATGTTGGACTAATACTTTGAGCGTTTTGCTGGAGTTGTAGTGCTTCAGTCATCTTCATCGTTTAGTGTAAGGTGGTCAGGATAGCTGTCTGTCTTTTTCTCGTGTTGATGTTGCAATCAAACGGGTTTAATATTATCACAAGTTTTTAGTCTTGGCTCATACAAGTAGTGACGTAAACATGGTCAGCAACCAGTAGCTGATCTTTCTCCGGCACCGAGCAGCAAAGCAGGAACGGGAAGATCTCTGAAGGGAAGACAGACACGGAGGAGACTCCAGGGAGGCCTCGGTGTTTGCAAACTTATAGTCTGTGACTAAAATCTCTGTGATTAATGGCACATTGTCTTTCGATGAGAGAGGGTGTCATACTTTTTGAAGTCTTTTTGGAGTCTGCTAGCATACGGTTAGAACAGAGCGGACAGCTAAAGATTGGGGAAAGACCACGGGATGTTTTTTTCTTCTTATTGTATGTAAAATTCCAAGGAGTTTAAAAAAACAGCCTGTCTGGCACTGACAAGCAGGGCATGCTCAAAGTCACTGAAATTACATTTTCCCAGATTCTGACGTTTGGTCTGAGCAGTAAAGGAAGCTCTTGCATGATTTTATGCTTTTATGATTTACACGATTGGCTAAGCAGAAGTGCAGGTGTTCCTATTAAAGTGGCTGCTGACTGTACAGTCATATATTATATTATATAAGAATCACAGACATAGAGTGATGGATTTGTGTAACTAAAATGACAAAAGTGTCAATTCAATAATAATAATAACAACAATAATAATAAACATTTAAAACAATGAAGTTCATCTGAAGCAAACTTCTCATGTGGGTTGCCAGATTGGTGGTGTTTACAGTTTGTGGTGGATGTAATTAAGATATAATTAAGTTTATATGTGCGGTCTGGTTTGTAGCTTATATAACGGAAATGTCGCAAGCACAGTCACTTCACCCTGATAACCCCCTGCGCTTTTTCCTGATCATTCTCCCGCACTAAATCCACCCGCAACATCCTTCCCTCCTCCATCCTCCTCCTCCTCCTCCCGCGCGCGCTCTTTAGAAGCAGAAACCATGTCGCGTGGAAGCTCGGAGTCCCAAAGCGCGCGCGGCAGACCGGAGCTGCTTCTCCTCCACGCGCTTCCGTTAAGCGGACAGGTGGAGTTGGAGTGCGACTGCGGTGATCACCTGCCGGGCCATCCGGTCCATCACCACGCGCACTTTCCGGACGCACAACACGCGTGAGTTCTTCTTCTTCTTCTTATTATTATTATTAGTAGTAGTAGTAGTAGTAGTAGAAGTAGTAGTGTTCATGTGTTTATGTGTTATTCAGTGTTGGTTAAACTTCTGGGGAAGGCTCTGAGGGGTAGGGGTGAAAAAAAAAATCAAAAGGGCACCTGGAAGGAGTTTTTATTCTATTATTCACCCTAGAAGAAGCAGCTAGAGGGAACTTCATCTCACATTCTTGCACGTGTAGGACAGGGCTGTCCAGTCTGATCCGCAAAGGCTGGGTGCAGGTTTTCATTCCAATCGAGCAGGAGCTACACCTTATTCCACCTGTTTTCATCAGCTGATCCAGGTGTGAGTTCTGCTTAGATTGAATAAACACTTGCTCCAGCACCGGCCCATTACAGATAAGATTGGGCAGCCCTGATGTAGAGGGAGCCTGTAGAGCACCGCATGGGCAACCAAGAGATCATTTTATCATGTTTTCACACACATAGCTGCACACTAGAGGGCATTTCATCACGGTTTTTCATATGATAGCTAGTCATAAGAATACGTCATCAAATGTTCTTCACCCTAGTAGGCACGTTTAAGGTTTTATGTACCGTAAGGGCACCCTAGATGGCACTGTCATAGTGCTTTTTCACCCTGGGGCCACCCACTGTGTCGGTCAGTGGTTTAAAGTATTTTTTAATCAACACAGCTGTGTTTAATTATTTAATTAATACACGTCTAAATAGATGTCTACAGGGACACATATTATATTATAGTGTATTGTATTTTTATAGAGTATATGCTAAAGTGCTTTTCTCACAACAGGTCAGACATTTAATCTGGTGTTTAATGGGAATCTCAATATTTAGATGAAATTACATTATTTAGCTCAGAAAACTCTGCCATGATGATGGCAAAAGTGTGTTTTCAACTCTAACGTGATCCTTGAGAACACGGAGGCAGGCAGGGGTGAATCTCAGGTACACTCACTAAGGTCTCCCACCAGCGGTTCTTATATTTAACAGAGGTCAAGCGAATGTTGTCTCCTTTGTGAAAAGCCCTGTTTCATGTCCATCATTGGGAGTTCTCCTCTCGCTCTGGGTTTGTAGGTTTGAAGCCATGCAGCGCAGACACACGACGCTGAGGGAGAAAGGTCGCAGGGGGCCGGCGTACATGTTCAGCGAGCGCGACACGAGTCTCACGACCGAGGAGGAGCGCTTCCTGGATGCGGCGGAGTATGGAAACATCCCAGTTGTCCGGAAGATGCTTGAAGACTCTGAGACGCTCAACGTGAACTGCGTGGACTACATGGGCCAGAATGCTCTACAGCTCGCCGTGGCCAACGAGCACCTCGAAGTGACCGAGCTGCTCCTGAAGAAGGAAGGTCTAGCCCGGGTGGGCGATGCCCTGCTCCTGGCCATCAGCAAAGGCTACGTGCGCATCGTGGAGGCCATTTTGGGACATCCGGCTTTCGAAGGCGGCCTCCGCTTTGCCCCGAGTATCCTGGAACGGGAACAGAAAAATGAAGACGATGACTTCTATGCGTACGACGAGGACGGCACACGGTTCTCACGTGACGTGACACCCGTGATCCTGGCTTCTCAGTGTCAGGAGTATGAGATCATACACACCCTGCTGGTCAAAGGTGCGCGCATCGAAAAGCCTCACGATCACTTCTGCAAGTGCACCCAGTGTGCCGAGAAGCAGAGACAAGACTCCTTCAGCCACTCGCGTTCACGCATGAATGCCTACAAAGGCCTGGCGAGTGCTGCCTACCTCTGCCTGTCCAGTGAAGATCCGGTGCTGACGGCCTTGGAGCTCAGCAACGAGCTTGCACAACTCGCCAATGTCGAAACTGAGTTTAAGGTGAGAGCAATCCATGGTAATGAGTTCATATGGCAAGTAGTGGACTCTGACAGGTCAGAAGGTGCTTGACTGACTGATCAGCTGCAAATCACTGGATTATATTCATTTTTGCTCTAATACATTATCATATGTAATACACACCCTAAATGTGTGCATTTGTTGATTTGGTGATGTTTACTGTAAGGAGATGATTGGTGAACATTTACGGAAGCAGTCTCCAGGGTCAGCACTTTGTTACAATCAGAGATTTTAAGTTTTCCCAAATCTTAAGTTCACGCTTTGCTATTAACGAGCGGCAATTTGGTTTTGTCTCATTAATTTCAAGACAGAGTAGAAAAAGAGAGGCTGGGTAAGTGTTGTGTTTTGTGAACATTGATTGTAGCTACAAAGAGATTAAAGCTATGACATAATATATCTTAATTAATAATAAAAAAATGTTGGTAAATTGCTGTGGTGTAAAAGGAATAAAGCACACGGGGACGTGCTGTTAAAAGGAAAATAATCACCTTAGCAGTGATAACAGTAACTCCGCTTCATCACACCAACCTGTTGTTAATTAATTTCCTATAACAGCATGACACAAAGTGTTTTATTGCTTACCTATTTCTACCATTTTAAAAATACAGCTACAAGAGGTAATAAAGCTACATAAGCATACCTTTCCACCTTAGTGATAAATACGGCCACTTTTTTCTGACATTGTGGAAGAAATCTTTGGAGCGCACAATACTCTGTGATACCTTAAACACTGACACTTTGGCAGAGGTGCTGTTTTAATCACGTTATTAAATAATGCAGTGGTAATTCCGGCCTCCTAGAGAGGCTTAATGGAATTTCAAAGGAACCACAGCATTTTAATCTGTTTTTCAGACGGATATATTTTGGGAAAAGGTTAACGGTTTGTTGTCAGTCCAGCTTCACTTCCCTTTCTCTTTTTAAGATTGTCATGAAGCCATCGTAGACTTCTCTTTGAATTACTAGTTTTCAGTTTTCTGGTTGTTGGTCGATGGCTGAAGAATCCGAGTAGAGATCACTGTTCACTCACCGATTCTCACGGCCCGGTGGTCGGCTTCTCTTATTGATTATTGAGCGAGTGGTTAATTGAAGGGTCAGTATTGACAGCAGCATGTAATCATGCTTTTGTTATTCCCTAATTGCTGGGCTCCAAGCTCGTTATGGATCCATTACATTGTATGACATTCTTTTAACCCTTTTTGTGTCATAATATATAATGGCATCAGACTAAAAGAAGGAGAAATGAGGATACAGAGATCAGACAAAAGAAGAAGCAAATGCAGACAAGAGGATGCAAAACAAAGATCGAACCGGAATAATGGGAGAAGATAATGAAAGGTAAGGAGATACAGAGAGCGAGAAGGAGAATTAAAAAAGGAGAATTCTCGTCATCCACAGCATTTTGTCAAAGATTATAGCTTAGTATTTTTTTGTCAATTTATAACTACATTTGATGTTGTGGAACATCTGCAAAATAAGTTAGTTCCTGATACTGCTTATGTCCATAACAGCTATAAACTTCACCAGCCTTGTTTTTTTCCCCTCTTTATTAAAGTTACCAGGACACAAAAACACAACACATCTGTCTTGAAGACGTCAGAAAACTTAAAATGACAGCTTTACCTCTGGCTCTTATAAAGCACTCTGGACTCTCCTATAAACCCATAAAGGTTAAACGAACGTCACTGAGAATCGGCCGTTGCTATGGAAACGATAACGTATTAGAGTGAACACAGTACTATCAGAGCTACTGCGCAGAAAATCAAGAAAAAAAATCAGTGGTTTGAAAGGTTATGATATAAATATTACGAGGTGATGGCGTTTATAGCCATCAAACGGTTCGAATGATGAGAACGTTCCCTGCTTGGGTTTCCCTGTAGAACGACTACAGAAAGCTGTCCATGCAGTGTAAAGACTTTGTGGTCGGGGTCCTGGATCTGTGTCGAAACACAGAGGAGGTGGAGGCCATTCTGAACGGAAACGTGGACCACGACAAGCCGAGTGAGCACAGCAGACTCTGCCTGAGCCGGGTAAAACTCGCCATCAAGTTTGAAGTCAAAAAGGTATAGTACAGACAAACAAAATGTACTTTACACTGGTTATATTATATTCCATACGTAGTAAATCATATTTCTGCACAGTTTGTGGCTCATCCGAACTGTCAGCAGCAGCTCCTGACTCTGTGGTATGAAAATCTGTCCGGTTTGAGGCAACAGTCTATCGGAGTGAAGTGTTTAAGCGTTCTCGGGGTGATGGTGGCTCTGCCCTTCTTGGCCATCGCATACTGGATTATGCCCTACAGCAAGGTAGGATCCAAGCACACTATAAACAAACACTTTATACCACGGCACTGTCGGAGCTATGTTCATTTCATATACCATAGATGTGTCTGGATGCTCCACAACATTAAATGTAACTATAAACAGATAATAAGTATTATGTGTCATTCAATAATAAATATAAAATCATAATAGTTGGCAAATTCCTGCAGTATAAGTGGAAAAAAACACTTCAAGATGTCTGTTAGAGGAAAATAAACAAATTCAGCATGGACAACAGGAACACTGTTGACATATTTTCCTATAACAGCATGTCTGCTAGTGTTTTAAGAATCCAGTAGAATCCAAAACCAAGCATAAATATTTCATTTCAATGGTAACGCACATTGTTTGATTTGTAAAATATTTTCAAAATGGCTGACTGCGCTGTTGCTATAAAAATCTACAGTAGCTATGCCGGAAAACCCCATGGGAACCAATTAGCTAGCTAGTGGCCTACTACCTGGTGACATGAAGAACTCCTGACACGTGCTCATGATAGAATGTGTTTAATCCAAAGAAAAAACCTCTACAGTTAAGTACGTAAAAGCTGACGTAATGCTGTTTAAGCACAATTTTCCCTCAGCTATTAATTAAAGCAGTTTCTCATATCTAATAATATGGAACATTAGTTTTATTCTTCAATTTTTTTATTTTTATTTTTTTACTTTTCTGAAAGCTGGGTCAGGTTCTACGCAGTCCATTCATGAAATTCGTTGCCCATGCGGTGTCCTTCACCATTTTCCTGTGCTTGCTGGTGCTCAATGCCTCTGATCGCTTCGATGGGGTCAAAAATCTGCCCAATGAAACGATCACAGATTACCCGAGGCAAGTCTTCAGGGTCAAAACCACCCAGTTCTCCTGGACAGAGATGCTAATTATGAAATGGGTGCTTGGTCAGTATCGCACGAAGATATAGAGACCTGGTACAGAATGTATTGACATGTTTGGAAGCTAATCAATGATGTCTGGCTCTGGTTGTTCAGGAATGATCTGGTCAGAGTGTAAAGAGATTTGGGAGGACGGGTTGCGTGACTACGTCATGCAACTTTGGAACATTTTAGACTTCGGCATGCTGTCCATCTTTGTGGCGTCGTTCACAGCGAGGCTCATGGCATTTCTGCAAGCCTCTCGTGCCCAGCTGTACGTCGACCTGTACGTGACGAGCTCGGACCTGAGCAACGCCTCACTTCCTGCAGAGGTGGCCTACTTCACTTACGGTAAACTAATCCTGCACTGTGCTGTTAAAGATGTAAAATGAAGGCCCCTGCAAATTTGCCATAAAAATGTTGTGCGTCCTTTGCAGCGAGGAACCGCTGGCTTCCCTCTGACCCCCAGCTCATCTCTGAAGGTCTCTACTCCATCGCTGTTGTCCTGAGTTTCTCACGCATCGCCTACATCCTGCCGGCCAACGAGAGCTTCGGACCTTTACAGATCTCACTGGGCCGCACCGTGAAGGACATTTTTAAGTTTATGGTTATCTTCATCATGGTCTTCCTTGCCTTCATGATCGGCATGTTCAATTTGTACTCCTACTACCTGGGCGCCAAGTATAACCCTGCCTTCACCACGTAAGTCTTGGGAGCTCTGGGCAAAACCATAGTTATTACACAAAACGACTGATGGCTATGGGCTCTATGGGCCGTATTCAATGTTATGTCAATATTTAATCTGGGAAAGTTCTGGGCTCATGCGTGTGTCACACAGGGTAGAAGAAAGCTTCAAGACGCTGTTCTGGTCCATCTTTGGTTTGAGTGAGGTGATCTCTGTGGTGCTGAAGTACGATCATAAGTTCATTGAGAACATTGGCTACGTCCTGTACGGTGTCTACAATGTCACCATGGTGATTGTGCTGCTCAACATGCTGATCGCCATGATGAACCACTCCTACCAGGAGATTGAGGTGACCTCTAAGTCCTCTGTTTGCTCTGAAAGATCTGCAGTGTTACGGTATAATCTTGCGATTTTGCTGTCAACAGGAGGACGCAGACGTAGAGTGGAAGTTTGCCCGTGCTAAGCTCTGGCTCTCCTACTTCGATGAAGGCAGGACTCTTCCTCCTCCTTTTAATCTGGTGCCCAGTCCCAAGTCCTTCTATCACATGGGCCTGTGCACAAGATCTTGCCTTGTCAGGCTATGCAAGGCCAAAAGTCGTCGTGGAAGCCAGCAAGACATAGACACTCCAAATTCCTTATCTAAGGTAACATTCCTTACCCAATCCAGCTTGAAATCAGCTTCCAAGAATAATGAACCATTATTTTAATCACATTTTTTGAGGTGATTGTTCTCTGTGTCAGCTCCACAGGTATCGACCATGCCACACTATTCAAGATGAATACATAATGAGACATTCGATCAAACATCCAACCAGATACCAGGTATTAACTTATTTCTTGTATGAGACACCCAATAGTTCCATGTTCTCTCATCATTGGCATTAAATCAGCTTTTGTTCCTAATTCATCAAATCCAAAGAAGATCATGAAGCGCCTCATTAAGCGATATGTACTGAAGGCCCAAATTGACAGTGAAAATGATGAGGTCAATGAGGGTAAGCCCAATATCCCAGACACAACTGAGAAATGTATTAGCATAGTTTTAAGACGTCATGAAATTGTTTTAAGTGTTTGGTTTTGCTTGCTGTGTGTGGAACCCACCAGGTGAGCTGAAGGAGATAAAGCAGGACATCTCCAGTCTCCGCTATGAGCTTCTGGAGGAAAAATCTCAGGTCACAGCAGAACTTGCCGATCTCATCCAGCAGCTGGGTGACAGACTCGGCAATTCCACCAAGAAACCCTGAAGTATCTTCAAACCAATGAGCCCTGAAGAACCGTCAACCAAAGGAGCCCTGAAGATCTTTCAACAGAGACATCCTGAAGCAATGTCAACCAGAATATTGTAGATAACTGAAAGAAATTTCAGCTAATTTCTATGAACACCACTAACTATACGTCACAATTCTATAAAGGGCTCTCAGCTGCATCTATTTCTAAGAATCTTGGAATTTACGGAAGTAAATGAATGACAGAGAATCTGGAAGATTATGAATGTTAGCACTCGTGTTAGTGTGTGCTCTTAAGTCTGATAGTATTAATCTGTAATAACATGCTGAATCTCAAATGGTGCCTATGGAATGGACCAAATGGAAAGGTCCTAATTTATAATAGGCTGTTAGTCACCATTATCAATGAGCCCGGTTTAATTTTTTTCATTTTGATTTATTGTGGTTACGTATCGCAGAGTGAACTGCATAATTTATGTTATTTCTGATTATCTTTTGCTGAATAGTTAAAATTGGTCTTTATAGTATTTAAATATTCAACAGTATATTGGAAGATGAAAATATTCCTGCATTCATTGAGCTGAAGAAATTTCCATCTGCGTGTGGTGTAGCATTAAATTATTATTATTATTATTATTATTATTAACAAACAAACCACCTGTATAAGTAGTGTACATATTAATATGGTTTTAATAAAGAAATACATTTCATTTTATCAACAAGTTATTATTGTCTTATTAATTTAATAATAATTACATGGTTGAAGATTTCAGTGATTTCGACATGTAATGACAGCACAGATTATGTTTTTACATAATCCATTTATTCAAATATTATACAAATAGGTACCATTATAATTGTTTATTGGTGGCGTTATAGCTTTTTAGTCGAAAACTTTCCACTCACACAACTCAAACTAGTTACCTCAGCGACATCTGAGGTATTTTGCTAACCTCGCGCTGCGCAACGGCAAAGAAATGACAAGCAGTGAAACTTCGCTTCATTCTATTGGCGCTCCGTGTTGACAGACAAGCGAATTAGCCAATGAACGATCTGAATACGCTTCCTAACAGTGACGTTTATGGAAGTCATCTATAACGAAAGTCATAAGTCCCTCCCAGTCTTCTCCTCCTCCCTGCCGCACGTGAACCTCTCGTGAATATCCACGCGCAGCGAGAGCAAACCGGCTGCTAACGGCTCAAACGTCACAGAAGCTCGGCCTGTAAGTGTTATTACACAGGTTTATGCCTAACTGGACGTATTACCTATTAAAATTATTTTAATAAACATGTGTGAGGAGCGTTATAATGCTACTATTACTCTCAGGAAGTGGAGGAAGAACAGTTGGCAGGCTGCGTTAGCCGTTACGCTAAGCTACACTGTACTGAAAGGCTTAACTGCCTTGCTTGGATGTGTTATTATAACGCTCTTCCTTGTGTTATTAAGGCGTTATTAAACGTTTAGAATTCTTTAACTAATTAGCTCCATTGCTTGCTTGTCTGCCTGCTAACTTCAAAACTGCGTTATGGCTGTTTTTCCACACCGCTTCTCGGGAATAGACACGCCCCCAACGTCGTGATAGGTGCATAGGCAACCGTCACGTAACACGTGTAGCGCGCACTGACCAATCGGAGCACAGGAACATGGCGCAGGCGTGCCTGAGATGCGGTGGGAGTAAAAATGAATGTATTTTTCCACGCTAGATCCTGATAAAACACGGGGGAAAGATGGCGGACGACCCGAGCGCCGCGGACAGGAACGTGGAAATCTGGAAGATTAAGAAGTTGATCAAAAGCCTTGAAGCAGCCAGAGGGTAAGCAGGGTGACGGCTTTATTACTGACATTAATGATCAAGGGGTCGTCAATAAATGACAGCTAACAAGAAGGCGGCCACATGGTGACAGCTAGCATGCTAACAGCTGTTGGGTAAAGTGTGGCAAAGATCCACACACTCACATAATTTTTCCTAAAGAAGCCTTGGGAGTAAGTATAGCTCCTGCAGAAGGCCTGTTCAATAAAACAAACATGGTAAAGCATGGGCTAGTGAAATGATTCACTTATTTTGAGTGTACACAAAAGTACAAAGCTTCTCAACTTTTACACACATTTAACATCCTGTGTCAGGATTGTCCTTTTTAAAACACAATTACAATCAATTACAATGACACATCACACGAACAGCACTGCTGTATGAATGTATATAGTGAAAAGGCTGAGTGAACATTAGACTTGCGTCACGTGACGTGATCCTGCCGTGAGCTTCGGCGTATCTGATTGACAAGTTGGTACTGTAAGAGTGTTATGTTTGTGTGTGGTTTTGCAGGAATGGCACCAGCATGATTTCCCTCATCATCCCCCCGAAGGACCAGATCTCCCGGGTGGCTAAGATGCTGGCGGACGAGTTCGGCACGGCGTCCAACATTAAGAGCAGAGTGAACCGGCTGTCTGTGCTGGGAGCCATCACTTCAGTACAGCAGAGACTCAAACTCTATAACAAGGGTGTGTGTTTGTGGTTTTTTTTATGGGAGTGCGCATGTATTTATTACACTTTACTCACACCAGCAGGGTCACAGCATTCATTTTCAATGAGAGCTGATGGTTTCCAATGGCAGCAACCTTTAACAACGCGAAGTGGGCGGGGCAAGCATCGTGTCAAAGTGATGCGAGGTTTTGCTTCGTGCACATGAGAAGTGAAACAATTGATCGAGACTGAGACACAGCGGTGTGTGTTTTTTTTTTTCTTAACGTGATACAGGTGTACCACGTGTACCAGGTGAAACATATATGACTGTGCGTTACGTGGCGTTTTTAAGCACCTGTGCAGTGTTTTTGTCTGTCGTCTTCTCATTGTATGCTGGTGTTCTGGTTACAGTGCCACCCAATGGCCTGGTGGTGTACTGCGGAACCATCATGACGGACGAGGGCAAAGAGAAGAAAGTCAACATCGACTTTGAGCCGTTTAAGCCAATCAACACATCCCTGTATTTATGCGACAACAAGTTTCACACTGAGGTGAGAGAGGGACAAAAAGAGAGACGGTGACACGCAGCTAAGGAGAGACACTGTGCAGAGAAATGGACAGAGACACAGACAGAAAGAGGCAGAGAAACACGGAGAGGGAGGGAGAGAAAGATACAGAGTGAGAGGGAAAAGGGCAGAAAGAGAGACAGATAAAAAGAGACAGACAGAGGGACAGAAAGGGAGGTATAAAGTGAGAGGGTGACCTAGACAGAGACAAAAAGAGGGATGTATGTTTAGAAAGAGACATGGAGAGCGGTAATAAGACGGATATATCGGTGGTGAGACAAAGAGAGAGACAGAGCGATGGAGAGAATCAAAACTATGGAGATAGAGCGAGACAGAAAGAGGGATATATGTGGAAATGGAGAGGCAAAGAAAGAGTGATAAAGAGAGGCAGAAAGAGGATAGAGACATGGAGAGCGAGAGAACGAGAGAGTTGGATGATTTTTAGGGTCTCAGTTCACTGTAGTACATGAAGCATTACACAGGTGAATATGTAAATCACGAGTTCACTCATGATTAAATTAGATTGTTTGCTAAATCATTGCATTAACGCTGTGCTGTAATGGGACAGTAGCAGCACTGATGTGGTTCCACGACTCACCGTCTGACCCTGTGTGACTCTCTCACCTCAGGCTCTCACCGCCTTGCTCTCAGACGACAGCAAGTTCGGGTTTATCGTGATCGACGGCAGTGGCGCCCTCTTCGGAACTCTGCAAGGCAACACCAGGGAGGTTCTGCACAAATTCACAGTGGACCTGCCGAAAAAGCACGGTAAGACGTTTAACAGGGTGTGGAGCTCTGTCTGCGTCCGTTTAAGGTCTAAGCCTTAAGTCTCGTCTGCTCGGGTTCCTCTCCCTCCCTCAGGACGAGGAGGTCAGTCCGCCCTGCGATTCGCCCGCCTGAGGATGGAGAAGCGGCACAACTACGTCAGAAAGGTGGCGGAGACGGCCGTGCAGCTGTTCGTCTCCAACGACAAGGTCAACGTCGCCGGGATGGTCCTCGCCGGATCGGCCGACTTCAAAACCGAGCTCAGCCAGTCGGACATGTTCGACCCGGTGCGCCCCCTCAGGCCCTTCACGTTCTTGATGTCTTATTGAAATCGGTCATGTGTGTCGTTTTTAAAACGTTCTCTCTGTTCAGAGGTTACAAGCCAAGGTGCTGAAACTGGTGGACATTTCTTACGGAGGAGAGAACGGGTTCAATCAGGCCATCGAGCTGTCGGCCGAGGTGCTCTCCAACGTCAAGTTCATTCAGGAGAAGAAGCTGATAGGTAAGAAATCTGACCTCACGTGCATCGCATTTCATTCTGGAAAAAAAAGAAAGAAAACTGCAGCCGCTGCTACGTGAGAAGTCTTAAAGATGACGAGGAAAGGACAGGAACAGGCTTCTGACATCGTAATTCATTCTGACACTTTTACACCGGTTGTGAGTTTTATATATAACGCCAGGTTGTGTTGGTGTTCTAACAGCCACGAGTGCTCCTGTAGCGTCACCTGTTATCGGGTCGGGAACTGTGATCTGATCGGTTATAATAGTTCTGAGGCTCAGAAGCATCGCTCTCTCTAGCTGGACTGAAGTTGGACCTCACTTTACTGTCGTGTGTCCGTTTTTAGGACGCTACTTTGACGAGATCAGTCAGGACACGGGGAAGTACTGCTTCGGAGTCGAGGACACGCTCAAAGCTCTGGAGATGGGAGCCGTGGAGATTCTAATTGTCTACGAGAACCTGGACACCATGCGCTACGTACTACGCTGCCACGGAGCAGAGGGCAATGGGCCTGAAAATGGTACACACACACACACACATGCACTTCTCTCAGCTTCAGTGCACTTACATTTCTCACTCGATTGGATGCTTTACACATAACATTGCATGTAATACAACAATTACAACACCTTAATAATTACTGTCGATCTTGTAAATAAAACGTGTGTTAATGCTGTGTGTTATTTTTTCCCCATTAGATGAGAAGACTCTCTATTTGACACCAGAGCAGGAGAAGGATAAGTCTCACTTCACAGACAAAGAGGTGTCTTTCTTCTTCTTCTCAAACATTAGTTGATCTTTTTAAACAGCATCAGTATAAGTAAAAACCTATAAAGGGTTCAGGGTACAGGAGCTTACGCGCTTACGATGTTCATCCCGAGGTCCTCGTTTCACTCCGTTTCAGTGCTGTTCTTGCTAATGCTGATGTGTGTTCGTGCTGAATGAGTGTGTGTTTCCGTGTGTCAGACAGGGCAGGAGCACGAGCTCTTGGAGAGCATGCCGCTGCTCGAGTGGTTCGCCAATAACTACAAGAAATTCGGGGCCACGCTGGAGATCGTGACGGACAAAAGTCAGGAGGGCTCGCAGTTCGTGAAGGGCTTCGGCGGGATCGGCGGTGAGCGCTAACGGGAACATTTCTCAGGAGAAAGTCGACAGATGAAAAGGAAGACGGAGCAGTGTTTTGGAACGTCCATTAGGCAGCTTACTTCCTGTTCAGACTTACACCAGAGCAGCCGTCTCTCTTTTTTTTTCTTCTTCTTCTTCTCCTTATTAAAGTTAATAAGACAAAACAAAAGCGCACAGCTTGCCATGAAACAACATGTCAGAAAAGTCAGTGTTTTGGAAGAGGCTGTTGCAAAGTGCTGACACTGCAGACTCCTTTAAAAAAAGAATTTCTTTATACGCTAGGCTTTATCAAGTAGCACATTTTTTAAATAATGTACGTGGTATACCAGCCATACTCGCCCCACGAGTAAGCTGTTACTATAGAAACGGTAACGTGTTAGAACGGGTGCTTGAACCTAAACATGTCTTAGAAAAATAATCCACACTTTCTGACCAATCAGAATCGAGACTTCAACGGTGCTTAAGACAATAATTGTAGTAGATAAAATTTTAAATCCGTATATGGCATACATTTAGGTGCATCTGGGTGTAAAAAAAAAAACCTGAATATGAAGTAAAATCTGATTTTCAGATCATTTCAATTAAATATGAAGATAAGCAACAGAGATGCAGTTTTATTTTCAATGGTAATTTGTGTTCCAGGTTACAGTGAAGATCAGTGCAGATACAGATTCCCAGTATTGCATCATACTAAAGAATTTTTTGTTTTCTTTTTTGTCTTTGCTCCTCGTGTAGGCATTTTGCGATACAGGGTGGATTTCCAGGGCATGGACTATCAGGAAGAAGACGAGGAGTTGTACGACTTGGATGACTACTAGGTAGTCGTGACCGACGAGTGGAGAAATTTAGGATTTTCCCTTTTTCGAGTCTGCGGACAAACGGGGAAGGAAACGTGGTGAATCAGCGACGAGAGGAACGATCTGTAAGAGCCGAACAGAGCAGAGGGCGTTTTGCTCCTCGACACGTCATTAACACGTCACACAGCAACAGTACGGACACGTGAGGACGTCCTCCAGTCGTGCGCCGTTTCTCAAGCCTCCTTTTTTTACTGACTCCTGCTGCTGCTTTACGAGTCCGTGGCATTTTTAATAACGTTCCCGAACAGCCGAGGGGATTAACCGAGCGCCGCCGCCTCAAGCTCATCGTCCAGACCTCTAATGTTTCTTTCATTTCTGTTGCGTATCAATCTCTGAGCCGGTTAAATCTCTGTGAAGGACCATCGCGTAGCTGGATCGCCTCTCTGTGCTGCTGAAGACGGATCTGTGTCTCGCTTTAGCCTTTAGGAAACGTCCCAAACTGTTTGAGTGCCTGAAAAGTCCACCTAGGTGAAATAATACTGCGCAGTTCACCCAGTCCTGAACTCGGGCGGTGTTTTAATCTGCGATTTGGATTTAAGAGCCGTGAGCTCATCATTCTCTTAACCGCAAGCTGGATCAATGACTTTACTCGAGCGTGAGAGCACCAGATCACAACGGAAGCAGTAAAATTGTGGATGTTGCACTTCCTGTCCGTCCACATGCAGTCTATCAACGGGCATTTGTTAAACAAAAAAAATTAGGATATAACATAAAACTGATTTAGGACCTCAAACTCATTCAGTCTTTATTCTGATACACTAAGCAGCAGGCAAACCCCATTTATAGAGTTTAATGAGAAACACACACACACAAGGGATGCTTATTATTTTAACACGTAATTTCCTGTATGTTCTCGTCTCTGTGCCTAATCCATCGATATTTTGTATAAATCATTTGTTACACGAGGTCACAGATATTAAACGTTCTCATCGTTTGCACGTTTGTTTGGTTTCTTGTCCTCATTTCCTTCATCATGTTTTGCTCCTTTTTTTTTAATGTTTCAGCATTTAAAAAAAAAAAAAAAAAAAGTCGAAAATGTAGAAAATTGTTGAACAAGATTTATTGTTTTCACAGGTGGGGAAAGTTACTGAGAGATTACACTTAAGTGGAAGTATAAATACTGTGTTTAAAGTTTAAAAGGGAAGTATGAGAAATAACACAATCAAGTGCTGCTTTTAAACATGCTCAAGTATTTAAGTAATATTTAAATCAAATAAAGTTGTTTAACTAGCTGACAGCTGAGCACAAATATAAATACAATGTGTGACTACAGTGAACAGTCACTGGCTGAATGAGAAAAGAAACTTTTTAGATTTTGTAACTAGCATTTTAAAGATTTAAATATATATATTTTTTTTTTATTTCATGTATAATAATAATAAATATACCCACAATAATACTTATTAACAAAACACGAATTACTTCTGATTTTAGTAGGTAATACAATCCTTTAAATATTTGGCAAAATTTTAATATTACAATAGTCCTGTTTTGTGGCAGTCAAAATTTAAGTAAAAATTAAAATAATTTAATAATAATATATAAATAGTTCGTTTAAATAGAAGTTACTTTAGGTAGCCATTTGTAGTTGGTTTGTTTGATTTGCTAGAATGATTTTTTCCCAAAAAAATAATTATGAATTTATAGAAGAAGACTAATATGCATAATAATGTTAAATGAAATTATATTTATTTATTTATTATACTTATTTTGTGGACCCCTGAGGATTTCCACAGCTATACAGATTTCTTTCTTCTACATTTATTTCCTAAATAAAGCTATGTATATAAATATAAATAACAAGAATAATATATTCACGGCCTTTAAGTATAGTTTATGTTACTCTTATTACCAAGTACTTCCTTGTACTTCTTTCAGCACTATTTTTTCAATCACAAGTTGAGAGGCTTTTAACTCCGAGGTGGAAGAATTTACCCTGAAACTCGGCGCACCCACTCGCGCACTAATCTGTTCCGCGTTGTTTCACGTCCCAGACCTGCGAAGAGCAACCAATCAGAGAGCAGACATCCAAATCAGCCCCGCCTTCCTTGCGAAGCACCGACCAATGCAGAGCTTGGATTTTAATATATTTAAATTTTATTCATCTCCCGTCCTCCCCCTTCCTTTCCGGTTTCTCTTCTCAAGCTATGCCGTAGCGGGCCGCGCGCGCCCCCGACGACGGGCTGGGTTTCAATTTTTTTTTTTTTTTTTTTTTTTTTTTTTTTGGATGTTTTATTTTTTTGCGGTGCGAGGGCACAACAATATGGAGCCGGACATGGAGGACAAAACGTTAGAGCTCATGGTAAGTTTTTTTCTTTAAGAAAAGTAGACGCATTTATATTTATATTCGTAATAACAGAAAGAGTAATGGATATTTTTATAAAGGGAAGTGCGATCAAGGATGTATGAAAAAAATGGAAAGGGAGAAATAGGACAAATGGCCAGCTAACAGCGTTAGCACGAGCTCTGTGGCATTTTTAACATTAAGTTTGGGGAAAATATAACAATAAAATGAAAGCTAGAACGATTGGTCTAAGTGTTAGTGAAGTGAAATGTTAGGCTGATAAAATAGTGTATTGTAGATGTAATCATCGGTGTGTATGGTGGTGAAAACGCTTTTCAGATCAATAATATCCGTGTTATGTTCTGTTCTGTTCGAGAAACTGATTCTTTCTTATACATTTACTGAAATAGCGTAGGTTTATGTATTTGTTTTATTTAAATATTTATCAGTTTAGCCAGGCAGGGCCCTGCTCTTTCATAGACTGGCTTTGGGAATATTTAAAAACTATCTAAATGTTTCATTACAGCGCTGAAAATCAGCATAAAATTTCTCATGTCTTGCTACGCCACTCAAAATGAAGTAAGAAATATATCTGAAATATACCGTGTATATATATATATATTAAATGTATAGCCGTAGCAGTACGGTACGGGGGAGGAGAGGAAAAAAAAAAACTGCAGCGACGTTTGTCGTGAGTGAAAGATGAAGACCGAATTACAAATACATCAATTTTTGAAATCTAGTGCACTACTTAAGGAGCACTACACCGCCTCAATTAAACTTGTCCAGAGCGCGCGATTAAAGCGAATATGGAGCTATTTGGGACTCAGCCCTTGCCTCAGCTAACTAAGCTAGCTAGGCTTGTTTCACTGCGCCATTATTAGTTATATCCTCTCTTCGTATTTTTTATAGATATAATGAACATGTGTGTGTCTTATAAGCACATTATTGTTGGCCGGAATGTTGTGAACCATAACTCGCACCTCCAGTTACGAATTAATCCGTAATTTGTTGCCTGTCTGCCCGGTTGATGTTGCTAGCTAGGTGGTAGCCTAGCTTGCTAACTGCGTAGAAGGAAGTTAGCATAGCATAACGTAGCAAAGCAAAGCTAGTCCGTCGATGTTAACACCGTGACGCCCGCCACTTAATTTATCAATATTTGTAATATTTTTTTTGTTAATGTAAAATAATTGCGTTAATACGCCGTCTGTGTAGGGTGTAACGTTTGTCTGGCTAAGCTAGGTTATAGCAAACCGGCCGCATTGCTAGTTATGCTAGCTCTTTTTTTTTTTTTTTCTTTTTTCTTTTTTTCTTGCCTCGATATCCTGACTACAATTTAGCGTCTGTAATCGTTCAAATAAAATAAACTGTGTATTGACTGTTTATTAAGTTTTAAGCTAGTTTTATCACGTCAATCCATTATTAAGCAAGTTTATTCTGTGTGATTGGCTTTATCAGATAAATAAGTCAGGATTATGATGCGTTTGATTAAACGGTTTCATTTTATCAGCATAAATTTATGATAAATGCATATTTTGGGTATCAGTTGTCTTTATTAAGGACTAATTGAATAAATTGTGCGTACTAGTGTAAATTGGGATCTGGAAACATGATCATTTTTCCTTGTTTACTAGAAATAATTTTAAAAGCAAAACACTTTCCCCAGACTGAAAATAATTTATTTCTCTATAAGAAGTGAAGTTTTCATGGCTGGGAAAGAAATTCGAATCACAGGCGAAGATTTCATGTCATTTCGGTTTGACTGAAAGGCACCACGTCTACATCGAGCCTCATTTAGGTGATGAGAAAAACGACACGGCTGAGAAATTGTCAAGAGTTATGAGTGAAATGGGTTTTCAGGATCATTCAGGCTGCCTGAGGTCACTAAACCCGAGCCTCGTCGCCGTCTCACGTCTGCTCTGTTGGACATATTTCTCATTTCTTGGGTCCTTTAAGCATTTTAGACCTTTGTCCCATGTACAGGTTTTTATGATGGTGTGCGAGCGAACGTTTTGGCAGAAATCTGCACGCCGGATTGTTTGCGCTCGGGTCCGTTTTATGACGGCGCGTCACTGTCCGTAACGTCCTGCTTAAATCGTCAGACTCTTAGCCAGCGAGGTTTTTAGATGTCTTTCTGCAGAACGACCGCATTTGCATCTGCATTTTGTAAAATATTCCCATGTTGTTGCAGAATTTCTCTTCATCTTTGGCTGTTTATCGACAGGTTTTTTCTTCTTCTTCTTCTTCTTCTCCACGACATGACACATCTGAAATCAAGCGGGAGATATGGCGTGCACGCTTCCACACGTTCCATCTACTTGCTTTTGAAATGACCCACGGATCGATCTCTGTTTATGCACCTCTTACCTCCAGCCTCACATATTAATCGACGTATGTGTGAAATCGGACTCGTGGTTCACGTCGCCTCTACACGTCTCGCGGCTTCCTGATGTCGGGGATGTTTTCCTTTTCCCAGCCGCCGCTTTCCTGCCACGTTGGCCGCGCTGCAATGCCGGCGTGTTACCATGCGGAGCATCTCTGCCGTCGGTGGGCTTTGCTTCTTGTTGCCATGGCTACAGCAGAATGCTCCGGAGTAGCCGTCGTCAGGTTCCTCTCGACGGGCAGCACCGCGGATGTGTGTGTAGGAGTTCTCTTTCTGAATTGCAGGAAGCGTACGAGGACGCCGCGGCGTTACGATCAGATCAGATTAGACAGGGGTGTGAGGTACAGCTTGGTGATGTAGAGACGCTGTCTTTACTACTAGGTAGCTTGTGGTTTAAGAATATCTGTATATATGTGTAAATGGTTTTAATGGAGGCTTTAATGAGCTCCTTTGTAACTCTAAGTGTGTTTATATTGAACTATCTGTGCCGTGTGGAGTGATCCTGGCAGTAACGTGCTCCTTTCCGTGAGGCCGTTTGTTAGCACCAGCTCCAGGAAAAGAAGCTGACGAGAAGCTGATCTGTCTGAGAAGAGTGTACAAATGAGTAAAAGACTAAAGCGCCGCTGCATCGCTCTGTTTAGCAGGGGGGGTTGAAAGAACACACAGACCGAATAACAAAAGGGAGTTTCCGAGAGCGAGATCATGTCCTTTACTCGTTGTTGTGGCTTGAGGTGACCGAAAAAAGTGGAAGCTTGCGACGACGCGACTGAATGGAAAGCTGAAATGCACGCAGAAGGGAAAATACTGGTCATGTTTTGGTCAGCATTGTGCTTTTTCAGCTGCTGCTATCTCCAAAAAAAAAAAAAAAAAACCAGGCCTCCTGTTCTGATTGTGCTCTGGCCCACCGCGTGGCGCGGGGACACGGACGACCTGCCGCTCTCTCCGTCCTGTGTGCGTCGCTGTAGGCTCCGCCCACTACTCCGCCTTCCGCACCCGCAAGCTTCTGTGGTCTTTCTGAGGGCAAAACAAGCTGCGCCCGGGTGCTATCATTGTGAGTAGCGATAATAAATGTAACGCGAGTAACGAATGAAACACTCGGGATCGCGTTTTATCAGGTAAAGAAGAACAAGTCAGACGATGAACCCGCTCTCTCTCGCGTTACACGCTGAACACGGCTCTCTCACAGTCTCGCTCTTTCTCTCTCTCACGTGAAGTCAACAAGACGGGGGGGATAAAAACATGCAAAACACCTCTGAAATTATATCTCTTATTAGTTTCACAAAATTGTAATGGAAGCACGTTTTTTTCGCGTCTGAGTCACGGAGAGCCGTTCACGATGTCCAGTGGAAACGCGGTGGAGACTCCTCCCATTGATGCTAAATAAACCTCTCCTTACAGAAGTCTTGTTTTATGTGTAACGTGCCTCCTGCGGATGCGCTGTT
Source organism: Notoglanidium macrostoma (assembly GCA_030068235.1). NCBI lineage: Eukaryota > Metazoa > Chordata > Actinopteri > Siluriformes > Auchenoglanididae > Notoglanidium > Notoglanidium macrostoma. The sequence continues at coordinate 1,399,851 of JAQQZR010000009.1, read as the reverse complement.
GCTATAGAAACCATAACGTTAATAAGAACCGGCACTGCTGCCAGGGCTGCTCTTATAGAAAATCGGTCGGCGCCAATCGGAATCCAGGACTGAGCAGCGCTGTGGTGGGCGGAGTTACAGTAGGCGGGGTTACTTGGGGGAAACGTTTAAGGAAAATAAACTATGTTGGGTTTTTTGTATCCTTTATTTATTTATTTTTCCTCCCCCCAGAACACGTCAGTTATGGACTCCCATACTGGAGAGATTTCCCCAAAGACCACCACAGTATTTAAGGTGAGGCTGAACTCTTTATCTGAACATATGAATATAATCTGATATTATCATGGCGGTATAACGTCAGTATCACTGTAAACCGCAATAACAAACGTACAGGAAGTAACGTGACCCACAGTCGCCTCGGATCAGGATTAACGCCCGTATTTTCCCGGTTAAATGAGCTGCGCCCTGTTTTCAGATCACTAACGGCCCCCTGTCGGGCTCCAGGAAGCGGCCGTCGGAGGGCAACTACGAGAAGGAGAAGGACGTGTGCATCCAGCTGTTTGACCAGTGGTCCGAAGCCGACCAGGTGGAGTTCGTGGAGCATCTGATATCGCGCATGTGTCACTATCAGCACGGCCACATCAACTCCTACCTCAAACCCATGCTCCAGAGGGACTTCATCACAGCGCTGCCGGGTAGAGCGCGCACACACACACACACACACACACACACGGGGATTTGATGCACCTTGTATATGGATTTGAGTCTAGTAAGACTTTAGCTACAGTTGTGAAGGTGAAACTAGGAGAGAATTTAGGAGATTTTAGGTTTGTTTGTCTCGTGTGTCATGGAGAGACAGATTTATCTGTGTGTGGTCTGTTTTGGGTGTGGCTTTCACTTCCATCTTCTATTATTATCGCCAGTCACTGCGCTGTGTAAAGCGCGCACACGTTTAGCAGGAAATCTAAAATCCTCTCGTATTTGTCCAGCGATGAACCGGCCGCAGACGGCACGGGGCTCGCTGAGCCTGGGCGATATAACCTCGATATCGTGATTACATTATATCACCGTTCCGAGAAGAGTTGTTTAAAGTGTTAAATATGCGCTTTATTCATGATCGTTTTGAACATAAAAGCAAAAATAGATGTAGAGATGTCGACATCAGACAGGGTGGTGGCGTGGATTTTCTTGTGTACGTGTATATGTAGGTAAAGGTCACATCTGTGTGTGTGTGTGTGTGTGTGTGCGATGCGATGCAGCTCAGGGTCTGGACCACATAGCGGAGAACATCCTGTCGTTCCTGGACGCGCGCTCGCTGTGTTCGGCCGAGCTGGTGTGTAAGGAGTGGCAGCGCGTCATCTCGGAGGGAATGCTGTGGAAGAAGCTGATCGAGCGCATGGTGCGAACCGACCCGCTCTGGAAAGGCCTCTCCGAGAGACACCAGTGGTGAGGCGTCACGACGACTCGCTTGCTTTCCGATTCACTCGACACATCTGCGCACGTCACGTCACGTGCCGTGAGTCCGGGTTTAAAGTGGCCTTCGGTGTTCCTGCGGGGCGTGAGCGAGTGAGCGAGGCAGGATCGGAGCTCCAGATAAAACGAGCTGCTTACGTTTAACTGTTCAGTACAGGAAAAAGCAGCGAATCATTAACGACCGCACGCACCGTGTTCAAACTTGGGTGCAATTTATGACCGTTCTTGAGGAAATAAGGAAGTAAATCGCCTCGGAATTACTGCAATTCATCAAACCATACTCTTTCCAACCTCTGGTGCAGCTTTACAAACGTCTACACCAAGTCCCGAGTTAATTAAATAACGAAACGCTTTTGTTCCGTACTGTAACGAACACCGCTGTTTATTTCTCGCTGTATCATGTGACATTCCGTAACTGTGTACGTTTTGTACGCGTCTAGAATATATAGCGGATATATTAAACACATTTTTCCCAGGTGTGTGTGTGTGTGTATACAGTCCCCTCCAAAAATATCGGAACAGCAAAGAAAATGAAATTGTTTCCGCCGCGCACCGAAGTCGTCTGCGTTTGAAGTCGGAAGGTCAGCTTTTATTGCTGTTCCAGTACTTGTGGAAGGGGACTGTGGCGTTCTTACACGACGATCATTTAAAAAAAATCGACCGACTGATGTTTAACCGCGTGAACGTGTTACAGTATCGCGAATGCATTTTGATCTTTGTCTTCCACCGCGTTCACTTTGGTTTTATCGGCTTCTACTCGATCTTATCAGAATTGTAAACGCCGCGTTTCAAACTTTCTTCCCTGCTGAGAAGAGACGAGCGCTGCGTTCCGATCTGCAGCTTAGTCAGATGGGTTTATATCCACGTCAGCGCGTCTCTGTGATGTGGGTTTTCACTTTCAGCCGCAGTTTCACCTGAAAAGCTACCGCGTTGACGCGCTTTTGCCTTGGTGAGAGGGGAACGTGTGAAGGCTTTACCGAGAACATGAACCTGTTTCTGTCTTACAGGGAGAAGTACTTATTCAAGAACCGCACTACTGAAGTCCCGCCGAACTCCTACTACCGATCTCTGTACCCCAAAATCATTCAGGACATCGAGGTGAGCGCGGGACGGGCGGGACGTTAAGCACTTCCTCTCTGAGTGTGGCGTTTCCGTGCGGGGGAAATGTAAATATAGTGCCATGAAACGCAGCACCGCACGGGTAGTAATATTTAGGTTTGCTTTCATGTAACCTGAAAAATGCTTCCTGTTGACTTTAAAGGAAAAGTTGAACATCTTTTTTTTTTTTTTTTTTTTTTTTTTTTTTTGCATTTTCAATGTCGTAGTTTTTCTTCCTCGACTTATTTGCCCTTTTAACCAGGCAAATATGATTAGAGTTTGAAACAACCAAATATCTCCAGTGTTTAAATGAGTGAAATGAAATCTGTGGTGTTCATTTCTGAATCATTTCCTGTTCCCAGACCATTGAGGCGAACTGGCGCTGTGGACGACACAACCTTCAGAGGATCCAGTGCAGGTCGGAGAACAGTAAAGGAGTCTACTGCCTCCAGTACGACGACGACAAGATCATCAGCGGCCTCCGAGACAACTCCATCAAGGCGCGTTACACGATCCCGCCTCTGAAAATATCCCAAATAGGAAGTAGGGTTAACACTGAGAACCAGTCTCGGGCTGATTTAAAAAGTTCAGTGTTTACATGTCTCGGTCATCAGTCGCTCCACCGGTTATTAAAAGTATATCCTTGCTTCATTTGTGTGAAGCTGGAAGTCGGAGCTCGTAATTGTCATTTTCCGGCCCCGTGGGTTCAAGCTCCGAAGCGGCGGATCGTCTTCCCTTCTTATGAAGGTCAGGCGTGCAGCTGCTGATGCTGTGTGTAGGCACGTTGGTTTTCCTGCAACTTGTAATCGAATGCAGCCTTAATCCGCCCTAGTTACCTGTAACGCCAGCGTTCGTCATGAAAAAGCAGCGAGCTCGAATCAAATGAGCAACTTTAAAACATATCCAGGTAAAGCTAGCTAGTTTAGTAAATTCATAGTTATTTATATTCATTAGCCGGTTAATTTAAATGGTTCTGAGCTGATTTTATAATGTCTGTGAATGCGGACCGGCGTTAGATACGGTGCGCGTTGATCTTTATGTCCTGTTCGGTGTGGACGGAGTCGGCTGCAGGGCGGTTTTAACTGGATGATCTGGATTGTGTTGATTTTGGACGAGTTGTTGAGTTAAAATGTACGCGTGTGTGTGCAGATTTGGGATAAGCAGTCTTTGGAGTGCTTGAAGATTCTGACGGGACACACGGGGTCAGTGCTGTGTCTGCAGTACGACGAGCGCGTCATCGTCACCGGCTCCTCGGACTCCACCGTCAGGTCCGATTTATTTTTCTCTCCCGCTGTAACCCGTCCTTTGTTTCTTCTGGTCCTTTTCACTTCAGTCCTTTTCCCACCCACTCTTTCACTTCGCCTTCACGTCCAGCCATGGTGTAGTGTGAGATACGTCAGCGGCGCTCATCTTGCCCTCTCGCCGTCTGTCTTGCACGCAGGGTGTGGGACGTGAACTCGGGCGAGGTGCTGAACACTCTGATCCACCACAACGAGGCCGTGCTGCACCTGCGCTTCTGTAACGGCCTGATGGTGACCTGCTCCAAAGACCGCTCCATCGCTGTGTGGGACATGGCCTCGCCTACCGATATCAGCCTGCGTCGCGTGCTCGTCGGTCACAGGGCCGCCGTCAACGTGGTCGACTTTGATGACAAGTACATCGTCTCTGCCTCTGGGGACCGCACCATTAAGGTGAGCACGTCTTGGATCTGAATCCGTGCTAAGGAGGGAACTTCATTAGCATTTAGCTGGTAAGAAGTCGGCGTGTTTTGTATTAGAACTGAAATGCATAATCGGTTGAGTCATCTATCAGATATTTAAAACCACATGTTTCAGTAATGTGCAAGAAGAGAGAAGCTCCAGTAAAAGAGAGCGCACCAAGTAAACGCCTACTTTACTGGAACTGACTAACACAGAAGCCATACCTCATCCCTTGGCACGGACACAGAGGCCCCGCCCCCTTTACAGGAAATCACAGGCCGAGTGGCCACACCTCCCATGCTGGCACTGACACAGAGGCCCCGCCCCCTTTACAGGAAATGACAGTCACAGAAAAGCACTGAAGTGGGGGAGGATAACTTTGATAATATTTTAAAGTGCCCCAGTAATCACAGATTACTCTCGGAGTTTTTTTCCTGTCCTTTAGTCAGAGAATACTTCTAGGAAAAACATTTTCCTGGTTTAATTTCATAGTATGTCACTTCCTGGATCATTATCACATTCATACTTGTGCTAATCTTCATGGTTTTTCAATGAAATGCTCTCTAGAAAGGTATGTGATCCACCCCTGGGGCAGATCTTGCTCTGCATTAGCAGTTCATTAGCTCGTTTGTAGCCAAAAAAAAACCTTTTCTCTTTATTTAGCTCCTTTGCTAATCTTCTGTGAAGTTTGTTTAGCTTGAATGTGGGTGTGGTTTCTATTGAATGCTATTGTCTGTAGTGTAAATAAGTCGCACGTTTCGACTTCCTGTTTCAGAAGGAAATGCATCAACGTACAGAATAAAGTCATGGCACCGATGCCATTTCTTACAGCCTTCGAATATTAAGCCCTAGTCATGGAGTTGGGTGTGTTTATTTATTAGGCACACTGTCTCAGTCCAGTACAGTTTGTTCATCTCTTTAAAAAAAAAAAAAAAAAAAAATCCATATTTTTATTTTTAATGCTGGATTTCATTCGCATTTGTAGAAGAACTAGAAAGCTAGCCGGTGCTGTTGATGTCTAAGAACAGACAGCAGTCTTATGTGTCGTCATATTCTTAATATCCAGCAGAGGGCACTGTACAGCAGCTGAATTTATGATCCCGAGTCCACTGAGGCTCTCCAGAGTTCAGTTCTGCCAGACTGTGGCGTATCGGTTCACCTCGACTGGAATCGCTCTCCGTCTCCTGCCCTCGTGTCTCCCAGACTCTGGATTTTTCAGCCAGTCGGGATTCCAGGAACGCACGGCCCTGGGAATACCGCCAGAACGTCCTGCATAGGGGAAAAAAACCCACAGCGCTTCCATCGTCTGAAAACATTCCGCAAATAATGAGGCGTGTGTGTGTGTGTGTGTGTGTGTGTGTGTGTGTGAGACATGATCCAGGGTTGCATAAGACGTTGAGTGCCGCGTCTTGTCCCTGTTTTAAGAATTAAAAACATGGGCCAATGACACGAGGTCATCAGTGGGTTAAACTTTCTGTCTCTAGGTGTGGAGCACGAGCACCTGCGAGTTTGTCCGCACACTGAACGGCCACAAACGAGGAATCGCCTGCCTTCAGTACAGAGACCGGCTCGTGGTTAGCGGCTCCTCGGACAACACCATCAGGTGCGTGCGCGTGTGTGTGTTTGTGTCGGACGGAAAACGTGCTGATCACCAATAAACGGTCCGTCATGTTCAGCGCTCGATCTGGCTGTCCATCTCTCCCTGTCGGTTTCTGTGTAATGTAATCATGTTTGGGTAAAAAGCACTGGCTGTGCTTGCTCAGGAGTGAATTTAATATTCGTCCTCCTCTCCGTCCTCAGGCTATGGGATATCGAGTGCGGAGCCTGTTTGCGGGTTTTGGAAGGACACGAGGAGCTGGTGCGCTGCATTCGCTTCGACAACAAGAGGATCGTCAGTGGCGCTTATGACGGGTGAGAATCGTCCAGAGCACGATGCGCCCTGCCGAACGTGATTACGAGACATTCAGGGTGACTTTGGAGAAAAATCTGATCCTCAGAGCTAACCCTGATCTTTTATTCCCCCCCCCCCTCGAGATGTACGTTTTAAGATTTTCTCTCACATTTTAACGCTGTGAACGTTATTTAACAAGACGGTGAGCTGGGACTTCCCTGAAATGCGTAAAATAATGCAGACACCTGTTCAGATTACACAGCTGTAGATACTGAGCGTTTTATCTGGTTATACTTTTAATCCACTAACATGTTCATTAACGTTTATGAGATTAGTCACATTCCAGTATCAGACATTACTTGCACTGGAATCTATCTGTGACCGTTCTGCTACATTAGCGTTAGCACAAAGCCTCTAACATATTTGAATTTAGCAGGAATATCAAATTATTTTAAAGGTATTCCCAGAACAGATTAGTCATAAGCTCTGCATTAGGGACATCCAGCAAATATTGAATGTGTAAAAGTATGAAAAACTTTCATGACCTCCATGGAAAACTTCAGGTTTTGACTCTTTGGTGTCCTGTCTCCATGGAAACGAAATTTATTTGGCTTCAGGGGGGGAAAAAAAGAAAAAAGAAATTGGAGTGAAGCTGTTTGGACGGCGTTACGGTAAGGACGGATATAAATTCAGGAGGGAGGAAAATCAATTAAATGACTGATCAAAAACTATATTTAATGAAATAATTTATGAGACAAGATGCTGAGATTTTTTTTTTTTTTTTTTTCTCCTCCCAGAAAAATAAAAGTATGGGACCTACAGGCTGCCTTGGATCCACGCGCTCCAGCCAGCACGCTGTGTCTGCGAACACTGGTGGTGAGTTACCGTAGGACACACGGACACACACACACGCGTGCGCGCGCGCGCAGTCACTCCATCTTTTTATTTCATCCGTGACTTCTATTTGTCCTCATCTGCTAAGTGATGAGCTCCTCGTCTAAGTGCAGAGCAGCGACAGCTACTTGAACTAAGGTGTGTGTGTGTGTGTGTGTGTGTGTGTGTGTGTGTGTGTGTGTGTGTGTGTGTGTGTGTGTGTGTGTGTGTGTGAAGGAGCACTCGGGCCGTGTGTTCCGGCTGCAATTTGACGAGTTCCAGATCATCAGCAGTTCCCATGACGACACCATCCTCATCTGGGATTTCTTGAACGTGTCGACTAACGGGCAAATGGAAGGGCGATCGCCATCGCGCACGTATACGTATATATCCAGATAGCAGGTAATGAAACATTACACACACACACACACACACACACACAGTGCCCTCAGCTGTCTGATATTAATAGAGATGAATTACGCTTTACACGCTTGTGTGTTTGTTTGAACAGGGTGGCCCTGGAAGCGTGCGGAGTGTGTGAGTGTGTGCGCGCGGGGACTGTCCTGATGTGACCGAGTCTCTGTGGTTAAGTGTGCCAGGATCAGAGGTCGTGGAACGCCACCCCTGTCCTCTCCTCACCCTCCTCTCTCTCTCTCTCTCTCTCTCTTTTTTTTAAAAATAGTTTTTTTTATTCTGAGCCCTTCTTGAACACAAGAACACACGCACACACTCACACACATGCGCAAATGCACACCGAGCTCCCTCTCTGCTGAATAGGAGGAGGGGAAGATGGAGAGAGGGACGCCACTGAGGACGAGCTCATAGCTCCGCCCACACATCCAGCCTGACAGCTGCCCTAGCCCCACCTCCGGGCCCAAGGACTATTTATCTCTTGATATTTTTATTTCTCATATTTTGGTGGAAAAAAAAACCCCAAGAAAATAGAAAACGGTGGAAGTGAACCTTCCCCGAGGACTGTGTTTGCATGAAAGAATGATGGGACTGTAAAAGATGGTCAAGCCCCATTTCTGTCTTTTATTGTTTAGTTTTTTTATTTCATTTGGTCATTTTCCTTTTTTTTTTTTTTTTTTTTTTTTTTTTTTTTTTTTTTTTTTTTTTTTTTTTTTTTTAAATTGGGAGATCAAGTTTGTTTTGCTTCCTTTGTGGTGACGTACTAATACTTGTAGTTTTCTTCTTTTCCGATTCCTCTCCAGTCTGTCGCTCCGTTCCCTTCCACATCCTTCGCTAGCTCTAGCTTTATCTCTCTTCTCTCTTCTTCCGTCTTGGTCCCTTGTTCGCTGTCTGCTCGTCTAGGTTCCGAATGACCCCTAACTGATCGCAGTTTAGTTGTAAACAGAAATGTCTTGTCTAAAATGGTGTTGTATATTGAAAAGATTTTTTAAAGGAAAAAAAAAAAAACATTATTATTAATAAGAATAAAGTACTTGACTGTGAAGGAGTGTTAACAGAGTGGCAATGTTTGCTTTATTTTTTCTTTTGCGTGTATTTGCATGTGTGATGGTGATACTTGAGCAAAATTATATACGTAAGAATTAAATGAAATTAAAGTTGTTTGCAAGTTCAGCACGCTCTAATGCAATCCCCAACTCTTCCACCAGGGGTGCAAAACATTTCAGATATGAAATCTGGTTTCCATGTTGTTTAAACAACGCAGATTGTCCGTTGTCAGAAACATGTATTTATTTAACGTTGTTTAGGTCAGTCGGGAAAATATTTAGCTTTTGAAATCTGGAAAAATAACATCATTACCACTTTTTAAAATAACGTTTTCATGCCAAAACAATTTTTCATGATGAACGATTGTTCTTTTTTTTTTCTTCTTGTTGTTGTTTTAATCTCGTGTAACGTTTTCTAATCCCTGTCTTCCATATCCTCCTCCCTCCACCGCCCCGACCGCACCCACAGCTCAGAAGAATCATGCGTCTTGGGTTTTCTTTTATGGAAAAGTAGCAGAGCGCTGGTTAGGCTAGAGGGCGGAGCTCATTTCAGGGCCAGAAAAATTTCAAAGCGGCGCCGGATTCGTTCAAATCACATTGTTTTCTGTGAAATTACAATCAAATAAAATCCGTGTCATTATTACAGATACAAAGACGCTTTTCAACGTTACACGTCGCAGCTTTGTCCAATAACACGCAATGCTTTTTTTTTAATCTGTGTAAAGGAAATAAGTATTTTATTTATTAACTGAATTTAGTTGCCAGTGTAACATGATTCATCAATGTCTAATTATGTTAATGGCGGTTTTGGGTTTCAATCTGATACAGATGCAGCACGTGAGCTGCGGTGAACAGTGTAAATGGTGCGCGAGGGAAAGAGAGGGACAGGAAGGACCAAGCCCGAGACCACAGACAGAACCATGCTGCCCAATATGACAGGAATGCGGTGCGAGGACCAAACCTTAGACACGCACACACGCACTCGCAGTCCTCCGACGCCCAGATTATATCCAGTCCTGTAATAAAAAGCCTTTCTTACTGATGTGTGTAATTGAATTTATGAATAATCTGTCTTGGAAATCTGTTTTTGTACACCTGTAGATGTTCGTCTGATCTTATCCGCATATTACTTTCTCCCTGAGAGCGACCGTGATGTGTATGTTTTGCGGATTTGGTACTTGGAAGACTTTATCGTAAGAAATTAGTGAAGCCCTTAGTGTAAGGTGAATTGTGTTGTGTGTCCCCACCATGTGTCTGAGACGTCCGTACGCAGGCGGTTCCTGAGGTGTCGGAAAGACTTGTGCAGAATCCAACCTGCCGTTTTAGATTTTTGTTTTTTATTCATAGTTCTAAGATTTTCTTGTAATTATTTTATTTTTTTTGGTCTCCTGATTTAATGAGAACGTTTACAAAACAACCGGAAACAATGATTCATCTCCTGTTTATGGAACACAGCCAACCGGTCGGAAGCAGCGCTGAAGAGGAAGGACCGGGCGTCAAGCTGAATCCTCCTGCAACTGTTAGTTTATTGGAAGTAATTATTCATTTAGGGATTTTGCACCATAACTATAAGCCTGTCCTTCTTCAAGGATTTTTTTTTAAATCTGGTAATGCTTGCAGTCATGCATGTAATCTTTATAAGGTCAGCTTAATGGCTTACATGATGTATAATTGGATCTAGCAGGGTGCTAACATTAATGGTTAAGTGTAGCATTTGCTAATGAGATACAGGAGAGATAGGAAAATGATGGCTTTTTGTTTTTACCTCGCAGACCAAACATGAGTACATTCACGTCTACTGGAAGGAGAAAGGATGCAGGACGTTAAAGAGTCATGTGCTGTGACGCATCCGCACTCCTAAGGCATCAACACTGACAGCCTTTTTGTATTAGGCGTAATAAGGTGCTGTCTGAGAGTTCCCATCCTGTATCACATCACATCACGAAGTCCGCGCGTAGCTTCAGCCCACTGAGCCACCAGCTCCTTCAGTTAGCTTCAACTTTACACCATGTGAACACAAGCACAAAGACATCATGTTGCTAATAAAAGGTGATTGACTATCAGGTTGGAGTGTGTCAGTATTCTGGATAAACTCCTTAAAAAGAAACCCTTCTGAGAAAGTTTCTTGGCTTTGCTGGAAAGCGCTTGACTCTTGATACTGAGGTTGCTGGTTCAAATCCACCCGTCTTAGTTTTGTCCCTGTTTTGAGGCTGTGAGAATGATAAATATGTTAAAGGAACACCAGTGTTCTGTCAGCTCTGGTGGGTCAGTGGGTTAGTGATGGGGTGTCTGGTGTTGATGCTGAAGGGTTTGAGATGTGTGTTGGAACTGTTGTGCTAATTTGGATTGTAGTTTTAGTGAGTAAAATATAGTAGTTTTGAGCAAATATTAGAAATATGTATCATGCAATAGTGACAATGTAGCCATAGTAATATGTGAAGCATAATAGCAACATGTGGGAAGTAAAGTAATAAATAGCAAGTAAAAATAATGTGCATGTTAAATATGTATATGTAAAATAATAATAAATGAAAAGTTATAAAAATATAGATAATATATTAAAAAATATATATATATATAAATAAAAAAATATATAATATAATTAATATAATATATATATATAATATATAAAATATATATATATTCGAGAAGAAATAGGCCAGAGCAGCATAACCCCCTGTTTCACCTCTCCAGGAGCCCCAGGTGGGACATACTGGCTTTCACTCTCCTTTTCTCACTTTGCCAGATTTAGTGTCCCACCTTCACCAGCACCTACTGCTCGCCTTCAGGCTGTCTCGATCCTGTGCAGCGTACACTGCAGAGGGACTCACCCTCAGACGTCTGAGCCACCTGTGCCTTCAAACAAGCTCCTTTCTTCTGGGGGGTTTATCTTATAGTTTACATCACATTACATTACAAAGTGTGATAAAGAAAACTTACCTCAGCCAAGCCTCAAACCCTGAGCACCATGCTCAGCACTCTGCTCATCTTCCCACTGAGCCATCAGTGCCTGCAAGCACCCCCCCCCTTTTTTTTGAACATTTATCATTTTCTTTACACCACCTGTATAGACTATTATGAGCTAGTAAAGAAAATTCACCAGCGCTGAGCCTTGAACCCTGAGCCCCCACCACGAAGAAGCTCTCATCCCCCAGCTGAGCTACCTGAGCAGACAGGAGAGTGAGGACATGAATTTGTGGCTTTGTGGAGAAGAGTTTTCGTCGTTAAAACTGGAATCTTTACTTCAAATCCAGCCTTTTTCCTTTACCAAACATCAGCGCATATTTAGCGTTGTTCATCTTTTACTTATACAGCGCCAAGACCTGATCCTCATACTGAGATGCACACTTACCTGCGTACCTGTCACTTTCTTACCTGTATACAGGTGAACTGTAAACCAGTTACTGGCTGAACTTCAACATTAATCTCTGTGGTGTGATGTTACCAGTTTGTCTCACAGCCAGGTGACACCCTCAGGTACACTGGAGTTAAGGAGCAATATGCAAAACAAAACGTACAATAGCACGGTGGCAGAGTAGGCTGCGTTATTGGATCGTCGCTTCGGGGTTCACGGCTCCGTTATACGTTTGGGTTAACGTCTTCATTGCCACCAGAGATCCACCGTCCACGCTAGAGCCGGTACTGACCGATTAAATGAACGACAAAAATTTGAATCATATTGGAGTCTAAATGAAAAAACAGAGTTTATTAGCAGGGTATCTCAGTTCACACATCGCCGTGAGTTAAAGGTTCAATCGGCTTTGATTAACAAGATGACAAATGACAAAAATAAGTTCAGGCAAATATTTAAAAGAATCTGATAACTGTAATTTACAGGGAAAGAGTTCGGCAATGGGGAAATGTTTGGGAATAGTAATAATTGGAAAAGGACGTGCTCACCACAGAGGTCATCTAGGAACTCACAAGCCTCACCGAACATGAAAATGGAGGCTTTTCTAATTATTCCAATTATTACCTTTTACCAGCGCACGTTTAAAAGAGATCGGATTTTTTGTAAAAAACACAAAAAATAAAGAACGATCTTGTAATTCAGATTTATTACCGCTGCTTTAATTTGTTACCACAAAAATGTTCCATACTGCAGCTTTAATGACCAATAACCGTCATCAATAATAGTGAAATTTGGAGCCTATCAGTGTCCTTAGAACCCACGTTTAGACTTCATCGCTGGCTTTTTTTATGTTTAGAAAGATGATGAAAGGAAAACGGAGTGGAATTTATAAACCGCGCTGATAAAAATCCTCGTCATGAGCAGATAAATGCGACGAGTGCATTTGATATGACGGAGAGAATCTTAGGAATGTCTGAATTAGGGGTGGAACGGTACGCCGTGATAAGGATATCTGAAATAGATTTATTGCTAACGTTATCTCCAGGTGCTGTTTTTAAGCGTGGCTGAGGTGAGGATGAGAGAAAACGCTATTTATACTGTGTGTTATTTTGAGCAAAGAAATTTACTGGAAAGCTGCGGCGGTTCATTAAAATCAATGTAGCGCTTTTTCGGGGATGAAGTGAGCAGATACACACTGTCACACAGAGCATGTAACACCTTTCGAATGACTACATGTACAACATGCTGAACAATAAGACAGTGACTAGGTCAAGAAAATAAATATTTTTTAATCAAAATATTTCATCTTTCAGTTTAACAGTGGGACAAAAAAAAACCAAACTGTACATTGACTTTTATACTGTACACTGAACATGTAGCTCCAGGGTGGGACCCGTGTCAGCTTTATTAACACGCACACGCTCAGATAGGTGAACCAGACGCAAGGTTACTCCGCAGTAGGGTGGGCGATATATATGAGAAGATAAATAATATATGGCAATAAGAATAAATTACACCAAGTTACACCTTTCAAGATGTTCTCATAAAAGTACACAGTATAATCGATATAATGAGTCTTTAAATATTGCAACATTATATTGTTTTGCTTTACGCCACTGAATTCTGGATCCTGATTGGTCAGAAGGTGTTAATTAATTTGCTAGAACAGGAGCTCTGACAATAGTGCAGCTGTAAATCAGGTTTGTTAACGGAGACGTTTATTGAACCTTTATGGAAGGAGTCTCCAGTGTTATTAGAAAATGATCAACATTGGGGTGCTACAAGCAACTCCGTTTTATCACGTCCCCTCGTCATTGATTATTTTTCTATAGCACACTGTTTTATTCCTTGCACATGACTCAAAAACGTCAACGTTGCTAATGGAAGATTAGTTCAGACGTGACAGAAATTGGATCAAACCTAACAGTTCCCATTTTTGTGCGAACAAATATCCCAGGCGTGCTTGATTATTTTCCTATAACACATTGTCCACCCTTGTGCTCTTGCGGTTATTTCACAAAGTTGGAATAGGACCTAGTGAAATGAACAGTGAAGGTCACTTTATATAAAAAATAAAAAAAAAAAGCATAAAATACTGGTGACCATTAGTGTATATCAATTTAGTCTTAGGTACTGGGTGCGAGCTTTTTACAACTCTGAACAATGGAAGCTGTGAATATTTCCATACCGTCAGGATCACATGCCTGTAAAAATGGGCAACATTTCCCAATATAATCCCCGATACAACACACTACTCTTTCTTGGTTCATGTTGTTGTAGGAGCTGAGACGAGAGAAAGAGAAAAAATGTGGATAATTTGGGGGTCAATGATTCTGAGGTTTGGAGAACGAGTCCAAGTCTAGTCTAAACCATCTCATCCTCAAGATTCAAGTCCATGAGCTGCTACGCGAGTTCGAGTTCAAGGTGTATATCGAGGATTCATTATTTTCTATGCACTTTCTTTGAACTGGATGTTGCATGACATCTTATTTGCATTATTGTTATTATTTACAGATTCAGATTTGACCCCTGTTTTTGTCACCACCTGCAGAGAGACCGCTCTAACACTTTACAGCCCTGCATTTGCCAGAGTATTTCTGTGCTTTCGGCTGTTTTGTAACTTGTTTCGGAGAAGAGCATCTGGCAAACGACTGAATGTAAATGTCAAATCCCAAATGTTATCGCAGCGGGGGTACGTTGCCACCTCTGATGATTTAATTTTTCAGCGGAACTCTGGGTTTTTTAATGAATTGCAGTCAGCTGTGGTAGCATACTTTGACTAGTGTTATTTACTGTTGAAGAAACAATTACTAACAGAGATGTTTTTCAACCTTCGGGCTCAAAATAATAATACCTCTCTCGTTGCAGACCGCAATGGCGCCCCCATTGTCTTTTATCACCAAAGGATATTAGAAAAACATTATAACATTTTCTTTTTTTTTTTTTACTCTGCATTGTTTACAGAGCACCCTGGTGGCTCAGGGCCCTTAAGCAGCTGATTATATGTGGATAAAGCTCTGATTACTAACAAGGAGAGTCTCATCATATCAAGTCCAGGTTGAGACTCAAGTCGTAGTTAAGGGAGTCCAAGTCATGCACCAAATTCTGACTTGTCCAGGACTCGAGAAATACATTACGAGACAAAAAATTCTCAATATACTGTATCCTTCCAATGATGATTTATAGACCAACAAACTCCATAAATGATCAGCCAGGAATACAAGCATGAGATATTCTAAAGGTCTAAAGTTTGAAGAGGTTATTATTCTCTCTAAACTCATTTAACTGAAAATTTTATACATCATTTTCCATCTTAAAATTCTTAAAGCGTACTCATTTCTGCATCGTAATGCTACTCGTAATACAAAGCGCACTCCAAAGGATCTCCAGTGGTTCTCCGGATTGTTACGGGCTCCACGTGGAATGGGAAACCTTGTGTCCTTGGGTTTGTCATGGAATATTTAAGGGCTCCCTCAGAAGAACCTTTAAAAATAGGGTTCTCAAAGAAAGCTCCAGAGAGTTTCCGAAGCATATCCAGGGGCCTTTGTTAAAATCCTGGAAATCACAACCTGTTACAGTTATTAGTCTATTTGATTGGTCATTAACCTTAAAGTTGGCCCAAATGCATTCTTTTAGTGAATAAAAAGCTGCACGGCGGCAATAAATAGGCCAAATATTATCATACACTGTTGAGTACAATTTGAGTAGTAATAGGATTATACTCAAAGCAGAAATGATTTGGCTGCGGTATTTTTTTCTTCTTCTAAGAAAGTACACTCCAATGTGTGTGTATGAGCTCATTTCAACACGTAGCTGTTAAAGCACTTTTTTTATTCCATCCCGATTTTCACGTCTGTTGTTTCTACGATTGGTGGTTTTTCCATAGTTCACTATATTAGCTACATTTGGCTGTTTGTTTTTCACATGCCTACACATTTGTCCTATTGATTAACATTTCAAGCAGGATTAATTTACCCCATGAAGGGTTAAGTGATTGAAATAATGTACACACGAGCCCTCCGCAGAGTTTTCATATCTGTGAAACTCGTGGTCTGTCGAGACTCACTAATAGTAGTGGATGCTGGAGAGGCTTTTCTCTCGGCTTGCAGTGCTGTGTGTGTGCCCTTGTCGCGAGTCATGAGTCTCTGAGTTCATTTCCTGGACGCATGCCCAGTCATCTTTGATTACACCGCCTAAGTATTTGGTCTGATTTTGACCTCCACCTGGAAGCAAAGTGACCTAAACCTGGCCGGTTTGGTAAGAATGACTCCTATACAAGCATCCTCCATGTCAGCATCCCTTACAGAAGTGCACGATGGATTAAATGTCTGTTACGATTGTGTGTCAGGACTGGTGCTGGTCTCCTGCGTCCTCCTGTTCCTCTTGCTAACGGTGGTGAAGCTGCTGTGCTGCAGGTTCGGCTGCTCGCCGGGCGGAAAGCGCTTCATGAAGTGCACTTCTTGCTGGTTCGGGAGAGTCTGCGGCCCTCTGCGAGGTCGGCCCTTTTTGGTGAAGCCAATGTACCAGCCAGTGTAACGCGCTGACATCCAGGCGGTGTAGTTGTTCTCCAGAACCATCTCAATGAAGACACACTCGGCGTTTGCACTGTTGGCTTTCTGTGGAGAAAACAGGATGGAACACTATATTTTAGCTGTGCACTAAAATTGACCACGTGTTAGCAAACATGCAGGTGAGCATTCTAAGAGCTCATAATGTGTCTGCTGCACTTCAGTTCTTTTATTTTTCTAAATAAAAATCCTGCTGTTGAAGGAAAAAAAATCAATGCAAACTGAATTTATGTAATGAATAAAAAAGCGAAGTTATTGTCACTCTGACATCAAAATTTGCCAGTAATTACACATTTTCATTTATTATAAGAAAGACAAACTGTAGTTTTAACTGTTTAGTTACATTTAACGGTTCCGAATGTTCATGAAACAAGATAGTTCCCGTTCTCACTTACGTTATAGCAGCTATAAACAGTCGTTCCCTCACCAGCCTTTTTATTTGAAGTCAATAAGTCAAAACAACACGGCTTGTCATGTTACCGAGAAACTGCAAAGCCTAAACTCAGGAAGGTGTACTGACACTGGAGACTCCTTCCATAACTGTTAAACATCTCCTTATAGAAAACTTTGATATGTAAATATGCATAATTAAAAAAAAATAGGTTTACGTAGACTGTCTGCCATACAAGTGAGCTTTTACTATAGAAATGCTAATGTATTAGAATATAAACCTTTGGTTTGCAGCTGCACTGCCTTCTGACAAATTACAATCTAGAACTGCAAGTATACTGATAAATCAAACCAACTCACCCTGCCCACCAGTTTCCCCCTGCGATTCATGCACAGGTAGAAGTTGGTCTCTTTGCCGCGAATTCGGACCTGACTCCCGAAGGTGTCGGCCTCCACCACGAGCTGGGCTTGTAAAGAGACACACATACAGACAGACAGGGATATAGACAGGCCAAGGATGTGCTCGATTTGCCTTTTTTTGTAATCTCTGCCAGAGAAAATATTGCCAGAGAATTTTTCTTGTTCGAGGCCAAGACACGGGCAACTCCCTATCTGCAACTATTCATGGCTACAGACATCTGAGCTAATGGACATTAAAAAAAGAAAAAAAGAAAAGTGGGTCCTTCACTGGATGCTGCTATCTTGACAAGTTCAGTCCTCACTGGCCAATACTACCTCCTTTCTTGTTCGATTCGGCTGACTGATAAGACTTTAATCCTCTTCGAGCTTTTCTGCCGTGTTTAAATTGTACTCTAGATGCTTATGACCTCTCGTATTGTCCTTGGATGACATCAAGGTCAATTAAGATCAACTCCCTCACCCACGTTTCTCACTCTCATTTGTCTAACAGTCTTTGCCCTTGTGTTTAGAGCAGGTAAGACAAAACAGGGCAAATGGAAATCCATAAACGGGTCGATGAAGGGGAAGGTCATCCTGGTCTGCTCTCTTTATCAACACATTTCTACTTAAAATGTAGCTCCAGCTTTACTGGTTTATATGTATCCACGTTTATATCACATTACTTTGTGATGTATCATAACGCAAACACTCTTACCATATTTATCCCCATCTTCTCCACTGGCGACAATTTTCCTCCCCAGCACCTGCACGTGTTTTCCACTGGTCCTGCTGTACAGCTGGTACACCCGGTGATGCTTTCTGCTCAGACTGTCTCTCGCGCCTGTCTGGGTCTCAACATGCTCTCCGAAATCAACATTATCCACCGCTAGCGCCTAGAAAATCCCAATTCATATCTTAACCGATGATACATCAGTACACTTTGTGTGTATTGTACATGTGTGTGTGCGTGTAATACGTAAAAATTAAATCATGATCAATTTTACCTGCAAGAAGCTACACAGCAAAGCAATCTGAACACATCTAGAGAAAGAGATGGAAAGAAATATAATTATAAACCAAACAGATCAGATATTAAACCTTAAACTGTTGATGTCTTCCTGATGAAGCAAGAACTAAAAAAATGTCTCACTAATGTACTTAAGCATTCATTTTAATTAAGGGTATTTATACTTCACTTGAGAATTCATGAACATGAATACTCAGAGAGAAAAAAAAAGACTTTTAATTCTTTACATTTCTAACAATATGAAAAAAAAAAATCTCAAAAGGTTCTCTTCTTCTCTCATCCAGCATCAAGGATGGGTTCCACAATGCTTTTTTAAATGTATTTTCTTTTCTCAGCTGTAGAAATGTAATTTCTAATTTCACCAAGTCATCTACCATGTTAATCTCGTGTCAGTCCCACATTCACGCAATCAAAACAAAAACCATGGCATTACTTACTCAGTTAAGAAAACATTTTTTCTCCTTTTTTTTATACTTGAGTAGACTTTTTAAATACTTTTAAAAATAGCAACTCTTTTGAGTCACATTTTTTGACAGGATACTTTCACGTTTCTTTTTCACACATGATCAATTTCTTAGTACTTTTCCATGCTTGCTATAATGAACGCTCGGTCTTACAGAAATGCATGTGAATGTATCTGGTCTATGATCTCAGCTGTACATTAAACAATCTGAGTACATCACACACACACACACACACACACACACACACACACACACACACACACACACACACACACACACACACACAC
>JAQQZR010000009.1:1352443-1363377 GCA_030068235.1 Notoglanidium macrostoma | reverse complement strand
AATAATAATAATAATAATAATAATAATTATTATTATTATTATTATTATTATTATTATTATTATTATTATTATTATTAAGCAAATGCAATCCAATACTAGTTCACCTACTAACAGAAAATTATAACATAAAGAATAACAAATAAATTACATTACTAGTATCAGATTTTATTTATATTTATTTCATTATTCATCCTTAATCAAATATTTAAAATATCAAATATCTACTATACAAATGATTAAAGTTGTATTTACTGTTCCTTACTTTATTATGATGATGATGATGATGATGATTATTATTATTATTATTATTATTATTGGGTAAAGTTGTCTCGTCACAGCTCCAGCATCTCAAGTTCGATCCTGAGCTCAGGTTATTGTCTGTGTGTAGTCACATGTCTTCTCCTGTTGTATGTATAGGGTTTCCTCCTGCTTCTTCAGTTTCTTCCTACTGTCCAAAACCATACAGATAGCTGGACTGTTTATGCTAAATTGTCCCTAGTGAGGGAGTGTGAGAGTGTGAGTGTGTGAATGTGTGCACATGGTATCCTGTGAAGGACTGGTGTCCTGTCTGGAGTGAATTCTCCTGCCTCGTGCACAGTGTCACTGGGATCGACTGCAGATCCACTGGGACTCTGATCAGGATCAACCACTTCCTGAGGATGAATGAGTGAATTATTTTTGTTGTTGTTTTTGTTGTTGCTGTAGTTGTTTAATTTTGTTCACTTATACAATTTCTATAAAATCACTGGTAGTGAAGAATGAAACCCTTATCTAAGGTTGGTCCAAGAGATAAAAGCATCACTGATATGATGAGTTATAAATAGCGCAGACTTTAAAATTCCTGATAAGATGACAACCTTCTAGTGGTGTTTTATTTGCCCTCATAAATCTCTGTCTCTCTTCTATCGCAATCTTTCAGCTGATCAGCCGGAGAGTCAGTGTTGCTGAAATTATCCTCATCATCTCTTCCACTCATCCATGTTCACCTCTTCAGCTCAGCGTTATCTCTTACATTCCTCTTTTAATGTATCTGTGTACCCCTGTTTTCACTCACCTCACAGGGAAACGTGTGTGTGTGTGTGTGTGTGTGTGTGTGTGTGCTTGAGCATTCACTTATGCCAGGAAATTAAAAATAATATCTAACATTTTTGTAACTTCATAACTTTATAATGTGTTGGTCACTTTCAACACTTTCACTTACAGTCTCTGTGTGAGAGGTTAGATGTTCGCTTTGTGTTTGTGTGTGTGTGTGTGTGTGTGTGTGTGTGTGTGTGTGTGTGTGTGTGTGTGTGTGTGTGGAGGGCAGTGCCTACATTCCTCTGGCATACTTCACATTCTCCATCAGTCTGTGGCACTCTGCCCCATCTCTGCATTATAGCAGGATTAAATGATTGACTCCCATAACACTGCAGGCAAGAGAGCCGTGATTACACAACTGAGCAAAAGTATTTGCCTCCGCCTAGTGGTGAAACAAAACAAATGCAATTACTCCTAAAAGCTTAGAAAAACAGTACTAGCCCAGTGACAAAAGAAAGTTCAGCATTTTTTTCCTGATGATTTTAGTTGCACGTTTTCTAAATTAGCGGTTATGAAACAGACCAAACAATTTTACTGTTAATCTCTTTACTGTTAACGTTTGTTGTTTTAGATGCTAAACACGCAATACCATGTTGAGTATTTATTTTATTTTTTTTTCTTCGACGAAACTATACAATAAATGCATTGTTAAACATATACACTTCTGTGCAAAAGTCTTAGGAACTCTATTTTTTATTTTAAATTAATTTAGTCTTAGATGTTACATTACTTCATCCATAAACAGAGGCATTTTAGATTTTCAAATCTTATAATAAATAAATAAATACAGACAGTACCACAGTACAACAGGTATAAACTCCACTATATAGTCAAAAGTATGTACACCCCTGATCATCGCACCTATGTATGTGTCCTCCCCAAAACTGTTACCACAAAGTTTGATGCAATTGTATAGAATGTCTTTGTATGCTACAGTTTTACAGTTTCCCTTCACTTGAACTAAAGGTCCCAAACCTGTTCCAGCATGACGATGCCCCTGTGCACAAAGCAGCTCCATGAAGACATGGTGTTCAGGTTAAGGTTAGAGTGGAAGAACTGGAGTGTCCTGCACAGAGCCCTGACCTCAACCCCACTGAACACCTTTGGGATGAACTGGAACTGGAGCCTCCTCGACATCCCAACATCAGCGCCTGACCTCACTAACGCTCTTGTAGCTGAATGAACACGAATCCCCACAGGCACGCCCCGACATCTAGTGGGAAGCCAAACAGAAGAGTGGAGCACGTTATAACAGCAAAGGGGAATAAATCTGGAATGAGATGTTCAACAAGCACATACGGGTGTGATGGTAATTAGATATTTGTAAATCTTCCCATAATTAATCAGATGTATTACATTTACATTTACATTTACAGCATTTGGCAGACATCCTTATTCAGAGTGACATACATAAGTGCTTTGAAGTCTCTATCAGTAAATATATTCTAATACTGGCTCATTAGGACCTGGGCTAAGAATACCATCACACTAAAACCTGTTGGCAAGTAATACAGAAAGTTTTTTTTTTTTTAAATATTAAAGTGAAGAATAAGTGCTAGCCCAAGTACTTCTGAAAGAGGTAAGTCTTTAGTCATCGTTTGAAGGCACACAGTCACTGGAAAATAAAGGATTAGTTGAGTGCTGTCTGCATAGCAGTGGTATGAGAATCCATGTGAGGATATTACCTCACCAAGAGATCTAATATAGATGGAAAACAGGAGAGGACCAAGTACCGAGCCCTGTGGGACACCAGTGGAGAGCCTGCGTGGAGTGGAAGTGGATCCCTTCCATGTCACCTGATATGACCGGCCTTCTAAGTAGGAAGCAATCCATTGCCATGCTGTATTAGTTCCTAAAAAATGAAATCTGTAGTTGGTTCATATATATAATTTTTTTCTGATGATTTTATATGTAAATATACAGTATACTCATAGACTACATGTATATAGTGCATATATAATTTCCATGATTTTCTGTAGTATAAGATGAATAAAACACATTAGGATTGCTGTTACTGGAAAACCACATAACCAGTGTCTTTTTCAGTTAGATTTTTAGGTTTTATTCAATTCTGAAACACAAGGGCAAAGAAAAGTGTACCAGTCCAGTGACAACGTACAGTACAGTTTACTACTTTTTTATTTGCCAATTAAAAACTAAGTTGTTCTGTATTGCCTTGCATCTTGATGGTCATGGCTACTATCATTTGTTTCATGAAAATAAAACAACAACTACTTCTGCATTTGTGACCATTATCTTGCATATGATCCATGCACCTAGTTTTCTTGTCTTTTCTTGTCTTGTCTTGTCTTGTCTTGTCTTTTCTTTTCCACAGCATTTGCATTCTGCTGAATTTAAACCCTGCAGGTAAACACTTATATAAGCACACTTACAACGCACTCTGAAAGTTTTGTTTGCTCAATCGCTTTCACAATTTTGTTAAATTCCTAAATGAAATGTTTTAATATGAATTCTGTAGGTCTTGGCATGTTGTTGCTCTCAATCAATGCCAACATGCCGCTGTCTATGGTGCTGAACCTGTCAGAACCTGAATGATCCAGCTGTACAGGGCAGGGCTTCTCGAGCTGTTTTGTATCCAGGGACCCCTTTAAATGTAAAATAAACAAATAAATGTCAACTGACCACTTTAGATTTATTTCATTAATATTATTAAAACGTGGGCAGCAATATTGTGTTTATTAATTATAGCTGTAGAGCTCTCTAATCATAAACATTCCCCAGATGGAACACATTAGTTACACAGCCACTTATTTTTGAGTTAATGAGATTTGGATTAAACCCACTGAGTTTGACGGGGACCAGTCACACAGGGTAATATCTATAAGACTTAATTCAAGTAAATATAATAACTTGGATAATAATGAATTGTGATTTTCTCCATCATCAAACCATGGATGCTCTGGATATGCTTAACGGACCCCACTGTGAAAACCACTGAAACAGGGGACATGGATATTCAGGTAGACACATTAAAAAGAGAAAGGATCACATTATCCAAACTTTTAAAATATGAAGGCAAAATGGGCAGTATGCACTCTTAGAAAAATGGGTACTAAACAGTACCATTCATTGTCACTGGGGTGGTACCATCAAACCATTGGGAAGTGTACAAAAAAAGATTTAAGGTACATAATTAGACTGTAATCACAGTTACAGTTACAATTACAGTCTAATTATGTACCTTAAATCTTTTTTTGTCCACAGGGGATTATATCCATATTTCCAGATGAAAGGTACACCAAGAGGGTGAATTGTAATTTGACCAATAGGTTTAATGAGGGCTCAAAGATGTCTCATTACCATAAATATTATAAGTTGCAATTTAGCAATAAAACTGATCTGGCTTACGTACTTCTTCCCCAATTCATCATCTATATCATTCTGTTGGGGAGAATTTAAAATGACAGTTTTAATATTGGGACAGTTTCTGAATGTTATCCAAGCCTTGTTTTCATGTCTTAAAACAATATAACCAACAGACGACACATATTCTCTGATATATCAGATATCAGTGTTGATAAATATGGAAAGGAACACTATAGTTTGCACTTTGTTTTTCAGTGTGTACTTTATACATACATATAATTATAGTACTGGTTTGCAGTTATATTTGATCCAAACGTCTTGATTTATCCCACATCAGTTTGAATCAGCCGTATCATTAACTACAGGTATTTAAAGAGCATAATTGCTTAGCAATTATCTAAAAGTCGCAGGATTTTGTTCGCACGGTGTCGCTGCTCTTTCAAAAAGCTCTCATCCGAATATAAAAAGGGTTGTGGAAGATGTTTTTCCCTTTTACTGTTCTCAGACCAGTTTTTTTTTTCCTTCACAAGGACAGAGGCAGAGGATGTTAGAAAGGATGCTGCTCCATGGTCAGCTCTAATGTATCGTTATTATGCAGGGGGAGGAGTGTAAGTGTGTGTGTGTGTGTGTGTGAGTGTGATGTGGAGGAAGCCATGACAGTCCTGGATGCTCTGCACACAGACACACACCCTTTACGGATTATGAAGGCTTATTTTATTGTTATTTTATTCTTTATCTGCAGGTGGATTATGTCGTAGTTAGATTTTAATCGTGCACGCAGTTCGTTTGCAGGTCGTTTTTATTCAGATTGATACTTTGCGCATTTTCTGTTAGTAATGAATCCGCGAGCTTTCGCCTTTTGCAGGAGGTCATGGCACGTCAGATTTGTGATGTTTTCCGTACTGTGGAGTTTAGCTTTCACCGTGACGCGGTACTCCATCCCGGAGGAAACAGCGGAAGGAACTGTGGTGGCAAATTTAGCCGCAGATTTGGAGCTGGAAGCGCGCAGCCTCGCGGAGCGCAACGTGAAGCTCGACTACATCCACAGCAAAAAATACCTGGACATTAACAAAGAGACCGGAGAAATGTTCATAACCGAAAAGATCGACAGGGAGCACCTCTGTCCCGCCAAGACGTCTTCATCCTGCTTCCTGAAAATGGACGTTGTAATCGAGAATCCGTTACGCATATTCAACATCGAACTGGAAATCATGGACATAAACGATAACGCCCCTCAGTTCAGGAGGGAGCGCATACCGCTGGATATCTCAGAATCAGCGAGGCCTGGAGAGAAATTTTCTTTAACCAACGCTGTCGATGCTGATGTTGGAGAAAACTCTATCAAGACTTACTTCCTGAGCCAAAGTGACGAGTTCACCATCGAGATTCAGTCAGGAAGCGACGGAACAAAATACGTGGACCTCGTTCTCCAAGCACCTCTGGACAGAGAAAAGCAGGCTGTGCACAGTCTCATTCTCACAGCAGTGGATGGTGGCACACCTGCACGGACTGGCACCGCCACCATCATTGTGAAAATACTGGACACCAATGACAACGCTCCTCAGTTTGACAGGCAGGTGTATTCGGTCGACCTGGTCGAGAATGCCCCGGTTAGTACGCTGGTCATGCAGCTTAACGCAACAGACACAGATGAAGGCACCAATGCTGAGGTGGAGTACTCATACACACTATACACGCCTGAAAAAACACAGGAAAAGTTCTCACTGAACCCCAAAACCGGAGAAATCCGAGTGAAAGGTGTGATCGATTACGAGGAGACGAGAAGTTTTGAAATGTACGTCGAAGCCAAAGACAAAGCGGTAAGTCCACTTTCAGCACAATGCAAAATATTGGTGTTTATTACAGACTTAAATGATAATTATCCTGACATCACAGTTAAATCATTCAAAAGCTTGGTTAAGGAGAATGCGCCTACAGGAACGGTGATAGCCGTAGTCAGTGTGAGTGACAGAGATTCCGGAGATAATGGCAAAGTTCTTCTTTCCTTACACAACGCTGAGGTGTTTCCTTTTCTTCTGAACAAATCATCCGAGGATTACTTCGAACTGACTATCAAAGATCCGTTAGACCGCGAGAAGGATTCTAGTTATGAAATCATACTCCATGTTATTGATAGAGGAACACCTCCGCTAACTGACAACGAGACCATTAGCTTGGAGATCCTGGATGTGAATGATAACGCTCCGGTGTTTCCTCAGTCCTTTTACATGATTCACCTGCCTGAAAACAATGAGCCAGGTGAACTTCTCTGCTCTCTCACTGCACACGACCCAGACCTGAATGAAAACCAGTACCTGGTCTATTTTATAGTGGAGAAAGAGATCTCCAACACATCTGTGTCTACATTGTTCTCTGTGAACCCAGAAAACGGGAACCTGCATGCGTTACGTGCCTTTGACTACGAGCGTGAGAGGGAGTTTCTCTTTCATATAGAAGCTCGGGACTCTGGCATCCCACCTCTCAGTAGCAATGCCACAGTACGTGTGATCATTCTTGATCAGAATGACAACGCACCCCAAATCGTTTCGCCGTGGAGGGCTCACGAGTCTGTCATTGACCAGGTGATCCCACGGGCCGCCGATCAGGGCTCGCTGGTGGCGAAGGTAATCGCACTGGATGCTGACTCAGCACAGAACTCGCGTGTCACGTACCAGTTCCTCCAGGTAACTGATGCATCGCTGTTCACTTTGGACCGTTACAACGGTGAGGTGCGGACTGCACGAACGTTCACCTCTCGAGATCCCAAACACCAACGGCTCGTGATTGCAGCCAGAGATAACGGAGATCCTCCACGTTCTGCCACGGTGACCATCAAGGTTTCCACTGTGGAGCAAGTAGTGGTCACGCAGTTAACAGAGACGACTGAGATTCCGATGGACTATGACCTGTTCACAGATTTGAACCTGTATCTCCTGCTCAGTCTGGGGTCTGTGTCTTTTCTGCTGCTCATCACCATTTTGGTTATCATTGTGTTAAAATGCCAGAAGCCCAAACCATCCAAAGCAGCTGTTCACGGTCGAAACAGTGTCACCAGCCAGAGGAACTCAACCATCGGTGACTCCACCCTCATCTCCAGTGATGCTTACTGGTACAGTCTGTTTCTAGCGGAAACGCGGAAAGGAAAGGTGGTGGTTCGACAGCCATTGCCCAACGGCACAGGCTTCATCGTGTCCAGTATACCGCGGAGTGTTGCACTCACGACCACCAGTGAATCCAGATCTTCCACATTGCAGGTACATCATGTAAATATAAATAAGTGGTATTTAAACATAACACATAAGAACTCTGATATGGGCAACTTCTAACTCTTAGCATTGTTTCTAGACTGAGTTACGGGTTTGATCCAAGAAATAATAGAAGAATAAAGAGAGCAATACAAGTAGCCAGGAAAGTTCCAGGAAAGCCAATAAACATTGCATAAAATATATGGAAAGGAAAAAGCACAAAACAGTACTAATTAAAAATCTTGCAATATTTTGTTTTATTTTCGACAGAAATTTGGGCCTGTCACTGCTAATATGACAATGCTGTGGAGCATAAATATAAATACCAGTAACATTTACAAACTAGTTTAGAACATTTTACTTTATAGAGCTCTAACTGGAAAATAAATATAATAATCTAAAAATATATAACAGTTATTTTGAAGAACCTGGTGCCTCAGTGATGCTTTAACTCTCCATTGCTTGGCTTCCCAGCTTCAAAAACATGACTCCAACTGTACCTGAAGTTTCAGAAGTTCAAATTATGGGGTGTTTGTATTTTGCATTTGCACATACTGTATATTTATAGGAACCAACATTTTCATTATCAGCTATCTTCCAGCTAAAATACTGAGAATTAGAAATTATGTTAATTTGTGCACTAACTGTACTACGCATAAAATTACTGTTAGTATAAATGTGGATTTTAGAAAAAAAAGGGCTTGGGCTCATCATAGTTTTGTTAGATGATTGGAAGCCTTTCTCATAGACACGCATTATCCACATCAATACACAACAAACAGATTGTGTTAGCTGTGATAATAGCATTTATTCTAGATAAATTCAACAAAGCTGTTGTATTGGGTTTAGATTTAAGGCGGAATCAAGGCTGAGTTAAATTACTTGAGAGTGAGAGTGATGCTCGTTCTACCATTTTTGCACCACGAAGTTTTTGTGAAACTCTGCCCACATCTATAATGCTAATAAATCTAATCATCACTATGATCCAAGCACCGCACTGTATCACAATACCACATTAGAGTACACAAGCACTTAGAGACTGTATTTAGGTTTTGGGCCAATACGAAATAAATGCCTGAATTTTGTACTAACTGTGTAAGTGTGTTTTCTTTATTTTGACTAACTGCGCTTTCTGTTTCCTGACAGGACTCCAGCAGTGATCTACCTTGATCCTGAATCTTCCTTATAGAGCATCATTCTATTCAAATGCTTATCTTTACCTAGTTGGACAGGTTAAGAGAATTCAGTTCTGATAAACTCTTGTGACACATGAAAAACCTCATCTCACTGACCTGCTGTATTTCTCATTCAACCTGTAAACACAACAGAAACTTTGCATAGCTAAGAAGACATTTTATGACTTACATAAGTCATGAAAGGACTCTGAATATTGAGCGGATGATGGTTATAATATAAAGACTGGATTTGTGACTAGATGAGGAGAGATACTCGTATACAAAAAATATTTTTGACTTTTCTTTCTTTATTTTTTTTGGAAATCGACTTGATCTATTATGCATGCTGCACCAGTGCTACTCTGGTCAAGCACTCTGAACTGGACAAAAATTAATTTGATGTAAAATATAATCTGAAGAGCACAATTTCCTGAACCAGGCATGTGGCCTTTTGGTTATATACTAAACTGAACATGATCTAATTGTAACAAGGAATTGCAGTTAGATTTTTAATGACAGATAAAGTCATAAGAGAAGGTATAAACTTTACCCTATTCCTAACCTTAACTTTGGAATTTCTCATACTAAACATGCTGTGTGAATTGTTGCATTTTGGCGTTTCATACGCAAATTGACCCTATAGGCCGTTTTTTTTAATACTAAAGCTAAATTTTGAAAAAATTAAAAAATCCTACATACATACATAAATTATTATAGAA
Organism: Notoglanidium macrostoma; assembly: GCA_030068235.1. Taxonomy (NCBI): domain Eukaryota; kingdom Metazoa; phylum Chordata; class Actinopteri; order Siluriformes; family Auchenoglanididae; genus Notoglanidium; species Notoglanidium macrostoma. The sequence goes on along the minus strand of JAQQZR010000009.1, from coordinate 1,353,834 downwards.
GCAGTCCAGTGACAAAGTCCTGTACTCCTCCTCTATTGGCATAAAAAACAAACAAACACTGTAGCATATAATTAAGATGAAAGCCTGGAATATAGTGTGTAATGTATACACAGTGTATAGCTCAGGTTAAATAAATGCTAAAACTACCTGTCAGTATTCATACAATATTTTCTACCTGCATTATCTACTTCAGATCTGCTGCTCTCAAGACTACTTTAGTTTACAGTACAAGACCTTAATCAAAATTTTTTAAACCCTGCTGCTTCCAATTAACGCATCGAGACTACCCAACAAATCTGTGCAGCTAATGTGTAGAAATAACACATCCAGCCATGCACGGATATATGTGTGTAGCTACGAAGCTTTAAAGAAGCAATAAGTAGCATTAGAATATTAGCTAGAAGTAAAACAAAACTACTCCAAAATGGGACTAGAAATATATGTTGTATTATTTGGGGAATATTTTTCCTAAGATAACATCTTTACTGGTAGAGTGTTCAATTTGATGCTCATTCGACCATTTACTATGTACTGTAAGTGCATTTCTTTCAAAATCAGAATCATAAAATCATCTTATATGTTTAAATATTTTATATTATATTTATAGTATTTTGCCAGTAAATTACACATTTGTTTGCTTTTAAAACCAGTGAAATAATTAAGCATGTCTTCATTGGCAGTTAATCAGATCCCCTGCAATAATGGCTGAATTGCATACTAGATATCCAAACTATATATAATATGCTTAGAGCAGAATGTACATGGTTAGTCATATGATCAACAAAGAGCCAATTATATGGGACTAATGAGACTAATGCAACTAAAATACTACTTACTGCTTCTTTATATATGAACAGACTGTTTTTGTATAAAGAGCTGAAATGCTTTGTAATTTTTTGGCAACATGCAAGCAAGTTTTTGAAATTTTTTATTGTTTTATAAATGTATGAAGGGCAAACACTTGTATATATGTATAATTAAGCCAAGAAGTGTATTGTGTATAGCCTATTGCTGCTTTGTGTTAAGTGCATTATGTTCCGCATTGTATTCATGCTGCAGTGTTCAAAAATACCAAAATTATTTAAAAAAATGTCATGAATGAAAAGATAGAAAATGAGTCAATGAGATGAAAGGAAATGGAGAGTGACTGGAAAAGAGAAAGTGAAGAGTGTGTATAAGAAATGTGCGTCATGTGTTACCGTTGTTAAATCCACATTGTATCCCAGTGAACAGAAAACTCCTTTTAATAAAAAATGTAAGGATATTGTATATATGTATATGAAATTGTCTATATATACACATCACATTTTTAACAATAATATGCAAATACATTTTGTGCAAAATCCTGCTGCTGTGGCATATTGCACAAAATACATTTGTTAATTTGTCAT
>JAQQZR010000009.1:1306639-1317780 GCA_030068235.1 Notoglanidium macrostoma | reverse complement strand
ACACACCCTGACGGGAGCTGGTCTTACTCTAAATCCACTCAGCAGTATGATGTGTGTTTTAGCTCAGACACACTGAAGAGTGACGTGGTGGTTTTCCCCTCGCCGTTTCCGCCTGCAGACGCAGAGCTGATCAGCATTAATGGTGGAGACACTTTTACTCGAACTCAAACGCTGCCTAGCACTGGAAAGGTAAGAAGGTGCTGAAGTTAGTCTGCATGTAAGCCCTGTTAGAACGAATAAAAGATTTTCACCCTTTGTTTTTGCGGCATTATCTGATTATTGGATACAATAGTCTGGAGCATGTACTTGGTATGATTTTTTTTTCTCCACTTTTTTTAAATGTATGAGAAAAAAACATGTACAACAACAACAACAACAACAACAACAAAACTTTGATTTGTCCTTTCAGCACCATGTACAGGGTCGGTCCTGTGTTTTTCTCGGATTATGCTTACAAAATTGTAGTTCTTTTACGATACTGCCCTCTCCGTCTTACTTGTTCCTCATTGACGCTCATTTCATTGTACTCTTTTACAGCAATTTTGTGTTGCTACTTTGCATTCCATATTATTTCTTGCTGTGCTTCTACGTGATTATCGTCGAATGTCAGTAGGCCAATATACATGTATGTAATAATAAAAATAATAATAATAATAATAATAATAACAGTAGTAGTAGTAGTAGTAGTAGAAGTAGTAGTAGAAGTAGTAGTAGTTTATTAATTTATATATAAAAAGAGATAGGAGGAAATATCTAAATTATTACACTTCACACTTAACAGAGGTTCGTCACTCGAGGTCGCTACAGACCGTAACTTTTAAACCTGATCTATTAATACACGTGGCTCCTCCTTTCAAACTGTCGTCATAGGGAGTGCGTTTGCACAGGGAAATGGAGGTTTACTAGCGATATCGTGCGGTGTTGTCCGAATCTGATCGTATCCAGATATTATTTAGCACCTCTTGTGAATAAATCCTCTGTATTATACTTGAGCAGCAGACATGGATGTCCCGGGATATTTAAGCGTCTGGATTTTACTCTGCGTGTATTTATGGAAAACATCGCTCAGTCAGATTGTCTATTCCGTCTCGGAGGAAGTGAACAAGGGGATTGTTGTTGGAAACATCGCTAAAGACCTGAAGATCAGCGTTCATGAACTCGAGTCGCGTATTTTTCAGATTGTGTCTGGATCTACTAGCAAGAAGCATTTCGATGTAAATTTGAAAACCGGGGCGCTGTTTGTGAACGACAGAATTGACCGTGAGGAGTTTTGTGAGCACAGTCAGAGATGCGTTTTAAACCTGGAGGCCCTTGTTCAAAACCCTCATAGCCTTTATCGGATTGAAATAAATATTTTGGATATTAACGACAATGCCCCGAAATTTCTGGATAGCACGTTAACAATGAATATAGCTGAAGATGCAAGTCCTGGTGACAAATTTCATCTCCCGGTGGCCGAGGATGTTGATGTTGGCAGTAATTCACTGAAAGACTACAAATTAAGTACCAATGAATATTTTTCTGTTGATGTGCAGGGTGGTGAGCAGAGTCTGTCTGCTGAGCTAGTTTTACAGAAGGCTTTAGACAGAGAGAAACAATCCACCATTAATCTAGTGCTGACCGCTCTTGATGGAGGAAAACCTCCAAAGTCAGGACAATTGCATATTGCCATCAATGTTATGGACGTGAATGATAATAAGCCTGTATTTAGTAAATCTCTCTACAAAGTGAGTATTAAAGAAAATGCTTCAATTGGCACTAAAATTATGTCTTTAACTGCCACTGACTTAGATGAAGGTACCAACAGTGAAATTATTTATTCATTTATTGGACGTGGAAGTGTCAAAACAGATGGTTTATTTGAAGTCATTCCTGAGACTGGAGATATTGTAGTCAAAGGCCAAATCGATTATGAAGAAACTCCTGCTATTGAATTAAGAGTTCAAGCAAGGGACAAAGGAAGTCCTCCTAAAAGTGCTCAGTGCAAAGTTTTAGTGGAAGTTTTGGATGAGAATGACAACGCTCCAGAAATTCTCATAACTCCACTTCTAGACAGTGTGAAAGAGGACACAAAACCTGGAGCTGCTGTTGCTTTAGTTACAGTCTCTGATAAAGATGGAGGGAAGAATGGACTTGTACATTCTTCGATAAGAGGCTTGTTTCCTTTCAAACTGAAGTCTTCATATAGCAACCATTACTCTCTAGTAGTAGATGGGCCTCTAGACAGAGAGAGTATTTCAAAGTATAGCATCATAATTTTGGCTATAGATGAAGGCACTCCGCCACTGTCCAGCAGCAGTGTATTCACTGTTCAGATCTCTGATGTTAATGATAATGCACCACAGTTTTCAATGTCCACTATCAATGCGTATATAAGGGAAAATAATCAAGTTGGTAGGCAAGTTGTCAAGGTGGTAGCAAATGATCCAGATGTTGGAGTTAATGCTGAAATTTCATACTCACTGTTAGAGAATGGCAATGATGACATTCCCATATCAACGATGTTTCACATAAATTCTTTAAATGGTGAAATATTGACAATGCAAGCATTTAACTATGAGACAATGAAAAGATTTCAATTTCAAGTTCTAGCCACTGACTCTGGCAGGCCACCTCTAAGCTGTAATGCATCTGTGAATGTTTTTATCCTGGATGAGAATGACAACAGTCCAGTTATTTTGCCTCCTTACTCTGAACCTGGATCAGTAAACACTGAGACCATTCCCTTCTCTGCTGAAGCGGGGTATTTTGTGGCCAAAATAAGAGCTATAGATTCTGATTCAGGTTATAATGCACTGTTATCTTATCACATAAGTGAACCAAAAGGAAATAATCTTTTCCGAATCGGAACCAGCACAGGAGAAATAAGGACTAAAAGACCAATGAGTGATAATGACTTAAAAACTCATCCGCTAAAAATAACAGTGTCTGACCATGGAGAACCATCACTCTCAACATCACTATCTATTGATATTGTAGTAACAGAAAGAATTGATGACATGAAGACATCTTTCAGACAAGTGCCAGTCAAAGAGGAAAATTTTTCTAATCTGAATCTCTATCTGCTCATCGCTATTGTCTCAGTGTCAGTGATATTTTTACTGAGCCTCTTCGCTTTAATAGCAGCTAAATGCTACGGGACACATAGCATATCCACTGTTCCAGTGGTCACTACACATCCTGATGGGAGCTGGTCTTATTCTAAATCCACTCAACAGTACGATGTGTGTTTTAGCTCAGACACACTGAAGAGTGACGTGGTGGTTTTCCCCTCGCCGTTTCGGTCTGCAGATGCAGAACTGATCAGCATTAATGAAGGAGACACTTTTAACAGAATGCAAACTCTTCCAAATACTACAAAGGTAAGCTTCCTGTTTGCCTTTGAGCTTTCTTGGGATGTACTCAATCAGATTTGTGATAAGGAATTGTTTAAAAAAAAAAAAAAAGCCTTGATTTGGAAACCTTGTAGAGAAACATGAATGTATGGATCCTAGGGTTTAGGCTTTTAAACATCTTTCCTTATCCTTTGTTATCTTATATTTTTTGCATGGTTAAATCAGGTGTTTTGATGTGGTTGTTCTGATTTTGTGATGTTTAAGATATTGGATTATTTCATAATGGCTGACTTGGCTGATGCGTCCAGCACAAATGGCATCATGTATCACAAACAAGTGATTTAAATATTATTTAATAATCTGATGGTATAGATTCTTTCTGAGCTTGTTAGCATTCATGTTAGTTCTTTGTAATTCATGTTAATTCTTTGTAAGTTTGGGAAATTTGTCTAGAAGTTCATTACTCTGCATGCAATATGTTTCTACTACTTTTAATGCTCATGCTTTTGACCTCTAAATGCAATTTTTTTTAAACCAAAAGTCTGTTGCAGCCATCATATACTCAGTTTCTATTCCACTGATAGCATAAGAGTGGATACAAATATTAGGGAATACTACTACTAGCACCAACTCTATTACTTATACTACTGCTGCTGCTAATATCACCACCATCACCATCACCACCACCACCAACAACAACAACAATAATAATAACAACAACTACAACAGCAAATTTTCCTTTTATTTTGGGGAATCAGTAAGTATTTAACTGCTGATTCATTTGCAGGTTTTTTTTTTACATTAATTATTCTTTTAGTCTGAAGCACCACATTGTATGAATTACAAATTGAAATAACCTAATTAATAAAGAAAATCTAAATCTAATCAAAATCCGATTGGAAAGTGATTGCTTCATTGCTTTTATATTTAATACATCGTTAATTGGAGAGTTATGTATTGATCTTGGTGGTTGAGGCTGGTGGCAGTGCACTCACACGCGGTGTCACTGTTGACCGTGAAATGGAAATCCGTGGCTCATTATCATTCGACCCATCCCTCATTCTGAACCGTGAAATCGAAACCTGAGTAAGACTCAGATTGGGATGTATAGTCGGATGCTAACCAATAGCTCGTGCGTTTGATTTGAAATTATGTCGTTTCATATCTAAGCGGCTTTTTTTTTTTGGAGATAAACACATTTAAGAAACAGGAGCTATGATTTTTACAGTCGCTGGATTGTCTGCCTGGATCAGGGCGCTGCCGCTGCTGCTGTTTTGTTTATCGCGTTTGTCTTGCGGTCAGATTTCGTACTCCATCTCTGAAGAGGTGAAAAGGGGAACCGTGATTGGAAATATAGCAAAGGACCTCAACATTGATATTCAGGAGCTGCAGTCACGCGCTTTTCAAATCGTGCATGGATCTAATAAAAGGTATTTTGACGTAAATCCCAAAACTGGTGCTCTAGCTGTTAACGACAGAATCGACAGGGAGGAGCTGTGCGAGGGTAAGAAGAAATGTTCCTTAGATATTGAAGCGATGGCACAAAACCCTTTGACCCTCTACCGCATTGAGATAAATATTATAGACATTAACGACAACTCACCGGTTTTCCCACTTCAGACGCTTGAGTTGAATATTACTGAAAATGTTCTTGCTGGAGACAGATTTTCTCTACATTTGGCTGATGATATAGATGCAGGCGAGAACATGGTGAAGAGCTACAAGCTCAGTCCGAATGAGCATTTTTCACTGGATGCACAGAACACTGGAGAAAATGTAGCAGTAGAACTGGTATTGCAGAAAACTTTGGACCGCGAGAAACAATCAGTGATTAAACTCACTCTGACCGCTGTGGACGGTGGGAAACCATCCAAGACTGGAACATCGGAGATCATAGTTCATGTGTTGGACATTAACGATAACAACCCAGTGTTTAATAAACCTCTCTATAAAGTCAAGATCCATGAGAATGCCCCAGTTGGCAGTAAAATCCTGACTGTCTCCGCTACAGATGCTGATGAAGGTGTTAACGGGGACGTCGTGTATTCTTTTGTCGGTCGTGACAGAAACTCGTTAGTGAATTTATTTTATATAAATCCGAATTCAGGCGATATTACAGTAAGAGATAATATTGATTATGAAGAGAATCCTGCGATTGAATTGAGAGTACAAGCTCAAGACAATGGTCACTCTCCAAGACACACTAATTGTAAAGTTTTAATTGAAGTAGTGGATTTGAATGACAATGCACCTGAGATTTCGGTTACTATGCTCATGAGCTCGGTACCCGAGGACATCAAACCTGGCACAGGCTTTGCATTAATCACAGCTGCAGATAAAGACGAAGGGGCGAATGGGAAAGTGGATTGCAAAATAACCGGAACGAGTTATTTTAAGCTACAGTCGTCATATAAAAACTCGTATTCGGTTGTAGTTAGTAAGCCATTGGATAGAGAAGACATATCCCAGTACAACATCACTATTCTTGCTAATGATGAGGGCACGCCACCGCTGTCCAGCAGTACGGTTTTACATATTCACGTTTCGGATGTGAATGACAACGCTCCGCTATTTCCAACACCGATAATTAACATTAACATGCATGAGAACAGTCCAGGCGGAGGCTTGTTGTCTATTCTGACAGCGCACGATCGGGATGACGGGGAAAACGCGCACATTTCTTATTCTTTGATGAATGGAGACAGTGCTAGTGCATACGTGTCAACAATGATGAACATAAATTCACACACTGGTGAACTGTACAGCCTGCAGTCAATTAATTACGAAGAAACAAAACATATTCAGTTTAAAGTTCAAGCCACTGACTCTGGTATTCCTCCTCTTAGTAGCAACGTCACTGTAAACGTTTTTATCCTGGATGAGAATGACAACAGTCCTGTTATTTTACCTCCTTATTCTGAACCTGGATCAGTAAACACTGAGAACATTCCCTACTCTGCTGAAGCGGGCTTTTTTGTGGCTAAAGTCAGAGCTGTAGATGCTGATTCAGGTTATAATGCACTGTTATCTTATCAGATCACTGAACCAAAGGGCACTAATCTCTTCCGAATCGGAACCAGCACAGGAGAAATAAGGACTAAAAGACGAATGAGTGACAATGACTTAAAAACTCACCCACTTATCATAACAGTGTATGATCATGGAGACCCTTCACTGACCACAACTATGAGTATTGAAGTTGTGGTTATGGAAAATATAAACAAATTGCAGCCTTTGCTAAAAAAAGTTTCAATTAAAGAGGAGAGTTTTTATAATCTGAATCTCTATCTGCTCATCGCTATTGTCTCGGTGTCAGCGATATTTTTACTGAGCCTCATCACTTTAATAATAATTAAATGCTATGGGACAGGCGGCAATTTCAGCAGGTCCAGCACTCCAGTGGTCACTACCCACCCTGACGGGAGCTGGTCTTACTCTAAATCCACTCAGCAGTACGATGTGTGTTTTAGCTCAGACACACTGAAGAGTGACGTAGTGGTTTTCCCCTCACCATTTCCGCGTGCAGACGCAGAGCTGATCAGCATTAATGGAGGAGACACTTTTAACAGGACACAAAGTCTTCCTAGCACTGGGAAGGTAAGGTTATAATATAAATGCTTTGCATGATCCATGAATTTTTATTAAAGGTGCAGGGGGCTGAAGTTAAAATTTCATACATCATAAATTATTTGGTATTGTTACATGAGTGGCATTAACTGACATAAGAAGTGTAATGAGAATTAATCAATAAAAGATATACATTACTACCCCTTACACCTTTAAAATCCAACAAAGCATGATAGGTGTGCAGGTAGTTTTAATTAGGAACAAGCTGTGCTTCCAGTAAGGATATAGCTTGAAATACTTTATGCATGCTGCATATTTTAGCTGGCAATACACAGTGCTATTGGAGTGCCACGATTAAAAATTAGCATATTGAAAATTTGAACAAGCACATAGAAATATCTGCAGTGGTGCTGTAAGGTTTTATTACCTCATTAACAGGGTTTTTAGACTGATAGTAATCCTAGTCTCTGATCTATTGAATCAGTATGAGGATATATTTATTGATAAAGACTTCAAAGCACTTCTGTAAGTCGCTCTGGATAAGGGCGTCTGCCAATTGCTATGAATGCTATATGTAAGTAGGATTATTATATTAAACACTGAAGTCATGTCAGTATTGTATAATTGTGGAACATACTGAAAGTCAACATTTCATTTCTTGCCACTTTGTTTAAGCGATATCACACTTCACAGCACCAGTACAATAATAATTGTACTAATAATTATTATTAATGTGACAATTTTATATATGTTGAATATGTGGGTACCTGTTGACTATGAAGCGCATAGCAATTTATATTTTTAAACAGTGGGTGCCTGAGTTTGGTTAAAGCTGCATTGCAGAGCGTATCATAGTAACCCTAGTGTAGTGCATCATGGTATAGTACTGTATAGTGTAGTACAGTACAGCACAGTACACAACAATATAGTATGGTATAGTGTTGAATAAAATTAAATCATATATTCTAGAACTGGAAGTACAGTGCAGCATAGTAGAGTAAAACAGAGTATAAGTATTGCTTATTATAGTACAGCTAAGGATAGTATAGCACAGCACAGTTCAGTATAGTGTAAAACAGTATAGCATATTTTGGCCTAATGAAGTAAAGCTTCTGTATTATTGTACTATTATTGCAAAGCCTGTATTATTAGCTTTGCTGTGCTACCATGCATGTTCATTATAGGATAAAGTACAGTACAGTACAGTTTAGTATAGCATAGCACGGTATAGTATAGTAGAGTATAGTATAGCATAGCATAGCATGGCATGGCATGGCATAGCATTGTATGGTATAGTATTTCAAGTACAGCAATGTACACTGCAGTATAGTATAGAGCAGCATAGGATTATATAGTACAATGTAATGTAGTATAGCATAGTGTTTCATAATATAGGATAGTACATTATGGTATGAAAATACACTAAAAACAGTGCAACAAACTACAGAATAGAATGTTACAACATAGTTGAATGCAGCATAGCATGGTATAAGATAATATTTCATATCATAGCATAGCATAGCATAGTATAGTATAGTATAGTATAGTATAGTATAGTGCATACAGTACAGTATAACATGTTTTGGCTTAACATGGAATAGCGTCTAGTAGCCTATATTATAGACTTTCCTAAATTAAAATACATCTACATACTTCTTCCATCCTTCCTTCCTTTCTTTCTTCCATGCAATATGCCAGAATATAACATAGCATAGAGTAGTATGTTATAGCATAGTATAATATAGAATAGAATCCCATAGTACTGAAAATACAGTAAAATGAAGTGCAGTGTGGTATAGTATGGCAGAATATAGCATATTTCAGTATTGTATAATATGTCTATTTTTAGCTTCATGCAATAGCCTGTATTATTGATGTTGTTAGATTAACAATCATATTCACTTCAATTTTTCATATACAGCAAGTCATAGCATAGCATAGCATAGCATAGCATAGCATAGTATAGTATAGTATAGTATAGTATAGTATAGTATAGTATAGTACAGTGTGGAACAGCATAGCAGTATTTATTATATAACAAAAGAAATATAAAAGCACAAATCAGAGAAACAACTAGTTAAATGAAACAGCACATATTAGCAATAATTAAATCTGTTTTCAGAAATTAATTTGTATATTTGAGGCTTTCTGTAATAATCCTTTTAGCTTTCTTGCCCACGTGGTGTCACTGCAGACCGAGACATTTTTGCAATCCACCCTACTTCCCCCTTGTGCTGATTTATGTGACGTTCAAAATTTACAGTCAAAGTGAGACACGGTTTGGTTTGGACTAAAGGACGATGCTTTTTCTGGATTTTCGCTGATTAGCAGGATATCTACCTAATCATATATATATATATATAATTTCTGCGTTGAAACACAAATGATGGCTGACCGAAAAGATATTTTGCATGGGATGCGTCTTATTCTTTCTGTTTTGCTATGTTTGCGTGCTGGTGTGAATGGTCAGATCGTTTATTCTGTGTCAGAGGAAGTAAATATCGGGACTGTTGTTGGGAATTTGGTGAAGGATATGAATCTGAAGGTAGACGATTTGGATGCGCGAGCATTTCAGCTCGTACCTGAGTCGAGGAGCAGGTATTTTCACGTAAATATTAAAACTGGCGTTTTGTGCGTTAGGGAAAGAATTGACCGTGAAGAGCTCTGCCCTAATGCCCCCACTTGTTCTTTAAATTTCGAAGCCATAGTGAATCACCCTCTGAGTCTATACCGAGTCACGGTTAATGTTGTAGACGTTAATGATAATTCTCCGGTGTTTCCAGTGAAAGCTCAGATGTTGAATATATCCGAGTCAGTGCAACTGGGAGCTAGATTTTCTTTACTCAGTGCATTTGATGCTGATGTTGGTTCTCTGTCAGTAAAAAGCTATAAACTGAGTGCTAGCGAGCAATTTTTATTGGATGTAAACAGCGGAGGAGAGCACGTCATGTCTGCTGAACTTGCTCTTCGGAAAGCTTTAGACAGGGAGAAGGAATCCGTAATCAGACTCGTTTTGACCGCGTTTGATGGAGGGAAACCTCCCAGGTCTGGATCACTGCAGATTATAGTTAATGTTTTAGACATAAACGATAACGCCCCTGTGTTTAGCAGTCCTCTTTTCAAAGTACGTGTGATTGAGAATGCACCACCAGGAACTACCATAATAAAACTAAATGCCACTGATGTAGATGAAGGCCCAAATGGGGAAATCAAATATATTTTCAGCACTCACGGCCAGGAAAAGAATCTAGATACATTTTCAATTAATTCCGATACTGGCGAAATTATAGTCAAGGGAATCATTGACTTTGAAGATAAAGCTTTCCATGAGTTAAGAGTTGAAGCCCATGACAAAGGCTTTTCCCCGATGACAGCTAACTGTAAAGTCCTAGTTGAAATTATAGATGTTAATGATAATGCACCAGAAATTAGCATAACGCAGTTTCTAGTGAGTCTAAGGGAAGATGCAAAGCATGGCACTGCTGTAGCGCTAGTTACTGTTTCAGATAAGGATGGAGGAACCAACGGCAAAGTGAGCTGCAAGTTGATTGGTGATCTGCCATTCAAACTCGATTCGAACTATAAAAACTACTACTCTGTTGTACTCGATGGCCATCTCGACAGAGAAAATATTTCTCAGTACAATATATCCATTATAGCGACAGACGAAGGAGCTCCGACGCTATCAAGCGCCAGTGTGATTCACATTCAAATTTCAGACGTGAACGACAACGCTCCGCGTTTTAGCGAGACGCAAATAAACGTGTACGTTAAAGAAAACGTTCCGCCTGGGACACTTTTGTACTCACTCTCAGCAATCGATCGAGATTTGAATGAAAACGCTGAAGTTTCCTATTGTATTTTGGAGAACAAATCAGCTGGGGTGTTCGCCATAAGTGTCAACTCACTGACGGGCCAACTGTATAGTCTGCAATCCTTCAATTACGAGGAAAATACAATTTTCAGTGTTGAAGTTCAGGCTGTAGACTCTGGGGTTCCTCCTCTTAACAGTACAGCCACTATAAACGTTTTTATCCTGGATGAGAATGACAACAGTCCTGTTATTTTACCTCCTTATTCTGAACCTGGATCAGTAAACACTGAGAACATTCCCTATTCTGCTGAAGCGGGGTATTTTGTGGCTAAAGTCAGAGCTGTAGACGCTGATTCAGGTTATAATGCACTGTTGTCTTATCACATAAGTGAACCAAAGGGAACGAATCTCTTCCGAATCGGAAC
>JAQQZR010000009.1:1295555-1305789 GCA_030068235.1 Notoglanidium macrostoma | reverse complement strand
TTAACTGTACACTGTACCACATGTATACATTGAAATGACAATAAAAGACACTTGACTTGACTTGACTTGACTTGAGACTGAAGACAGGAAGTGCTCATTAGCTCCCTCCGTCGGTAGTGGTGGTGCCTGCCTGGTTTTTTACAGCACATCAGATCTTCACTATAAAATTCAGCTCATGCATTGGCCAGTAGGGGTCACTTTATTTCATGTCATTGCTTTGGACCTCTCTATAATCTGTTCTGTCTCTCTCTTTTTCTCTCTCTCACTCTAATTGTATGTTAATTAATTGAGTTGCCTCAAAGGACAAGTTCAAAGTTTTTCTATATAATTTTTGTGCTTATCAAAATGTACATTATCATCACGTCGTGGAATTTCACTCAAAGGGAAATAAAGATAACATTAAAGTAAATACTACAAAGGAAATGCCTTTTGAGGCACAGAAGATTGTGAGAAAGTGGATGAGGAAGTTGGACGACTTACCGCTGGGAATGGAACAGCAGTCAGGTCATTGCTCATCCTCCTTCATCTTGTTTGCCTCTGATAATGTGTAATGAGGCTTTCAGGTCACTCACTGGTGAATGGTGAATTATAGGGCAGAAGGGGATCAGGTGAATCTCTGTGTCTGTGCTCAGGGGACAGTTAGAGAGCAGGTACTAATCCAGGGTGAGACACTGGCACACATCTGTTAGAAGGGGATGCAAATAGACAGACTTACTAATGCAGAATGACTCTAACCAATATGTATGATGCAAAGCCATGCTCTGAATGAAAAATCCATATTGCACATTAATTTATATTACATATGCTCTTTGATTGAATCCAATATATATATATTTTTTTATTGTAAATTGACTTTTTAAGTTTGTTTATTTTCACATTGGTTTACAGTTTCCTTACCTTACCCACAATGCTGTTCAACTACATGTCTATAGAGATGCATTGGGATTTATTCCCTAATTCATCTCTACCTAAAGAGAGCAATTCTCTCAATTTTAATTCTCTCACTTCCTCATCTGCACATTCTATTCAAACAGATCAGGTTCCACAGCTTCAACTTGGTAAGAAAACTGCGAGTGCCATCATGCTCGTCATCTTATAGACCACTAATTGGCCATTATCTCTGTTGTAACTCAGTGCACCTGCATCACAGAGCTGCATTGCATTCTGGGACCTCGAGTCCAACGTTTGCATCAACATCTCTACTACTTTTACACTGGATTTCTCATTAATATTAAACTGAACATCAGTGATAAATGGCAAGTAAGAAAAGAATCAGTTTCACTTTTGTTTTTAGGAACTAATATCAAAACCTGATCATTATTGCTAATATATGAGGTTGTTGAAATTTTTCTCATATTGAATGCATTTTTAATGCTCTAGCAATAACACTGTCCTCTTGTGTTGTCCAAGTGGCATCCAACCTTTAACTTCTCTTAGGAATAATGAAAACCAATATAATAGCACCACAATTACTAAACATGTCACGAACGTTAAAAAAAAAAACATATTTAATATGTTTTTGTCTGGAGTTTCCTTTAATTAATAATCTGGTTCAGATGGCAAAAGAAAGAGGAGAGAAAAAGACAGGGAGCAAAGGAAGGGAAAATAAATCTAAGGGATGGAAAGAAGGTGGGGAGAGCTAAAGAGGGGGGAATTGAGCAGGAACAGAGTGATGCATTAAAGAGAGAGGTGCCTTTTTAGGTTTTCTAAAAGTGGGCTGTGTGCCTGGGTGCATCCTTGCTAGGGGCAGTGCCAGTTCAGCCTGTCTGTGCTGTCTCAGATGGGTTCATCTCTGTCCAAAATCAGCACACTTACATAAGGGAGGTCAGGAGAAAGGCAAGGGACTAATTTAATTTTTAATAATGAGACTGGAACCATTAGAACACAGTCATGGGCCAGAAAAAATGAATTGTTTCTTAATTTATGAATGAGTATAACTTTCCAGAATGAATAATATCTGCAGTAGGAACATCAGGCATGAATAAACAAACTGATACCTGCTCACAGAAGCTTTCTCAGTCACCACTATATATCACAGACACATTGTTCTGTTTTGTTATGTATGTGATGTGAAATTTGAAGATGTGCTTTCTTTCTCCTTTGAGAAATGTTTGGATGCTCACTTAATGTTAAACTTTGTTTATTTCCAAAGGGGGCCCCAATGACTTAATCTGTTTTCCAAGATGGAAGCAAACATTATTTGATGAGATTATTAAAAGAAAGGGTTTACAGCAAAGGGAGGAAAAATGTGGCCTGTGTTTCACACTGCAGGCGCCAGGTGTGTGTGGTCTGCTGGTATGTGTAATTAATAGGTTTACACCGTTTACCATCCACAATCAGAATCAAATAAAAAACATTCAGGTTGTTGCAACTAAAAATCACTGCACCTGCAAATGATTTTGAAACATGTGTAATAATTTTGCCAAAGATTTTATTTTTTGCTGCATCAGACAGCTTTTAATTCCATTGCTGCATAGTGAACAGAAGGACACAGCAGGAGCTAGACACATACAAATAGAGAGAGAGAGAGAGAGTCAGTGAGAAATGTTTTCAACTGCATATTTGCCTTTTTATGAGCATTTTATTGCAACAATAAGGGTTCTCTCTTTTGGATCTTGCAGTCAGAGACCAGAGGTGCTGCTGGGTCTTCTTGGGTAGGCAAGTTGTGTTGAGAGTCGATGATAGGTCCTCTGTCATGTGCACGCTAAGAAACTTGGAGTTTTGACTCTCTCCATAGTTCTGTTGATGTGCAATAGTGGTCTACTGGGGTCCCCCTGAGGTCAACAATCATTTCTTTTGTCGTATCTACATTGAGAGATAGATTTTCATCTCTACACCATTTTGCCAGCTTGTTCACCTCTTCCCTGTACACTGACTTATTATTGTTGATGATGAGGCCCAAACTGTGGGAGATGATCCAGCTGCAGCGGGAGGTGGTCCAACCCAGCAGGCTGAGCTTTTTGTGCAGTAGCTGTTCCAGGTCACCCCAAAGGTATTCAATGAGGTTGAGGTTAGGGTTCTGTGAGGGACACTCAAGTTCTTCCCCTCCTAAATTAACACACCATGTCTTCATGGACCTCGCATTGTGTACAGGGACGTTGTCATGATGGAACAAGTTTGGGTCTCTTAGTTCCAGTGGTGGGGAATTGTAATGTTGCAGCAAACAAAGACATTAAGACCTAATATTATGAACTGATCTGAACCTTGTCCTATGTTTCAGATGCCCTTTACTTTATTTCACTATCAACATCTAATAAATCATGGGCATTTTCTTAATATTGTAGATTTCATAGACTGTGAACCTCTTTTTAGCCTTTATGCTGGCAGCAGATTGGAAATATTGGAAATATTCACTGCAAGAAATACTTAGTTCCTGTTTATAGTGCGTGCCTGAGAGAGAAAGACATCCAAGGCATAATGTGTGTGTGTGTGTGTGTGTGTGTCGAACCTTTCAAATAATAAAAAACTTTATCTGCAATCTGCTTGCCCATGTTGCCACATTCTCTATTGCCATTCTGAACTACAGGGTCAAATTTGACCATGAACAGTTCTTTGTACCCGAATGATGAAGAGACTTAAACCTAAAACTGGTTGTTTCATGAAGTTTCATGAAGTTTCATGAAAAAATTATGAAGAGTAATGGCATTTCAGAGACTGGGATACCTGAAAAGTGGCAATTTTGATGCAGAACATCTGCAGGAGTTTGCAATGGCTGTTGCAGGGAAATGTTGCAGCTGTGGGAAAAAATTGCCCCTTCTGTAATTTTTGAGGTTTTTGCTTTGTTATGGCTTTGCACTTGAACAAATACTCTATTCAATTCAAGAGGAATCTGACAAAGGAGCTCGGGTTGTGCTTGTTTTTTTTTTGTTTTTTTTTTGTTCCGCAAAATGCTGGTTTTCAGAATATGGAAGAATCCTTTTTTTTAATAACCTATGCAGTTAGAAAAGAAAATGTCTTGTGCTGAAACAGCTCCCAGTAAGAAATCATCACAGTATGCTAATCAAAAAGTAATTTAAAAAAGCTGTCACTGAAACTTTAGCTATACCTCCTCTGCATGAACTGTTCAGATTAGGATGATTGTAGTAATTCAATACAATTAATGTTCATTAATATTATTATTATTATTATTATTATTGTTGTTGTTGTTGTTGTTGTTGTTGTTGTGATAAGATAACTTCTGAGAATTCAGAGTTTGTCAGTAGAGTCGTGGTTGTGCCACAACATGCTGGTTTTCAGAAATGCAAAGAAAAAATATGATTTAGTAAAAGTGATTAAAAAAAGACTTCTGTTAAACCGGGACGTGATCAGGATCAAGACTTGCATATTAAGTTCAATTCAATTCAATTCAATTCAATTTTATTTGTATAGCGCTTTTAACAACAGACATTGTCTCAAAGCAGCTTCACAAAAGTATATAAATTCTGAACATAAACTTATGACTCTATACATTTATCTATATATACCCCTTACTTGCATATTAAGTTTTACTGAAGGAAAAGCAATTGATGGCTTATTACAACAGAGCAAAAAAGGTTATTGTCTTTTCAGATATTTGAGTCAGGCTTCCACCGAGTTATTTTAAGGAAAGCCAGCTTTATTTGCTAAGTCTTAGAGAGGGAGATTACCAGCATTGCTATGTAGCTCTTTGTGAAAAAGCGGAGAAGGATATGGAATCTGGTGAAATCATAAGCAGAAGAAGAAAGGGGAGGGGTTGTGTGTGTATGTGTGTGTTTGTGTGTGTGTGTGTGCGTGTGTGTGTGCGTGTGTATGAGTGAGTGAGAGAGAGAGCGCACCAGCGGCAGGGAAACACACCCGTTAACGGCGCGTAAAGGCAAAAAAAAAGAAAAAGAAAAGGCGAGAGAGAGCAGGGACAAAGAAAATATGGACGCAGTCACTGAGTGTATCCGTGCACATCTACAACGGTATTTGCTACCAAACCGTCGTGTAAACGAAATGGGGGACAATTAGTCTTCATTAATGCCATGGTCGGAAGCGTTGCTTTGCTGCGAAGAGAGCTGTTTTTTTAATCCGTCTGCGGATTCCGGGAGCTTGCGATGGCTGTTGCAGGGAGATGTTGCAGCTGTGGCAGAAATGTGCCTCTTCTGTCATTTTTGACATTTTTGCTCTGTTGTGGCCTTGCACTTGGACAATTACGCTATTCAGTTCAAGAGGAATCTGACAAAGGAACGGTCGTGGGTGATATTGCGCAAGATTTGGGGTTGGACAATGCAAAGCTCTCGGCTCGAAGTATCAAGTTAACGGCCGACGGAGGAAAACGGTATGTGGATGTGAATCCAAAAAACGGAAAACTGTTCGTAAAGGAACGGATCGACCGGGAGGCGTTGTGTGACAAGAGCGGCGGCTGCGTTCTAAATTTCGATTTGCTTCTCGAAAACCCATCCGAGGTGCACAGCATCGAGGTGGAGGTGGTCGACGCGAACGACAACGCGCCGCAATTCCCGAGAGACGAGTACCAGTTGGAAATAACGGAGTCTGCGTCGCCCACTTCTCGTTTTCCCGTCGAGCATGCGCTGGATCCAGATGTCGGGACCAACTCGGTCCGATTTTACCGGCTCGAGCCAAACGAGCATTTTGCGCTCGATTCCAACAAGCCGTCACCCAACAGCAAGCACGTCGAGCTCGTACTGAAAAAGCCTTTGGATCGCGAGCAGACGCCGTATCATCAGTTAATTCTGACAGCGTCTGACGGCGGCACACCAGCGCTGACAGGTACGGCGAAAATTAATGTACGCGTCTTAGACTCGAACGACAACAATCCCGTGTTCGACAGCTCCGTGTACAAAGTAAAACTGCTGGAAAATTCTCCGAAAGATACACTCGTTATTAAATTAAACGCCACGGATCAGGATGAAGGCACCAACGGCGAGGTGTTCTATTCGTTTAGCAGCTACACTCCGGAAAGGGTCAGGCAGGTGTTCAGCATGGACACCAACACTGGAGAAATCCGAGTCCGGAGCAATGTGGACTATGAGGATACCAACTTGTATGAGATGTACATCCAGGCCATGGACAAAGGACCGGCTGCAGTTGCGGCCCACTGCAAAGTGGTGGTGGAGGTGGTGGATGTGAACGATAATGTTCCGGAGATTGTGCTTTCATCACTGTCCAGCCCAGTGCGCGAAGATGCCCGTGCTGACACCGTTGTGGCCTTAATCAGTGTGACAGACCGGGACTCTGGCCCAAATAAGCAAGTGACGCTGGAGATCCCACCTGGCCTTCCTTTCAAAATCAAGTCCTTCAGGAACTACTACACTTTAGCAACCTCTGCCTTCTTGGACCGTGAGGCCACAGCAGCCTATAATGTGACCCTCAGTGCCACAGATGGTGGCACTCCTCCACTTTCCTCCCGGAAGACCATTCAGGTGGATGTGGCAGATGTTAATGACAATCCACCACGGTTTGAGCAGACCTCTTACACTGTGTATGTTATGGAGAACAATGCACCTGGAGCATCTCTTTGCACTGTCAAAGCTTTTGACTCAGATGTGAATGAGAACGCCCGCATCACCTACACCGTTCTGAATGACAACAACCATGGCATTCCTGTCACTTCCTATGTTTCCATTAAGCCAGACACAGGTGTGGCTTATGCTCTCCGTTCCTTTGATTTTGAGTCACTAAGGGAGTTTCACTTCCAGGTAAAAGCACAGGATGGGGGCATTCCTCCCCTCAGCCGTGTGGCCACTGTCTATATCTATGTAATGGACCAAAATGACCACCCTCCAGAGATTGTCAACCCTCCAGCCAATGGAACACGCACTACAGAAACAGTGCTGAAGAACATTGAAGCAGGTGCTCTGGTCACCAAGGTGGCAGCCTATGATGCGGATGCTGGACAGAATGCTTGGCTCATTTATGTTTTGCATCAGTCTACTGATCTGGACCTGTTCAAAGTGCACGAGCACACAGGGGAGATCCGTACAACACGTCGAGTCCTAGAAGACAACTCGACCTCATTCAGTCTCATTGTGCTGGTGAAAGACCATGGAGATCCCCCACTCTCTTCTACTGCTACTATTAACATTGCTGTCATGGAGGTGCCACCTAAAGTCACCCCTGACCCCAAGAAGATAATTCGCCCTCACAGCACACCTCTCTTTTCTAATGTAACACTCTACCTAATTGTAGCACTCAGTGCCACAACTTTTGTTTTTCTGGTCACAGTGGTGGTATTGGCCATCGTGCGGTGCCATGCCTATTGTACCCAACCTGGCTCATGTTCACCCTGCTGTGTGTCTCAGAAAAGCACACAAGATGGTGGGCCTGGAGGAGGTGCAGGAGGAGGATCTCAAGCCAACAACAACGTGGTCCTCCGCCGAGATCTCAAAGTCGAACCTCACTACATTGAGGTTCGTGGAAATGGCTCTCTGACCAAGACCTACTGTTACAAAACCTGTTTGACTGCCACATCAGGTAGTGACACCTTCATGTTCTACAACACGGGCCGGCCCATCAGCGGTACCTGGGGTTCGGAGCGTTTCTTCACAAGTGGCAGTGGCTTTGTGCGCAGGCTCAGCATGCCAGACGCAGCAATACAGGTGTGTTATTAGTTGAATGCATATATACATGTATGTATATGCAATCTGTCTAGATGTTCTTGTTGGCAATAGTCTGTGTTGCTATATAGTCCTTTAGTTTTGATTAAAGAATATGGACAGTTATTATAATGATCTGTCATAGAGCCTGTACATGTGTAAGCCATCTGACCTTATTTTTTCTGATTGCTCGTGAACTTCAGATCTGAATAACTTCTGGAACTGTGGAACTGTGGGATTTGTGTTTGTGTTTGCTTTAATACTATGTCTTGAGTTGATGCTTCCCATCTTTCAAATGTGCATACTTTATGCACCACAACTTTTATATTAATGGCAACAACTGGTCTGCAATTGCATAGTACATCATGTACATGCACATATTTACTTTTAGTTTACATATTACTTAATAAATTCATCTATGTCTTATCTTTTTCCTAATGCATCTTATGTGATTAATAGGAAGAAATTGGCATTTACTGTGGCATAAAAATTAAAACCTTGGAATGTCTGTCATCCAATATCTAGAAATACATAAAAAACTGAAATATATGGTCTAAAAAAGGGGTCCACCATCTGCCTGACATAGTACCTGAGACATCAAAAGAGCCTTTAAAGTCTGTTTTATCCTTCTTTTTATCTTATGCTTGTTCATTGCCAGTAGCTGCAAAATAGTACAGCAACCTCAAAAAGCAATGACCCATATAGATGTAAAAATATATTTGAAAAATTTGTAGCCTCTAATACAAAAATATACCATTGCACCCATGGTTTGTCCTTACATGCTTTCAAAATGAATGTTGGCATTGTGCACAGTGTTTGTGTACCATGTGGACATGTGTAATTGCCATGAAGTACTGTTCAGTGGAATGGATGAACATATAGTAGGTCTGTTGTAATTGACTCAAACCTGAACTGGTTATTTGTTGGCCCATGGTAGATTTACTGTATATACAGTAAAATCCTGAAAGGATTGCAATATTGGGATGAGTAGTCAGGGACTCAGATGGCTGCTCAGTCTCATAGTAAGTGTGTGGGAAACAGTAATTCAGTGCATTAGAAACTTTGAGATATGGCTGTTATCTGCCATGTAGGAGAAATTAACCTCCCGCCTTTGATTCTCTTTCTGGCAAATTTGATTGTGTGGTTTGTGCACATGCTCCCTCCCCTCTGATTTCACCTGATTAAAGAATATTATTTATCCAATTTATCTGGGTAACTCAGTAACGCCTTAGTGTATCACCTACTCCCTGACCCAGTTCTTTACTAGGACAAATATAAAAAGATTGGCTGATGATCTCTTTCACAAAGCTTTGCCTGTTGCTTAAGTGTATCAGTAGTTCAGTGTGGACATTTTACCAGAATCATGCACTTGGAGGTCTTTTGGGCTGTACTTTCTCATTGTCTGTAGAGACTTTAAATGCACTCTCTATTTTATTGCATTATGTTGGTCTGCAGAAGCAGCACATAATTATCTTATGAGCTCAGGGCTTCATGATGGGAATGTTGTCTGGGTTTGCAGGATATAACATTTGGTTCTGTTGATGATGCTGGTTAGTCTGATGTCAGTGGCTTTGTGGCCGATGCTCTTGGGGTGGATGCTATAGTATCAAGTTACAAGGGATCAGCTGGTTACTTAAGATGATGTCATTCTATTTAGAGGAAGTAAATTGAATAAATGAAGGGGGCTTGCAGGAGGAGTATACTGGTGCCCGGATGAAAAGGAGTGAGTATGAAATTGAAAAGAAAAAGTTTTTTGGGAATAAGATGCATATGTCAAATGTAAGAGCATCTGATGCTATGGGTGAAGGCTGGGCTACAGTGAAGCCCTGGTGGTAAATGTAGAAGGGATGGATGATGGAGTACTGAAGCTTCAATCACAAGAAACCCATCTGCTGGGTAACTGATGTGGCAGTAATTCACCAGAATAGCCTCTGGCTCCTTCTAGCGCTTATGAGCTTCTAAACCAACACACATAGACAAATACACACAAACGCATCCACACAAACAAAGTTTAAATCACAGGCCAGACCTTATGAGAGTCTCTGTTATATATATACACAGCTTATATCAGAATGCAAAAAGCAGACTCATACAGAACTCCATGATTTATTGATGAATATCTATCTAACCATGTTCTTTCTCTCTCTCTCTCTCTCTCTCTCTCTTTCTCTCTCTCTCAGCCGCCCAAGGGACCGAATGCTGACTGGCGGTACTCAGCATCTTTGAGGGCAGGAGTGCAGAGGTAAGCACTTTTGCTCCTAATCTCTCCAAAGCTTTTCAGTTTGTGCCTACTCAAAATAGTATAGAGATTTTTTTATATCTATGCTTCATATTCAGCTGTTCATTTCTAAGAATCTTGAGTATCTATTTTACTCTGGCTTGAGAATGTTACATTTTTTACTACAGTGTAATGTTTTTTATTGAGCAATTTGAGCTTAAAACACCACAGTGAAAATAGTGTGTGACAGAGTGATGGAGAGAGAGAGAGATTTATGATTTGAGAAGAATCAGACATGATGACCTCCAGAAGCTGCCTCATATCTACATGATCACTAGTGCTATAATAGCCTACAGCTCTGTCTGCTTTCATTTTACACACGAACACGCACACGCGCACACACACACACACACACACACACACACACACACACACACACACACACACACACACACACACA